>JAJJWW010016210.1:0-327061 GCA_023531295.1 Papaver armeniacum
AGAATCAACTTTAATAACTAGTGGTGAGTTTAATATCACTTTATTTGTCTAAGAATCAGATAAAACTTTTTGACTGTGGTAGATGGTAGAAAAATACGATCAGATAAGATACACAATTCGACATAAGACTTGTCTTGTTATATAATTTGGTAGCTAATGAGTGCTGTGTCGCGGTGAGGCAAACAAAACGTAGTTGATTATTAATGTTTTACACTTTTACAGCATATATACCTATGAGAAAGAGTGGTGACACTCTCAGCTTACAAGTTTAGCATGTAAGCTGTAACCACTCTGGAATATCATTGTTAGTTGAATGTAGGGCTGTAGCTGGTATACCAAGGAACTAGGTAATTCATTGTTCTTTTTATGAAGGATCCATAAAATGTTTTAATTCTTATAATGAATATTTGAAGCAATCAAATAACAACTGAAAGACAGATAAGGTGCTCATATGAAGCTAGTAAGCCATCTAGGTTGGAAGTTATCTTCTCTCGACATAGCAGGCAGATATGTGCTTCAAGCTCTTGACAATTTTCTACCTATAGAGACGGTGGGTCAACCTAAAATTCATGCCATTGGTTAGAATAAAATTTTCTGCCTATTGAGGAAGGTGGTTTTGTCATAGAAATTTTGAATTCCATAACTAGGATTTGCTAAAACCTTGTGTAAAACTTGACTATTGGTATCAGCAAAATGATAAATGCCGTAAATCCTCATATCAAACATTTCATACGCCTTTTAGCCCGTAGAAAGGTGTTGGCTAGAGAAACATTGAGGGATAGAGGATTCTACACCACTCTGTGACCAATGTCGCAGATTCATCGGATCACCTGATTCTTATTATAATGTTTTGTAGTTTGTCAGGTTTTTGAGACAAGGTCACTATAGAATGGGTGTTTACCATCATTTCTACCCATCTTAATTTGGACTGGCTTCTTACTTACTGTCATTATCACTCAAAATAATTGAAGCCTCTCTCCAACAGTCCAACTGCATTATACCTTTTATATTCCATCAGCAGCAGTTTAACATTGAGCCAGTTTTGGAAAGCTACTTAATTTAGCTTTGTTTCAGATTCCAGCTCCACCTAATTGTTAAATGTGTTGGATGAACTTTTTCCCCTGCCGGTTATGTTAAATTGAATACTGATGGAGTAGCCACTTCTAATCATCGTGCAGGTACAGGTGGAGTACTTCTATCAGTTAACAGTTCATAGTACACGGATCTGTGTCATTATTTCATCAATAAAAAGCATGTACCAGATCATAACTGCACTCGGCTGAGCAAAATTACAAGGCAGTAGATCTCAGTAGTAGTATTTGGTATAAGCAACTCAAGAAGTTGTTATCTGGGAAAGAAATCAGCCTATTCAATAAAAATACAGCAAGAAAACCCTTGTCAGCAAATTTTATTTCATTAATTTTGTTTATACAAGGGCAGGATAAATACCAACTCTTCACTGAAACTGAATGATGATTAATACAGTGATTCAAATCAGGCTTACCGCTACTATTTACAGGTAATTAGTAGTCGGAAAGGTGAATTAGAAATGTGGTAATTCTGTATGTGACGGTAATTCTTGTTGATACTAAATCTAATGACTCAGATCTAAAATAAGCTAACTTCAGGTTTTTTTCCTTTGTTTCTTCACTATTAGGATCTCAGATCTAGTTTATCTCTACTGTGATGACTACATGTGAAATAAAGATTTTGAGAGGAGACACCATTATGCTCTTGAACCTCCTCTCAAAATCTTTATTTCACATGATTTCACATACTTTTGGTGGTGGTGATGCTCTTGAACCTCCACTTACTTCTGCCATGATTTTTCTGCTGCCGTCTATGAGAGATGTGTATATTTGAATTTAGGGAATCTTTGAATTCTTGTCTACACAGACGATACTAGTACTTATAAGGTCAGCCCAGTAACTTACTCTCCTTCATTTCAATTCTTATTATGTGATCCAACGGCTGAGACGTATCCTCTTATGACTGATCTTACTGCATATGAATGTAGACTGTGTGGTTAACTGGTTATGCGTTTGGTGTGGAGTGAAAGCCACAATTGAACAAAACATTTTTATAAGTTCTCTGATGTAATAATAATAAGATAATGCATGCTGCATATTTTTCTTACATTAAATTCTGATGTAATCCGAATTATAATCGTTGGTGCATGTTTTCTTTCCGACCGAGTCCATTAACACCACCAAATGACCAGAACTATATTTAATTATACTAGCGAGTTATTCTAAATGGTTGTTATGCTGCACCAGAAAATTTCTATAATTGAACTTCGTGTAAAAGAACTATGAGCCATTAACCCCTAAGTTTGTGCCGGCAAGGATTTTTCTATACCAGGATAGGATGGACACTCTCTTGGGTGAAGGTCGGAGATCATATGCAAAGACATAGGATGAGTGATAGCCCTTAAATCAGATAAGAAAAACAAACCAACGATCACAACTAACCCTAATTTACACGGTAAGAAAGAAAGTCAAACCAACGATCACAACTCACCCTGATTTCACAAGATTACCCGGTTGATTTCCCTTGATTATCTCACTGTCAAAGTTGGTCACTTTGTCAACAATATTCTTTTCCATTAATTCATCTCATCACTAGTGTCATTAAGTGCCAACTTTTGAAATTATACGTTGTGTAGACCCTCAGAACGTCAACTTTTCCGTCCACCGTTACCTATAGAAAAAATGTGTAAAATAGAACACAATCATACATGCTGCGAAATTTAAAATTTTTTTGCATCAGCAATTCTCCCCTAGACATATAAGTTGCTTGGAAGAAAAAAATTTGACAGGAAAGGAAAAATTTAATTAAAAATAAGCTTCATCAAAGAGATGAAGTTTATGGTTACAAAGAGAAGGTAGAATTAGATATTTCCAACTACTGCCTCCCAGTTACAAATCAAGATACTCAAAGAGTAACCTTCAAAGAGCTTAGTGTGGAATGACCAACTATGTAGAGTACATTTTATTGAGACGATTAACTGGTCAATATTCCTTCTCTGATTCCTATATAATCTGTTGTTGCGCTCATTACAGACCGACCACCATATAGCAAATGGAAGTATACTCCAAAGTTTCCTCTTGAAACTACTACACATAATAGAAGACCATTCCCATATATTCCCCTTAACAGAATCAGAAAATACCCAAAGCAATTTGAAGCTGTCAAGAAAGTAGTGCCAAAGCTTTCTAGTTTCGGAACAGTGTAAAAACAAGTGACTTTTGGTTTCTTGCTCGGTATCACACAATAAACAAATGTCATTTTGAACCAAGCCAGCTCGTAATAGCATATCCATAGTAGGCGCTCCATCAAGACATATAGACCAAATCAGAAAAGACACTTTTAAAGGAACTTTAATCCTCCAGTGTCTAAAGAAGCGTAGCAGTATGCCACTGTAAAGTCATCGCCTAATCTGCAAAGTCTGCTGTCCTCCAAGGAACTGTCAAACAAATTTGAAACTTCACCCATTACCTGAAGCATCTATGAGCAATGTCCCCTACTTCCATCTCATTAAGAGTTCTTGCAAAATTGAAATTCCAAGCATTATTACCTGATACCATCTCACTGACAGATGCATGCTTAGTTCTTGAAATAGTATAAATCCTTGGAAATCTATCTTTTAGACTAACAGTTCCTATCCAAATATCCCTCCAAAAATAGATACTCCTACCGTTCTTGAGAATCAGGTTCGAGTTATCAACTACATATTGTCTAGCCTTTAAGATACCAGATCAAAGACTAGTACCAACAGATTTTGTAGTAGTCTTAGGGAAAAATGAATCTTGCTTACCTCCAATTATTTCAAAAACAATTTGTCTCCACAGTGCTTTTTTTTCCTTGCCATACCACCAAACCCATTTACAATGCAAATCTTTATTGACTAGTTTTAACTTTTTAATACCAATTCCACCTCTAGCTTCGGTACATTTGCCTTAGACCAAGCCACCCAACTTCTTTTCTTAACCGATTATGAAGAACCCAACTTACGAACATTTTCTCAATCTCCTTGACCACGGATGCGGGCATTTGAAACATAGAGAGATAATATATTGGAAGACTTGCAAGTACACTATTTATCAAGATATGTCTTTGACCTTTTGAGAGATATCTCCTCCTCCAAGTGCTCAATTTTTGCTGACATTTTTGAATTACTGCGCCCCAAATTTTCTTGCTTTTAGACTTGCTCCCCAATGGGATGCCGAGATAATAATGGGAAATGTAGATAGCTGGCAACCAAAAGCAGATGCACGGTTTGCACCATTGTGAGAATATCCAATACCTGACAATAACACTTTTCATAAAGTTAACCTTACCCGCCACAAGTTCAAAGGCGAACAAAATATTCTTCAGGTTAAAAACTTGCTCTTCACAGTCATCCAACAAAACCACTAAGTCGTCAGCAAACTGCTGATGGTTAATGAAGGTACAATTTTCGGCAACTTGAAATCCAGTTATTAGAACTCCGGAAGCAGCCTTTTTAATCATTAAAGACAAAATTTCCACCACCATAACGAACAAAACCGGAGATATTGGATCTCCCTGCCTAATCCCCTTCTGACTCTTAAAGCCGCTTGTAGCTTCGCCATTAATAAGAATTGAGAACCTAGCAAACGAGATACACCATTTGATTCAATTCCTCCATCGAATCCCAAAACCAAATCTCTCCATCACTAAATCAATACAAATCAAGTTAACATTATCGAAGGCTTTCTCAAAATCAACCTTACAAATAATTTCAGATTTGTTAGCTCTAATTCTTGAATCAATCACCTCAGTCGCAATAAGAATACCGTCATTGATCTGCCTATCATGAACGAAAGCCCCTTGGTAATCAAAAATAATAGAAGGAAAAACTGTCTTTAATCTTTCCGCCAGTAGCTTTGAAATTGTAAAAAGAAATAGCACCGCTAGTTTTACGAAACAGCTTCAACGAAGTCACATTTAGTCTCCCGTCAAGATTACCACTAACTTCAAATTCCTTAATAACTTTCATAAGGTCTTCCTTAATAATATCCCACGAGGCTTTAAAAAACTCCATGGTGAAGCCATCAGGACCCGGGGCCTTGTTAGTACCAGAATTCCAGATTACATTCTTCACTTCTTCCTGTGTGAATGGTTTTTCAAGAGAAATACTGTCTGGCACAGAAATTAAAGGCATTTCAATATCCTCAAAACTTGGTCTTCGCACATGGTCTTCCACGAAAAGAGAGGAATAAAAATCTTTCGCCTCCGAAGAAATCTTTTCCTTATCATAACACATAGAGCCATCAATAAGAATACAGTTAACGTTGCTGCAAGTGTATTTATAAGAAGCAAGTTGGTGCAAATATTTTGTATTCTTTTCTGCATCTCTAGCCCAATTTTCCTTAGCTCGCTGACCCCATTTCCTAGCCAAATTCAAAGTAAGTGAAGCATGTTTGCGCTTAGCTTCTTCCCTAGCAACGACCTCATTTGACGATAGAATGATATTATCTTGTTCTTGTAATCCCAGGAGTTTATATTCTCCTCAACCTGATCAATTTGGAGTTGCAAGTCTCCCAAAGACCTTTTCCAGTCTTTAATAAAGAATTTCAGGCCCTGTAACGTTTTTGCAAAAACAAAGCTAGGTCTGCCGGGAAAAGTTAAATTATGCCACCACACCTTGAGATTAGCTAGGAAATCCGGATAAAACAAGAGATAATTGTCCATCCTAAAAGGTGCCTTATAGGTTAAACCAGAATTGCAACATAACATAATTGGAGTGTGATTGACACTGGCCTTTTTAACCCCATTTGCAAGATAGCAGGACATATAGCTTTCCAGTCTTCAGTTACTAAGAATATGTCAAGCCTAATAAGAAGAGGTGGCTGTTGAGAGTTTGTCCAGGTATACTTACCTCCAGCCATGGGCAAGTCATTCCTGCTTACAAAACTTTTGAAATATCTTCTATTAGTGATGCTTCCACCTGAAGTATTTCTTTCTGATTGTGCTAAGATAGCATTGAAGTCCCCTCCTAACACCCATGGATCATCAAACACTAACCAAATATAGATAATTCTTGCCAACACTGTCTGTAATACCCACCATCTGAAGTTCCATAAACTGTAGTGAAAAGCCACTGGAAGTTGTCTGAAGTATTTCTGAATTTAATAGAGACTGAAAAAACACCAATAGAGACTGAAGTTCCATATTCACAATTTTTGACCGAATGGATTTTGCAATAGGCAGCTTATCTGAGGCCTGCTCTTGAATCCACTCAATAGACAACCAAATACCTTCAAACTTGGTGGCAGCTGGTATCAAGCTCAGATCACACTGAACTAGCAATTTACAGCTATTAAGTTTTGTGAACTTTATAGTAGAGGAATGGACTTCAACTAGTTTACCCCAAGGTTTGCAAATAGCCTCAAAATAATTAGAGTCCCAGAAATGAAACAGTAGGCCTCTAATTCCAATCCAGTGATGACTTTATTGATATAAGAATCTTCTGGCTTCCAATGGCGCAAGGTGACCCTTGACCTCCCAATATTGAAAGAAACAAAGTTCTTTGTTAAATAAATTGTACATGTCTTCAGACTTAGCTAGGAAGAAAGCTAGTCTCCCGTTGATGTTTGGAAGCCCCAAATTCCCTTTCCAGTTGAATTTCCTTAAGATTGCTTTTTCAATTGAGTTCCATCCATTATGAACCTCCACTGCAACTCCAAGAGAGTAAGAATCGAACATATCCATAGAGTTGTGACTTTCTCCAGAACTCAAAGGTGGGAAGTCTTGAGATGAATGATGAAAGTTTATTCCTTCTCCAAGATTGTAAAATTCACAACTTGGTTGATAAACAGAAGACCAAAAACAACTCCAAATCCTTCCTTTAGAACCACTTGGGATACAGATAAAACTCTGCCTGGAATCATTCCAAGTATTATAAGTTGAAATCCTCAGATAATCCCCATGAGAATTGGATAGCATTTCTAAAAGCACCACCACCTGATCAAATCTAGTAGGAGACCATTTCCTAGAATCTGAAGAAAGAGATGAAACTGCCTCTTGTGTAGACTGATAAATCCAACTTAGAGAAACCTCGGGTCAAAAAATTCAGTTAGAAACTCTTTTGAACCTTTCTAAGACTTTCAGATTCCTTGACTTGCCATTAACAGCCCAGGACAGTTCAAAAGATTTAGAAGCTAACAATATGGTTGACGAGAATTTCATGATAACTAAAGCTTAGAATCTTGCACTAAAGCATTGCTTAAAGCCTTGGAAAATCCAAGCAAGTTTGTGGTGTCCAAGTACAAACCGACCAGTTCTTGGTCACACACATTTTATTTTGCTTGGAAATGACTTGATTAGGAAATAGGGACCTGGTATCTACGGTTTGTGCGGAGGATTAAGAATTGACAGGAAACAATGGATTAAGTATGTTTGAGCGAACCTACTGTCTGTATTCAGTATAGTTCTCTCAAACTCAAATTTTTGATATATTACGAAACCCATCTTAACTAGTCCCAATTTGTTGTTACAGAAAATCGTATTTACATCATGGGATGGTGGGAGTCTTTTTCGTTTTGTATATCTAAATCAGAATAAACACAGCCTACTGCAACCCAAATGCAAATGCGCAGCGACCTTTCCTTTCCTTTTCATCCCTCCTCCTCGCATGTCTCTTATATTAAGCAAATGAAGAGATTTTATGTCTGACAAGGAAAATGCATAATCAACTAAGCAACAAGGGACAAAACCCGCAAAGCTAGCAGTTACAACAATAAGTTGTTTTATTTTTTCAAATTTCATAATTATCATCGCAACTGAAACTTAATCGTGATACGGCCTCCATTTTTCCAACTCAAATAATCTCACTGTTACCGTAAAATGCAGAAAAGGACTATTGATCTGAAGCAAAAAAAAGAAGCTCAATCATAAATAGCGCTTCTAGAGTAAACACATAACGGCGATAAGGCAGAAATAAGCTCAATCATATATTGTAATACAGTGATATCAATACTTATTCTTCAAAGCCTTTTCAATACCTTCCAACAGAGATGCAAAGGGTTGGATATCTTCCTCGATTTTCATCATATCAATATCTGATTCCACAGTTGCTTCCTTCTCTTTGTCTTCAGCCCCGTACATCGCTTGAGCAGCATCCTTCAACATCAACAAAGCCTTCTCGGAATTTCTTTGATCAGAATTCATCTTTGATTTCAAACACTGGTTTCCCATTTCGACTACAACCAATTTCTTCTCTAGCAATGACTTCTCTGTAGCCAACTCCTTCATTTCTACAGCAAGCGAACCCGTTCCTTTCCTTTGCTTCATCGACTCATCCACGCCCTTTTCCAATTTCTTGACTTTGAAACTGAAACTCAACTCTTCCTTCTTCTTCAACTCAAGTTCAGTCTGTATTTCACTCTTCTCAGCGGCAACCCTTTTGACATCATCATTCAAAGACCCAACCTCTGATTTCTTCCCAACATTCTCCTTCTGCAATACAATCCTTTCCTTGTCTTGCTTCAAATCACCAAACGCTTTCAAATTCTCAGACAATTTTTTCTCGACCTCCTTCTTTAAATCATCAAACGCTTCCCAAATCCATCCCCAATTGTTCCCAAATGCGCCAAGCCAAATGACTAGTACCACTAAATATAGAGATGTTGATGTAGATGTAGATCCACTAGCTGGTGGTTGGGGTCGGATCGAGACATTCACGTTGAGCTTAACACCATCAAAGCAGAAATCACTCCCACTTATGAAGTAGTAAGTGCCTGTTTGATTCAATGGAACTATATCGATCCCGGTTCCACTTGACCAATCTTTAATGGGATTCTTGTAGTTACAGCTATCGAAATCTCCCTGGTGGACTTGAAATACGCTTTGGCGATTCTGATCATAAACAAACTCTGTAATAATTCAGGAACAAGTGAATAAGAATAAAAAATAAAGCAGAAGTAGATCTAATTTTACTTTCACTCTCGGAAACCAGTTGAACATCAAAAAGTAGATCTAATTTTAAGAAAGAAGAAAATAAATCTAAATAATTCAGTCAAAGTGGAAATAAATCTAAATAATCTAATTTTAAGAAAGAAGAAATAATTCTAATTTTCCTTACCCAGCAAATCTCCCTGATAAAAGTGGATTGCTTCACTCCAAATGCTGAAATTTAGATTCGTCGTCCAACCATGCTCTCCCCCAACCGTGTAAATCTTTGCGGAAACTAAATGTGGGATGAAAATGAATATAAGCAACCTAGATAATAATGCAAACTTCATCTTTGAGTTTGATTAAAGTGTTTTTAGAGATCTCTTTGGTTTGATTTAAAGGTTTTTAGTGAACTGGTGATGTAACAAAACGAAATGACGGCACACTATGAGACTTTTTATCCTTGCTAAAGATAAGAAACCAATCGAACCCTAAAGGGCCTCAATTAAAGTGAAGCCCAGATTCATCCCAAGGGCTCTTTCTTGTTGACTAATCAGGCAGTTTATTGTTCGCTAAAATGGATTTTGATCTAACGGCTGAAATGCATTTTACGGATGACCTAAAGGCTACCAACAAGATTCTTGGTCTGAGATTCCCATGAGACAATGCTCCTTGGAGAAACCTAGACCTGAGTCATACCCTCATAAGTTGAAATTGTCTAAATTCTCTTGCGCTTCCATTGCAAATTGACAATCATGTAATTTTTGTCTATCCATGGAATATCCAGACACCTTTGTAAATGCCATATTCACCAGTCTAACAAAAAAAAATTGGTGAAATTTATTTATTTTCTCCTCTTGTAGTCGGGTACCAAGTTATGAAGTCACATTATCAAATAATCCCTGGTAAATTCAGATTACATGTAATTTTATAAATGGATAAGTAATTGCCATATTCAATTAAATTTTAATAAATAATTTAGTAATTGTTGTCAAACATGAGATTTTAAACTTAAATGTAATAAAATAAAATGCAGTGGAAGCACAATAAACTAGCCGATTACAAATGAATAAACTACACCAAAGAAAAAAAAAGATGCAGATACATACACTTCTTATGCTCCTGAATTGTAATTAGATTTTTAACCAAAAACTAAAAAAAGAAAAAAAAAAATGATAGTAAGCCTTGATGCAGTTAGTGATGGAAGAAAAAAAAAAGTTGGAGCAGTATTACAAATCAAATACAAAACAAAAACTAAAATTTTGAGAGGAGAAATCATAATGCTCTGTTGTTGGTGATGCTGACCACCACTTGCTTCTCCCATAACAGTCTTTGCGTATAAGCAAAATTACAAGGCAGTAGCATACTTTGTCCCTTGAAAGCTCATTTTTCTGGCTAGTCATCTTATTAAGTAGTACGGCTTTTAGCTTAATTCAATCCATGTGCCAGCGTTACAAAAAGAACAAACATGACAAATTCACAGAGTATTGTCCGCCTACTCTTTTTTTTCTTTTCTACACCGTTAATAACTTAAGTATGTATTTGATGTATACAAATTATAACCATTGTCCTCACGCATAACAAAATTCCCTTATTCACAAGCAAAAAAACTTATAACTCAAAACCAGCAACTAATTAAATTTAAAAATAGTAAAAATTTTAAATTTAGTTTTGAGAGGAGAAATCATTGTGCTAGTGAAATTTAGTTTTAAATTTACTATTTTTAAATTTAAAAATAGTAAATTTAGTTTTGAGAGGAGAAATCATTGTGCTAGTGAATTGAATCATCAACAGCAAGATAAAATTTGTTTCATCTTCAGTGGAATGATGAGGATGAGGAGTGTGATAGTTGCCATAATGGTGTTCAGATCAGTGAAAGATAATATCCATGGTCGACAAAGAAATAATTCGGACAGGAAAATCTCAGATCTGAAGAAGACTATAGCAACTATTCTAAACTAATCACATAACAACGTAATCTTGGGCTCAAGATCTACTATATCATTTCATTATTAAAGAGCATAAGAGGCATTACTACCAAATTTAAAGTAACTCTAAATTAAACAACTGAAAAAGAGGAGTTTACCTTGCACTGAATCCTAAGGCTCCATATATAATTATCCTTATACAGAAGATGATTCACTACAATCTTCTGTAGAGGAGATGAACAAATTGCTCCTCAAAGTTTAAACTCAAAAGAATACCTTAAAAATCCTAGTTCTGATTTCTAGTGCCAAAAGTGTGAAAGATACGAATACTCAATACAACTTGATATAAATCAAAAGGACCAAAATCGTAGTTTATATCGGTGTTCTTAATACTATGGGGTTCTAAAATTTATCGATTACAATTTCAAACTAAGAGTTTCTCAATTACTCATGCAATTCTTTACTGCACATTGCAACTACACTCATCTACATAGCAGCAAGTGATAAAGGATCCCATAAAATTGAAAAGCCGTCAACAATTTTCTAGAATAGCTTACTCGGAAACCCAGAAATTAGAGTTCCAATTAGAAGACATGTATCCAGCAGAGAGATATGACAATCTTAACAGTTTAAAAAAAAATAAACCTGCGTAATAAAAATTTTTTGAGACAAGTAATGAAAATTTGAGTTCTGAGAGGAGAAATCATTCTGCTAGTGAATGGACAAACTAGACAAAAGGTTTGATAGCAGTTTGATGATAGTAATTAGTAAGAAGAGTAAGATTGATGTGAAGAGATGACGAAATTCTCAAAGAATCCATCGCTGTTAAAGAATCTGGAGTGTCTTTTTTTTTTTTTTTGAGATCTGAAATAAGAAAGAAGAAAAATGAACAACAAAAGAGAAAGTAGACGGCGGCTGAAGATGTGTTTTGCTTAGGGGCTTTAGGGCATATACATACAAATAAGGTGAAGAAGAAAAAATATCCAACGGTTGGAAATTTTTGATATCTGACTATCGTATCCTTGTAGTGCTTGGTTCTTGGTTTGAACCTGAAATGGTCACATTGCCCAAGTGGCTGCCTTACATTTCACTGGTGTATCAATAATATACAACACCTTTGCTACTAAGCCAATGCGTATTTATTTTTTCTACATACATCAATTCCCAAAGATAAATTGCCAAAGTGGGTGCGGAACAATTTGGCATGTAAGTAAGGACAGTACATATCGTCCTGATAAACCTTTGACGCATCAAGAAGAAGCCAATTTGTAGATACTTGGGCATTGTTTAGGTTAAGTAGTTTCTATTACTATTCCTTAAGATGAATGCTCATAAGCATACTATGTGCATGTGACCCAAAACCTGCTATTCGTGAAGAGTACTCGTTTTTGAATCATAATTTGTATAATGGCTTTAAATCTGAACCGTCTGTGATTCAAAATCTATCAGCAGGGATCGTAACATTGTATAATGGCCCAAAATATGAACCGTTTGTGGCTCATAATCGGCCATTGTGAATCATACTTTGTATGACCGGTCTGGAAAGTGGCACAATGATTGCGCGTTACAGTGTTGCAGGCCAAGACAATGATCCGCCGCAATGGCGCAATGCAAAGCCATAATAGCGGTATACCGTATAGGCCGTCAAGCACTAAGATAGTGGCACCCTGCAGGGCCAATGAAGCGCAAAGCTAGCGCTACACTGTAAAGATATTTCGCTAAGTAATGAAGCTTATTGGCCGGCACAATGAGGCTTCATTGAGGGAAAGGAAAGACGAGACCAAAGTGACAGATGAAATATGCGATGTTGGCATTGAGGCATATCCATGGAATTGAGTTGGCCCAAGCTCTAGGATGATGCAAGAAGGTAGAATAGACCAAGAGTTGGTCTATGGCATTAGTTCAAGGCTGGCCAAAGCATGGACGGTGCAAGCAAGCTAGTAATGCAAGAGTGGCATTGCTATTGTCAAGCAAATTGGCTAAGTGAATCATATGAAGAATGAGCAACCAGAATGAGCTTAAGGAGCTGGCCTCAATGATTAAAGCACAAGGGTTGTTTGTGCATTAGCTTAGAGTAATAATCATGCGGGACCAAGAGAGTGAACATTGGATCAAGGCGAGTCGGTAAAGCACAATGGGTTGTGCAATACGGCTCAAGTGACGGTTACAAGTTGGTTACGAGCTTCACAAGCATGCCAATGACGCGTGATGAAGCATAACGGTTATAAAGGGAGTTTATAAGCGTGGGAGAAGGTTTCTAACCGCATTGGAACAGGTGTTGGACGATGGCGCCAGTTTAAAGAGAAGGCGCCGATTAGCATAGTTTGTGGCGGTTATGGAACTGCTCCATGGGACAGATTGCTGTCCCTTGCGTGTGCAACGGTTGTGCACGGTTTTGGCCAAGTAAAGCTGTTTTATAAACAGTCCTAAGGTATGGAATCACGAAAAACAAGACTTATTTCCGTGGGAGAAGTTCCAAAATTAACTATGTGGGCTGAAGAATTAGGTTGTTCAGTGGACTACCTACCTTTTATGTATTTGGGAATGCCTCTAGGTGCTAAATCTAATTCCATAAGAATTTGGGATCCTATTATAGATAATTTTGTCGCTCGAATTTCAGTTTGGAGACGTATTTCATTATCAAAGGGAGGTAAGTTAGCTCTTTTGAAGTGCATTTTATCCTCCCTTCCGACATATTATTCTCTTGAAAAAAAGATGCGAAATTTTCTATGGGAATACAAAGAAGTAGCAAAAACATCCCATTTAGCAAAAACATCCTGAGTTATAACACTAGAGGATTGGGGTCTAAAGGAAGGGACAATGCTATTAGTTCTTTAGTGAAACTTGAAAAGGAAACTGTGATTTTATTCAAGAAACGAAAATAGAGATTATGTCGGGTTTAGGAGGGCATCAATGGACTGCAATAAACTCGATTAGGGCATATGGGGGGATGTTAACAATTGGGATGATGTTATTTTTAACTGTTTGAAAGTTTTTGCACAAACTCATAGTCTTTCCGTCAGAAGCACGAGAATTTGTGATAGCTTCGATTGCATTCTTACAAATGTGTATGGTCCAATAGGAGATGCGGATAAATTGAGAATTTGGTCTGAACTAGATGAGGTGAGATCAAACTGGCCAGATTTACCTTGGTTTATAGGTGGGGAGTATAATGTTATTAGAGTTTCATCGGATAAGAATACTCCTAGCGTTTGTGATGTGAATATGAGGAGATTTGAGAAGATATGAGTTGTGCGAGTTTCCGCTTAATGGAGGGTTATATACTTGGAAAAATATGCAAACTTCTCCCATTTTATGAAGGTTGGATAGATTTGTTGCCCGTGGAGAGTGGGAGGACAAATTCCCTCTAATGGCGCAACGTGTGTTATCACTCGGACGATTTCATGTCACTCCCATGTGTCCGTATGAGTTTTGGTATTGTGTTTGACCATTTTCCTTTTACGGTTTTATGGTCGAGCATCCAAGTCTCAAAGACATGATGTCATCATGGTTTTTGAGGGTTCCCCGATCTTTATATTTGCTATGAAACTGCAGATATTGAAGTCGGTTTTAAAGAGATAAAGTAAAGAAACTTTTGATCTGAACTAGATGAGGTGAGATCAAACTGGCCAGATTTACCTTGGTGTATAGGTGGGGAGTATAATGTTATTAGAGTTTCATCGGATAAGAATACTCTTAGCGTTTGTGATGTGAATATGAGGAGATTTGAGAAGATATGAGTTGTGCGAGTTTCCGCTGAATGGAGGGTTATATACTTGGAAAAATATGCAAACTTCTCCCATTTTATGAAGGTTGGATAGATTTGTTGCCCGTGGAGAGTGGGAGGACAAATTCCCTCTAATGGCGCAACGTGTGTTATCACTCGGACGATTTCATGTCACTCCCATGTGTCCGTATGAGTTTTGGTATTGTGTTTGACCATTTTCCTTTTACGGTTTTATGGTCGAGCATCCAAGTCTCAAAGACATGATGTCAGCATGGTTTTTGAGGGTTCCCCGATCTTTATATTTGCTATGAAACTGCAGATATTGAAGTCGATTTTAAAGAGATAAAGTAAAGAAACTTTTTATTGCAGGAAATCCTACAACACACCCCTTATAATAATTTCTAGATCTAAATCTTATTAATCATCTAAATCTCAAATATAAGTACTAAAAATATAAAGAGACACAAGGGTTTTTTACATGGTTTGATCAATGTGATCTACATCCATGGTTCTTCACTATGATTGTTGAAGTTACATTAGTATTACATTTAGAATCTCCATTAATGGGTTTTTGGTTGAGCTCTAAATCTAGTTTTTTGGGGAAGAAGATGATAAAGAAAATAAAATCTCTCTCTACAAATGTGTCTCTCTTTTACAATTATGTATGTCCTCTCCTTTTCTATCTCCTGCCTTTCTATGTATATAGATGTTTACATAGTGGATGACAACTAATATGTAGTAGATTACATCTAACACCTCAGCTCGTGCTGTGCTACGTTCTAGCGCGCACATGCTACGTTCTCTCGCGCGCTAAGGAAATGAATGAATCTCGCGAGCTAAGAAAATGAATGAATCTCGCGCGCTAAGGAAATGTGTTATGCGAGATTTTGCCCCTACATTTGCCTCTTTTTTCTTGAATATTGCTTGAAGAGCGATCTTTAAGAAAAAAACCCGCCTTGTTGTAGTTCTTTGGAGCGAGATGCGTGATATTGGGGTAGCCGTTGATCTTTGTTGTTGAAGAAACGAGCGAAAGAATACCAAACTTGAAAAGTACATACTTGCCTCTATTCTTTTGTGAAGTTCCGAAGCTTTGCGAAGTAAATAAAAAGTATCATTCCTTGAAGAAGTATAAGAAGTATTTGTCCTTGCATGCGAATAAGAAGTATGCGAACAAATCAAATGAAGCTACTACTCCATGTTCTCTGCCTCATGCTATGTTGTAATACAAATAAGAATTTAAATTAGTACTCAACATTTCAAATGTCAAAAAATTTCATTTATGTGCGATTCCAAATCGTTTTTTTTTGTTTTGATTTCCATTGTAGGACTTGTTTCGTCTCATTTGATAAATACTTCCCATGGAAATGATCCTAATGAGATCTGATTTTTCCTATTGTATAGGTCTTATTATTCCTCCTACTACTCTCCATGTTAAATACCATATCATTTAAATCAAACAAAATAGTCAAGAGAAATATTAAAAATTTATATATATGCGAGATTTTTCTCGATTTTTTGTAATTGTGCGATTGTATCGCGTTGTAGTAAACCAAATCAAAAACTTTTTATTTGTTCTAAGTAAAGGAAAATGTTCAAGGAAGTGGTACTTAGCTTTTATGTGAGTTGTTGTTGTTGTCAAAGAAGTGAATCATACTCTTTCCTTAGAGAAGCATTCCTTTTTAAAGAAGGAATTGATATTTTCGCACCAATATTCAATTCTTCAGAGAATTAATGAAGACCAAGCACGGATTCTTCGCTCACTAGAAATAAAGTACGAAACAACGTCTAAGGATTTAAAAACCCAGAACGAAAAAATCATTTAAGGTAAAATAAATTTGACTGTGAAGAAGAACCATCTTCAAGAACAATATGATCAATTAAAGCACTCTTATGATGCTCTTAAGAAAAAGAATAAGTCTCTCTATTCTGATGAAAAGAAGATTCGATCCCGTCTCAATGGCTTAGTTGGTGATAAATTTGACAAAGCTATGGAAAGTATGAAGAATAACACCCTTGCTCTTTCTAAATTCTACGAAGGTAGTCAGCTAGAGTTGACTGCCTCATTATTCTTTAACTATTTCTTTAGGTTTTGTTGATTTGAGCTTTATTTCCAATTTTATGATAGTATATTATTCATTGCAGATTCTAAAAAGTCGCATCAATCTGCTTTTTCTCAATTGAGATCTGATTTAGCTAAAGTTCGCAAAGATCGAATGAGCCTGGAAATATCACATTCGAACCTTGAGGTTTCTCTTTCTGCTTCTCGAGATAGAGCGCGAAGAAGACTCGCATACACACAGAATTTTTTGGAGATCAATGCTAGAAATCTTGAAAGGGGAGCTATTCGCAAGGCTCGTCCTAGTGCCCAATCTGTAGTTAATGGAGCAACTCCCTTCCTGCAGTTAATATCCCTCCTCTTAATGTAAGCGAAGATGAAGAGTATCCTGAACCGGACAAAGACTATGAATTTGTAAGCGATGATGAGAAGGATCAAGGGAATGAAGAGAATCAACTTGAGAAGGACAATCCCGTTGGAGAGATTAATGCTGAAGTTAAGAACCCTGAACCCAATATTGATGCCGAAAAGTCTTTGGTCGAACAAGATGTAGTTGTTGATCGTGCTTAGTTTCGAATTTCCGAATTTCCTTTATTTGTTTTGATACATTTTAAACTTGTTTTTTTCAAGAAAGATAATATTTTGTTATTTCAATTCCCATACTTGCCTCTTATTTTATTTCTTGTATGAAACAAGTGTGCGAGCTCGTGTTGTTTAATTTCCTGCAAAACAAATATTAGTTTATATAATCTTTCTCATGAGGTCTTATTTTGCCTTCCTATGTAAAGGTCTTATTGTGCCTTAATTTGTCCTATATTTATGTGCGACGAGATCGCAGGAAGTCTTTACACTGTAGTATATCAACCCATTGATCTCGTCTTATCTTTTTCTTGTATTATTACCTCTTCAGGTTTTTTTTTATTGCATAAATATTACAAGTCTTAATACTCCCATGAGTAAAAAGCCTCATGAAATTTACATTTTTTGACACAATTCAGCTCCCTAATGGAGGGTTCTGTCCTTATCTTCCCCCTGGTTGCCCCTTCAAGGAAGCTTACCTCTACCGGGTTAAGGTTGGCTCCTCCCATCCGGTATTACAACAACCAGTTGATTTCGCAGTCTCTTATCCCTTCACCGATTAGGTTTATGGTTACAAGATTGCACCCTAAGTGGGGTATCTTCGGACTGAGTGCATCATAGTCAGGACTTGTCAAGAATGGTAAGGTAGGCTCCAACGCGCCCCGCACTCTTGACTCAACCGCGTACCTCGGCACCCTGATCGAGTTTCTGCACTCCTTAGGAGATACTTTCTCACCTTGGTCTTTCAATATAAGATTATAAACTTAGAATGAAAATTTAAGGCACCTCTCTTGGATGGGCTTTTTCATTTTTTTCTCACCATAAATCTCCATAACTCAAGTTCCAGGGTCGTTATAGATTTCCCTTGAGTCATGCCTTCTAGGTTCTATCCGACTATGATGTGCGATAGGTATTAATTTTTGCCTCTTGCATGTATGCGAACTAGGTTGCACGCCACATTCGGATTCCTAGTCTATCTGGTTAAAATTTCCATTTCTGTTGCCTTTGATTAAGGTCTTATTTTAAGACAAAATTTATTGAATATGAACGAAATTTTCGAACTTGTTTATTGGATTGAATATTACATCCCTGTTCAAGAATACAAGATCATATTCTTAACTTCGCATCCTTTTCCATTGTGCGATTTATTTCGCAAGCCCCTATGGATAACATTTCTTCAAATATAACCTATTCCAAGGACAATCTAATTTATGACCTGTATTCCTTCCTTCTGGGTCCATTAACTCATAAGCTCCATTTCCAACTATTGTTTTGATTATATAGGGTCCATCCCACTTCTTTTCCAATTTCCCATCTCCTCCTTTTTGATAAATTGGAATTTCTCGCAACACCAATTCGTCTGGTTGAAATTCTCTTATATTAACACGTTTGTTGTATTCCCGAGCTAGTCTTTTTTGATAATTTTCCATATGTTGAAAAGCGACCTCTCTTGCTTCTTCTAGATCATCAAGTTTCGTTAAAATTAGATCTGTACTTATATTCTTCTCCCAAGCTTCTTTATTTCTGGTTCGAATGATGACTTTTGTTGGCAACACTGCCTCTACCCCATATGTCAAACAGAAAGGTGACATTAATGTTGCTTCTCTCCTTGTTGTCCTATAAGCCCATACTACATTATGTACTTGTTCGCACCATCATTTATTTTGCCCTTCTAGATTCTTCTTCAAGTTGTCTGCGATCGTTTTATTTGTGGTTTCTACTTTTCCATTGCTCTGTGGATATAAAAGAGTAGATTTTCGCTTTGAATTTTGAACGCATTAAATAACATTTCTATATTCTCGCCCTCAAACTGCTTTCCATTATCATATACCAGCTGTGCAGGAATACCAAATCTGCATATGATATTTTCAAAGTTGAATGTGAATGTTGCGACATATAAATATATCTTTTGTCCTGTTCCTGGTATAAATGGTCCAACAATGTCGATTCCCCATTTTCCGAAGGGCCACACATTTGTTGATGTATTTAGCATCGCTCCGGGTGCATGTATCTTCTTGCCACTACGTTGACATTCTTCACATCTTCTTGAGACTTGTTTTGCATCCTCATGCATGTATGGCCAATAATAGCCTTGTATGCGAGTGATCTTCCTCCACTATGGTTACCTGCATCTCCATAATGTAATGCCTTTAAGATTTTTATTCCTTCTTTTTGTGTAAGACATCAGAGTGAGGGCACAAGAAATGATCTTCAATAAAGAATGTCATCCCTTAATTCATAATTCGTCGCACAACTTTTTAACTTGTGTGCTTATAACCTTTTTCTTGATAGTTCTCCCTTCTCTAGATATAAATGGATCTCAGTTCTCCAATCCTTGTCTTCCCTCACACATTCTTCTTCCATATTTTCTATTGTCATTTCATTTGTTTGCGATTTTTCTCCTTTCACTATACATGGTAAAAAGAGTGTTTGTATTTTTATGTCTCTTGCAACCGGGTCTATTAACATGGAAGGTATGAAGGCCAATGCATCTGCAAGTCTATTGTCCTTTCTGCTTATGTGTCTCCAACTTGTACTATATGTACCTTCTATCCGACTGTTT
This sequence comes from Papaver armeniacum, assembly GCA_023531295.1. Taxonomy (NCBI): domain Eukaryota; kingdom Viridiplantae; phylum Streptophyta; class Magnoliopsida; order Ranunculales; family Papaveraceae; genus Papaver; species Papaver armeniacum. The sequence goes on from JAJJWW010016210.1 coordinate 19,770, forward strand.
ATGGGTAAAAATCGTTTCCGCCGATTTTGGTAAATTCGGTAGGTGAGTGAGAAACTGGTTTAAACCCTAAACAAATGTGTTGCACGTGAGCACTTTATAGATTCGAGAGATCAATCAGACAAGTCCGGCCTAAACCAAGAAATGGCCGTTCCATACTTGCTTCGGTCACAAAGTGGAGGAGAAGGGTTGATTTGGGGAGGGAAGCAAAGAAAGGTGTTGAGACCAGAATAATTCTGGGAGAGTACTATCTCGACTTGTATCAGAAAGTGAAAGCTTAGGAAGCTTGCAAGAGATGAAAGCTTTTTGGAGAGCTTGCAAAGTTGCCTTTTTTGAGAGTGTTGTATTTTTCTCCTTACCGAGACTTGTTGTCTGGTAGAAATAGGTAAGACCTATTTATACAAGTCGAGATTGAAACGTACCCTGGCCTCATGAAGGAAGAGAGTAAATGGTGAAATAATGCGAGGAGGTGGTAACCGCATGGTGTTTATGGATGAAAACGTTTTCACCATTATTTCCTCATTTGATTGACCGCTTTATTCCTATTCACGCTTTCTTAATGTGAGCGTAGTGTACGCTGAATGCTGTGACCGCCAAACCAAAACCCTAGAAAGCATTCCCCAGTTTGTGTTGATGTCTCGAGTGTTGGTTGCACCTTGAGTGCAAGTGGCGCTGCTAGTGGCGCGTGTGGCATGTGCCATTGGCATGTGCGGAATGCCTTTGTTGCGGGTTGCACCTTGACTGCAAGTGGCAATGCCAGAGCTGCTAGTGGCGTGTGTGGCATGTGCCAATGGCATGTGCGGAATGCCTTGGTGGTAGGTTATACGTTGAGTGTAAGTGGCAATGCCAAAGCTGCTAGTGGCGTGTGTGGCAAGTGCCAATGGCGTGTGCGGAATGCCTTGGTGGTAGGTTGCACGGTTTGCAAGTTAGGCTACCAGCGTGTGTGTTTGGCATGTGTTAATGGCATGCGTGGTCAATTTGGGTCGCGTCCTGGTAGGAAAAGTTACCACCGAGCGTGTTGGCATGTGCCAATGGCATGCGTGGCCAATTTGGGTCGCGTCCTGGTAGGAAAAGCTACTAGCGAGCGTGTTGGCATGTGCCAATGGCATGCGTGGTCAATTTGGGTCACGGCCTGGTAGGAAAAGCTACCAGCGAGCGTTTTGGCATGTGCCAATGGCATGCGTGGCCAATTTGGGTCACGGCCTGGTAGGAAAAGCTACCAGCGAGCGTGTTGGCATGTGCCAATGGCATGCGTAGACAATTTGGGTCGCGTCCTGATAGGAAAAGCTACCAACGAGCGTGTTGGCATGTGCCAATGGCATGCGTGGCCAATTTGGGTCGCGTCCTGGTAGGAAAAGTTTCCAGCGAGCGTGTTGGCATGTGACAATGGCATGCGTGGCCAATTTGGCCTAGGTTGCATGGTTTGCAAACCTAGGCGCGGGCGCCATTTTGGCATGGCGTGGCTAGCGTAGCTAGGGTCAAGGCAGAGTGCTTGGCTTGGCGTGGTGTGACTAGCGTAGATAGGGCCAAGGAAGAGTGTGTTTGGCATGGCGCGGCTAGCTCGGGCTAAGTGTGGATGGCATGATTTGCCATTGGCACGGAGGTGCGGCTAGCATGGTTGGCATGCCTTGGCGCGTTTGGTGTGACTAGCATGGCTAGGGCCAAGGCAGAGTGCGTTTGGCATGACGCGGCTAGCTTGGGATAGGTGTGGCTGGCATGATTTGCCATTGGCACGAAGGTGCGGCTAACATGGTTGGCATGCTTTGGCGCGTTTTGGTATGGCTGGCATGATTTGCCATAGGCACAGAGGTGCGGCTAGCTTGGGCTAGGTGTGGATGGCATGATTTGCCATTGGCACGGAGGTGCGGCTAGCATGGTTGGCATGCTTTGGCGCGTTTGGTGTGGCTGGCATGATTTTCCATTGGCACAGAGGTGCGGCTGTCTTAGTGCTAGGTGTGGCTGGCATGATTTGCCATTGGCACGGAGGTTCGGCCAGCATGGTTGGCATGCTTTGGCGCGTTTTGGAGTGGCTGGCATGATTTACCATTGGCACAGAGGTGCGGCTAGCTTGGGCTAGGTGTGGCTGGCATGATTTTCCATTGGCACGGAGGTGCGGCTAGCATGGTTGGCATGCTTTGGCGCGTTTGGTGTGACTAGCATGGCTACGGCCAAGGCAGAGTGCGTTTGGCATGGCGCGGCTAGCTTGGGCTAGGTGTGGCTGGCATGATTTGCCATCGGCACGGAGGGGAATTAGGGTTTTGTTCATTGTAACCCTAATTTGAAAAAATACCCCCTATTAATTACTGACTATATGCATTAAATGTTCTAATAAATGTGTCACCGGTGACATTAGGTTATTTGGGGTTTTACGATTTTACCCTTTGTTTAAAAACCACCATCAATACCGACGAATCACCGACTGTGAATCACTAGTTATTCTCGCATCTTCTATTTTCATTTCAATTGCTAGTTTTAGTGCATGTACGACTGCCTCATATTCAGTTTCATTATTTGTGGATGCGAAATCCAACCTGAATGAGTAAGCCATTCGCGTTCCTGTTGGTGAAATGAATACAATACAGATTCCATTGCCTTCTCCGTTGGATGATCCGTCGACTAATATCTCCCATCTATTTGAATTCCGATCAGTTAACAAGTCTTTAGGATTCCCATGTTCTTCATCCACATCCATCATTTCTTCAACATATTCATCTTCTTCTAATGGAAACTCTGCAAGAAACTCTGCGATAACTTGTGACTTTGGCGAAGATAAAGTCTCATAACCAATTTCATAATTTCCTAATTGGGCGTTCCACCTTTCAACTCTTCCTGATCTTTTTGAGTTCTTTATTACGGGTTCAATTGTTACTCTCGTTAATACCTTAATCTTGTGAGGTTGAAAGTAAATGCAAAGCTTGAATAATGCATACCCAGTGCGAGAATTAGCTTTTCAATTTTTGAATAATTTTTCTCTAAGGAATTGTACGTTTTACTTATATAATATATTGGTTTTTCTATTCCTTTATCCTAACGTAACAATACTGCGCTTAATGCATGGGATGTTGATGCCAAATAGAGTAGCAATTCCTCTCCCTGCCCCGCCTTTTGCATAATGGACAAATTTCACCAGATAATTCTTTATGCTCTGCAATGCTTTATCACACTCTTCCGTCCACTCAAATTTTGTTCCCTTCTTTAATATATTGAAAAAGTGTTTACACTTATCCGAAGAACGTGAGATAAACCTTCCCAACGAAGCTATCAATCCATTTAGCTTCTGAACATATTTCACCGTTGCAGGGGGTGGCATATCTTTAACTGCCTGTACCTTCTCTAGATAAACTTATATTCCCTTCTTGGACACTATATATCCTAAGAATTTTTCTTGATGATACACCGAAGACACATTTTTTTGGATTCACCTTGATATTGAATTTTCGCATCTGCTCGAAGATTTCTCTCAAATCATCAACATGATCCTTTGCCTCTTTACACTTTATTAACATATCATCGACATAGACTTCTAATGTGGTATGTATCCATTTTTCAAATACTTTTTCCACCATTCTTTGATATGTCGCACCCGCATTTTTCAATCCAAGTGGCATTTTCGTATAACAGTATAAACCTCTTGGTGCGAAGAAAGCAGTATGTTCTTGATCTTCTTCAGCTAAAGGAATTTGATTATAACCTTTATATCCATCCAACATTGAGACTCTATCATTTACTGACGCCGATTCTACCATTTGATGGATATCTGTTAAAGGAAAACTATCCTTCGGACATGCTTTGCTTAAATCAGTGAAGTCTATGCAGATCCTTATCCCATTGTTCTTTTTTGGTACTACCACCATATTTGCTATCCATTCTGGATATTTTGTTTCCCTTATAATCCCCGCATCTAACATCTTTTGTAACTCCGCTTTTATTTGAGGGTGATAATCAATTGCAATCTTCCTTATTCTTTGTTTAAATGGATTTACATTCTTTTTAATATCCAATTTATGACATGCGACAGATGGATCTATCCCTGGCATCTCCTCCATACTCCATGCGAAGATATCATCATACTCTCGCAAGAGTTTTATCGTTTTTTGTTCTTCTTCTTTATCCATCTTGGTCCCTATTTTTAATATTTTTGGTTCTTCTTCCGATACAACATTTATTTCCTTCGTTGGTTCCACTGCGGTAAAATTCGCTTTCGGTTCTCCCATCGGGGTTGGTTCCTTAATCTCTTTAATCATTTTACCTTCCTTCACTGGTACTTCACCTGGTATTCCTTTTCCCTCTTTCGCTCTGATCATATATATCTGAAATTCGTCTTCTTTTTTTTAACTCTTTTGCTTTTCTCCAACGATCCTTTCGCTTCTTTTCTCTTCCCTCATAATTTCTTACATCTATCCGATTGTAAATCTTCGCACTCTGAATATCTCCTTTAATTTCACCTATTCCACTTGGAATTGGGAATCTGATGCACTGATGTAGTGTTGATGCTACAACTTTTATCGCATGCACCCATGGTCTTCCCAACAACATGTTGTATGGTGATTCTATATCAATCGCAAACAGTGTTATCTTTGTCTCTATTTCTCCCAATAATAATCGCATCACAATTTCTCCTTTTGGTTTTGTGATTGCTTTATTGAATCCATGTACATTGTAACCGAAGATAAGTTTTTTTTACTCTTTCATTCTAACTTGATTGCAATCGTTAGTTAATCCATAAAAAATTTCAAAAATAAATAATATAAAAACACTTTCATATTTAAGTTGGCTTGGATTCGAATATAGGGCACTTTAATCCGTATTACCCATTGATTCAGTTTGATTTCTATCCATTTGCATTTCCGATTTCTGTTCTCGATCGATTGCTTCAAGTTCGGTCAAAATATATTCAACGCACTACGAAGGATGCGCGCGATATGATTCAATTCTCTAACTTATCATGTCTAATCGAGATTATCTCTCTTAATTTCTTGATCAATCTCTCAGATGTCAACGAGGAAGGGGTTTTGCATCTGAACCTAACAGGCACTCATTTAATATGCATCTTTGATGATTGAGAATTTTTGATAAGCTTGCACATTCATTGAAAGTTTCAGTATAGCCCTACCCTTGAACTAGCAACCACATATTTTACAATCAGTGTAAATATAGATATATATTATATCAACTGGCATTGACATGAACCTATAAACACTTTATACTTTGCCGAATTTAAATTACTGAAGATGTGTATGTTTTTTACAAATTAAGCTGATAAATGTGCAGGTGCTGCTAGTTCGCAGTAACAAAAAACAGAGCATATACCTGCAGTACTCCACTACGCCAACATACATATCCCATTAAGACGGGAGGATATTCAACCAAACAAAAAACTGCCATCTAATGGTGAAGATGTTTCTGACTAGGTGTTGTTTGCTTTAAAACAAAAGAAAGCGAGAAAACGATGAAAATACACCAAGACGGAGTGTTGCTTTCTCTAGAATTAATGAAAGAGAGCGGAAACAATGAAAATACACAAGACTGGGAGTTGCTTGCTTTAGAACGAAAGAACGAGAAAACAATGAGAATACACCAAGATTGGATGTCATTTGCTTTAAGAACTAATTCAACGACATAAATAGCTTTAAGATGTAAAATAAAGAAAATATAGAACATTCGAACAGATACCTTCATTTTGAGAGGAAAAGCCATTATGACAATAATTTCAAAGAGATACCTTCTCTTTCATCTCCTCCAAGAAATGATTCGCTCATCATAATCTCCCTTATCATAATCCCCCTTCTGATTCCGTCTTTCCCTCAATGCCGCCTCCTCTACTCTCTCGCTGTGTAAAAACATCTACCGGAATTCTAGGGTTGTGTTGATTCATATAAAGAAAAATTTGTTGTGATTTACTAAAATACGCTCAAACCAATCCAAGTGTGCAGAACTCAATTTGTAGAGCCTATAGTGGATGAGTCTTGGCCACCATGCATTAGCAAAGGCTGCACTATATAATGCCAAGTAAATACTGCTTTTCTTTTTTTTTCTCTACACCGAATTTATTCATGAATTGATGTTGCTGTGATAGTAGTTGTTCTATAGAAACAAAAAATCACAGTATGATAACTTTGCATCAAATTGGTAGGCTCGAGCCGAGGGTATTGACTTGACCCGCTTGCCAGCTGCAATTCGGAGTTAGCTGACATTTTGTGTTGTCATTTATAACACCAGGAGTATAATTGAAGTAAATTGTAAACTAAATATTTGTAACAGTAAAATCTTTCACCAATTGCGCGCATACTTTGAAAATTTAAAAACTGCAACTCTACTTTTCAGCAGTTGTGGCATGCCAATGGCATTCTGTGATTCTCAATCCAGACAAGATTTAGAAGATAACAATGTTACAAATGATACAACATTTTGGTTCCTCTGTTCCAATTTATGAACATAACAATGTTTTGAGTTTGAGTCGTAAGGTAGACTCACAACAACAAAAATACACGATTTCCTCTGTCAGTGTTGCATTATTTGTCATCCATGTTTTGATGCTTGACTCGTCAGTGTTGAGTACCAATTCCCTTAATTGATCATACAGAGAACTCGAACTCTTCAGGTAAAGTAGGAATGGCTTTGGAAACAGAAAAAAAAAAACTCAAACAAAAAGAGCGGGCCACATATGTCTGTCAATTCATGCGTAAATAGCTAGCAAATTGAATGGGAGAAAGCTCAAAGAATATAGTTAACGAACAGTCCAGCGAGTGTACCAATTAGAGCACTAAACTGCTTGAATATCGCCACCATGTTATTTAAACCGAGTAAAGAGTAAAAACGCGTCATGTACATGCTTAAAGAGCTTAATATGTCATTTAGGAATATGGAAAGAGCCCCAGTAAGCGTTAGATCACTGACGGTTTATCCACTTAACGAAAACCGTTTGGTAGAAGTCCAAATACCGAAGGTCGACAAGATACAAGATCAATCTGGCAACTAATTTCTAGTAAGTGAACATAAAAAAATAGAGGCTCTGTCTAACCTCAGAGCCAAGAACTCAGATAAACAACTTCATTTCGATCTTTGGAGGAACAACCTTGAATATATTTCCATCAGGGAGTCTAATCTATAAACATATCCAAGGAAAAATTCTACGCGAAAGTGCTTGTTTAAAATAATAAAATGGAATGCGAATATATTTCAAAGGTTGTCATTTGCACCAATTTAAGTCCTCTTTATTGGTAATTGACAACTATTATCATCCCTTGGCTTCATTTGATCAGTGTTTCTATCAAGCACTAAGTACTAATGCAATAACAGAAGACAAAGGTCCAGAAATTCAACTAAGTATAATATATTGACATTTCTACAGATGCCGTAGCCACAGCGAGACAGCCCAAGGTGTGGTCTTCGTGTAAAGCTTTATTTGGTTGTAAATTTCCAGCTTGTCAAACCATGAATTGGTACCTTGGCTTACTCGAATCCATGAAGATAAAAAAAGTGGGACTATAACTATAGGTGGACAAAGTTCAAAATACATTCCAAAATCTCTATAACAGTAAACACGTAGGAAAGATAGACTTATCCTTCAGTTTCAGCAACAAACTAGGTGTGTTGTTGGCTTTCGGAGCAGCAGAGGTTCATAATTCTGTTTAAGATGATGGAGCCTTGGATTAAGGTATACGTACTTACAAGCTAACTCCTGGCAATGCAAATTTCCAAGTAAGAAATGAGCAAATATGAATTAGATACTCTGTAGGATTGTAACAAATGATAAACACTGAATCACTGGTTTATTACTGAAAGCACAAAAATGACTCAACAAGGAAAATGCAGGGAGATATCAATTCAAGTGCAAATACCTTTGAGCTATAGATTCAAACACAACCACCAATTAGATGAAGTAAATCTAAATTAAATATTTTCCAATAAGTTCTACAATTGAAACCTAGATTACAAGCTCTGATATGAAGCTAACAAATTATGAACATACCAATAAACCTAGATTGCAGGAAGATATATATCAATTTAGGCTTTGAGTCATAGATGACATTAAATACTATCCTCCCCAATGAAACTAAGTACTTACTTGTATTAGTAAATAAAGTCAGTAAACTCCAAACTTATCTTTCTATGTTCAGATATGATGAATACAGCTTAAAATTCTAACCAACTAAAACCAATTATAGTTTGTCCCAATTCAATTGCTTGACTAGATGCAAATTGATAGTTCAAAATTAAATGCTTCTCATATCTTCAATTGTTGGCAGCTCTACCATTCCACCAGTTTATGATGCCAGAACTCCAAAGTGAAATTACTTTATGCTAAAAACACGAATCATTGAATTTCAATATGGTGGGCTAAAAGATAATGAAAACATCAAGCAAAACCATTATTTCACAGATCTTACCGAGGGAGGCGAATTAGATTGGGTTCCCCACATCAAGTTCAAGAGCGGGATAAAATATTTAGATTTGAGAGGAGAAATCATTATGACAGTTATTTGAAGGATCCGTGAGACCTTTCTTCTCTTTGATCTCCACCAGGGTATCTGTTATGATTCCCACTTAAAACCATAACTACTTTCATCCATCTGATCTTGGAACCAGCAAGTAGAGCTCGGTTGGTTTTTCCATTACCACCACTCTCGCTCTCAATCTTTTTGTAAAATTACTACCTGCTCTAGGGTTTTGGGTGAATTATATAAGAAAAATATGCAAGATTTACTAAAGTGGCCTTCAACTGATCCGAATGGATATTTGATTGCAGCCCAACCCAGTGAAGAGGCCATGTGATTTCTGGAACCAACACTACTATACTTTGCGTCTGTGAGACTGGATTATGGTGTCACGCATATCACCCCCAGTAGTCCCTATGCCAGCGCCAGTTTTTTAATTATTTGTTGGCTACTATATGCAGCGGTCATCTTAATCTTCAACTTAAAGCCGGAGAATAAGAAAAAAATGGACAAAGAAGAATTAGAAACTTTGATTCAGAGGTTCTGAAGTCGGAAATAGCCGAGCACAGTTGATGATTACTTCATCATTTCCAAGTGTATAAATAATGTGTCGCCATAGCAATAGGTGCGCATATATGATATGGAAAACACATTTCAGTAAGTGTAACTCAGGCATACTTGTATAGACAATGCGACTTCTTGTTAAAATTTCAATAAATTTTTGACCAAGTGGAGGAAAAGGAAGTAGCAGAGAAGTAGTGCATGACCAGTACTCAACAACCAGAGTTTGATTCCTTATTTGAGCAGATTGGATATACGGGATACCAAATGATAGGGAGGAAGGTCAACAACTAGAAGAGGTGGAATAAACATCTTCATTATCTAATTACAAATTGATACCTATAGTTTCAAGGATTACATCATCTCGATGCTGATGTGAATAGGCAACTTGTGTCCTGAACGAAATTGCATCACCAACTGGTTTTGAGGAAAGTTTCAGCGTGGTATAAGTAGGCTTTATATCAACAACCTAGAACGGACAGGTAAACTAAAACCATATTTTTTCTGTTAATTAAATTACTTTTATGTATCAGCAGCTATTTTGTTAGAGAATATTATCCTAGCATGCACCATGTTTGTAGGAATGGATGTACAACATTCTTATCTAGCTAAATTTTGGCTATTGGGAGCCATCTGAGCTGACTCTGTCCCAGATCAACGCCATGGAATGAAATTGCAGTTGAGACAAAGAGAGTGATCCACCGACTCAGAATTGGTGTGTCGCGTGGTGTACTATTGGTTATTATTCATGCATGAAGAACTGTTGGAGATTATCAAGGATGTTGCAAGATATTGTCTATCAAGGATGTAGATTCATTTCTACATTCCAGGTTACCCAAGTAATTATGGTTCTCTATTTTGGAGAGTTATTACCAGGGGTTCTGATTGGTATTGAAAAAAAATATGTTGCAGATTTTGACAAGTCTATTGTCAATTGCTGTTAATCCCACATTCTAAGTTAGAATTGATTGGTAGAAACTAGTCTCAGAATATTTCTTTCAAAACCTGAATGACAGGCTTTGCTATGAACCGGTTGCTCTTTGACAAGTCTAGGAAAATAAGTCTAGAAATGAAAATCAACGTAATTGATTCAACAAGAAAAATGCTGGGAGATGTCAATTCAAGCCTAAATAGCTCTTTTTTTAGATGTCAATTCATTAATGCACTAACAACATTTATAAATGAAGTAAATCTAAACTTAATATTTGTAAACTATGTCCACAAAGAAAATGTTGCATTATAAGCTATGGAGTTTGGATTCATGTTTGTATTACAAGTACAAACTCTACCTAAATGTGATAAGAATACACTCAGAAATTACAACTTAAACCAATTCCAAACTTTAAGAAACTAAAAAAAATATCTCTAATTCAAATATTACCAATATAACATCTCTAACTTATTTATTTCACAGATTCCACATCTCTAACTTACTCATTCTTGATGTAAGGTCAGTACTACCACATTCGCCAAACAGATCTTGTCTATTGTGTTTCATTTGTTAAAGAAGCACTCTGGAAAAGCACAAAACATTGAATTTCAATATTGTGGGTTAATAAAAGAAACATGAAAAAATCAAACAAAACCATTATTTTACAGATCTTACGTGACAGAAAAACTTCAAATTGGATGCTACCACTATATTTGAGAGGTTAAGTCACTATGACAATAATTTGAAGATATCTCCACCAGGGTATTCGGAGTGATTCCCACACATAACTAAAAAACTACTTTCATCCATCTGATCTTGAAACCAAAAACTGGAAACAGCAAGTACCACGCCTCCTCCCTCACCCACATTGTTTAGTCTCTCCTCTCTGCTCTGTCAATCTTTGTGAAAAATAACTACTGAAATTCTAGGGTTTGGGCTGATTTATATAAGGAAAATTTGCGAGATTTAATACAACGACCTTCAACTGATCACTATGGATATTTGATTGCAGCCAAGCCCAGTGAAGAGGAAATGTTAAATGCAATTTCTTGAGCCAACACTGCTATGCTTTGTGACCGTGAGACTGAATTTTAGTGTAACCCATATCATCCCCACTAGTCCCTCTGCCATCGCCAGTTTTTGATTATATTCTTTATGCCTATTAATTCCGGAATGACTTGAGTCTTAGGCCAGAAATTTAAGTACTATTCTACTTGAGACTTGTTGTTAATTGGTCACCCATGAATGGATGTTGCAAGATGTCCAAGTTTAGTTGTTTCTGATAAATCGTCCTTCACGGCATACATTGTTCCATTTATAATTGCGGTGATCCGATGATCTCAATGACAGAAAGACATGTTTTCTTTCAAAAAAACAAAAAAGAATAAAGAAATTAAATGGGATCCTGTTTTTTTTTATACCGTATATTTTTTTTTTCACGTTGGTAAATCTGGAATGATACGGGAAATCGCAATTACACATGCTTAAGTTTTGATAAGTTGACTTTAAATTTAGACTTGTAAGAATGGGTGGACAAAATTCTTACCTAGTTAAATTTAGGCTTGGGATCCAGTTGAGCTAACTCCCGCACATATCAATGCCATGGAATTAAATTGCAATTGAGACATCGACCGACTTAGAATTGGTATGGTTTTTCTTCCAACTAGCACAAAGTGTTCATAGGCTCGTTGCGTAGTTTGTTTGTTTTCTATGAGGTCTTGATTGTCATCATACATGGAGAATTGTTGGAGAATATCAAGGATTGATGTTTCTGTACCTAAATCAGTTAAGAATACACTCTGAAAGCACCAACTTAAACCAATTCCAAACTTTGAGAAACTAAAAACAAATATCTCTAATTGAAAGATTACCAAGGCTTTGCTAATCTTAATTCAAGCCTAAACAAAGGCTTTGCTAAACTTTGAGAAACTAAAAAAAATTGTTGACAAAGTCTAAGAAGAATGCCTAGAGATGCTATTAATTCAAGCCTAAACAACTTTTGAGATACTGATACGAATTCGTTCAAACACCTAAATGTGCAGGTAATGTAACTAACATTAACCACTAACAACATCGATAGATGAGTGATGTAATTAAAATGTAAGCTATGATTTGATGTTTTTACTATGTTCACTTCAGATAAGTGAATGTTACAAGTACAAAAGCAAATCAGATAAGAATACACTCTCAATTCACCAACTAAAACCAATTGCATACTTTGAAACCTAAAAAAAAAAAAAACATCTCAAATTAAAAAAATTACCAACATAACATCTTTAACTTATTTATTTTTCAGATCTACATTTCAAGAGATACCCATTCTTGATGTAATTAAGGATAGTACAAACAGATCTTATCAATTGCGTTTCTCCTGATAATTGAAGACTACACAGACCATGGATATTTTTCAGAAAATCATCAAACAAAACCATTATTTCACCATGTAAAATATATTTGAGAGGATAAGTTATTATGACAATTATTTCAAAGATCCGTGAGATCTCTTATCTCTACCAAGGATTGTGTAAGTGTAATGATTCCAACTTAAAACCATAACTACTACTGTAATCCATCTGATATCGGAAACGGCAAGCCGCCGGTTGGTTTTTCTCTCACCACCTCCTCCACCACTCTCACTGGTAGTCTCTCTAGGAAAAGTTCTAGGGTTATGGTTAATTTATACAAGGTTGGGAGAGATTTACTAAAATGGCCTTCAAGAAATCTCAATGGGTATATTATTGAAGCCCAGTCCCGTGAACAGGCCCTTTTAATTACCGTCTCTAGAGCTCCCGCTAAATATTATTGAATTAGAAGATGGCGAAGGAACTGAGACTTGTATTTTCTCGTTGTTCAGAAATTTGTAAAATTAATACAAAATTTATACCAACTCTTTTTTCTTTTTTCCTGGTTGACAACTTTATAAGACTTATGGTGCTGTGCTCGTCATGGATTGCTAAATTAGATCTATTACATACTTCTAGGCTGATTAGTGACCATGACTCTCATTGATAAGCTGCTCCAAAAGCAACCAATATGGTGGTCATGGTATAGAAAGAGTTGCGGTACCTGTATTATCATTTTTTCGTGGTAACGGTTTGACAAAATTGTTTAGAAACATAAGAAGATGTTTGGACTCCTATTCTTGTCGCTTTAGAGTACCTCCCTCCATGTATATTAAAGCTACTAGTATAGTGAGAACAATTGAAACACCTGTCTAATTTCACCTGGTTACTACCATCCTCGGCTGAAAAGTTTTTCTTTATCCGTCAAGCCTACATACCCTCTCTGGGTCGGACGCAAATATAATTGCATTACTTAAATCGAATCACTTTTGGTTTCGTTTTTGGTGACTAATGTACAAATTTCTGAAACCATATGCCAACCATCTAGTAATCAAATTAATCTTTTGTACATGTTTAGTTTGCTACACCATGTTATTATTTGAGTCTAATCTAAATAGAAATGATGATTATTAAAGAGGTGGAAACACCATTCAGCATTGAAACTTGTCGGACATTGATACATCCATGTCAAGAATTTGTTTGCAATCAAACGGACCAACACAAGAGATTAGCAAGAAGTAATTCGGAGGACTGAATTTATAATCATCACCGGGACAAATTCTTGGGATAGATTCCATGAGTTTGGATCTCTTTGAGTTTCCCATGAATTAACAGGTTAATTTTGTATTCATTTTTCTGGTCGCAAATGACACAAACATCATTTGTCACGGGCCTAGAATCCATGTCAGGCTGATGCTCTGCCTCGCATCTCAAGGGCCATTATATAAGGTGTTAGGGTTCAGTAAGGTTATCTTCCAAAAATTACTTCAAACACTCGAACCAGTTACGGCGTCCGTTAATCATCTTCTCAAGCTTGGTTTGGATTCTCAAGCTAAACGAAGTTTTAGAAATCATCAGAAGGAAAGCTATTACTAAATTGGGTTATATGATGTGTTGTGTTCATGAAGCAATTCACCGTTTCAAACTTGAAATTGGGTTATATGATATGTTCAAATAAACTATTGAAACAAGGCAATTGAGTGTCTTCCAGTTTGAGATAACATCCTGAAGATAGAGATTAGTTGTTTTTGTCTTGACTGCATCCCAGTGGAAAGCGCTCACTTTAGCGTCAGTGATAACAGCGTCCAACCCTCTCTTCTTCCCATTGAAACAACGCAAATTCCTTTCCAACCAAATGCTCCAACAGATGCTAGAAGGCAAGCATTTCCACACCGATTTAGACAAGGCAGGACCTTTGTAGACAGCCCAGTTCTTAAACAATTCAAATAAACTATTGAAACAAGGCAATTGAGTGTTAGCCTGAGTACAAAAGAAGACCAGATATCATCGAGGATTCTCTTTGATCGTTGGAGAAAGGTTCTTTTATTGTTCAGTTTTTTTGCTAGGTTAATTAGATTATCCAAATTAACCCATTAACAACACTTAATAAACTAAAGTCCATCACAATTACAACCTTTTTTGTTTACTTTTTGAGCTAGGTTAATTAGATTATCCAAATTAACCCATTAATAAGACTTGATAAACTTAAGTTAATCATAATTAAGACCTTGACAAAAACCGTTAGTTAATTGAGTTGACTAACATGTCAACGACCCAAACACTATAACAGACAAATTTAAGACCCAAACACTATAACTATTTAGGACCCAAACACTAATTAACCCTCGTTTGTACGTGCAAGAAGAGTTCACTGGTGCCATTGTGGACTGGATCCAGTTGCTGGAGTTCTGACAGCATAAGGATTCCGGGTTCCATTGCGTAGTCGTCCACATACCACCCCGATGTGCTGGTGTTTCTAGTACCTCTGTGGCTGTTGTAAGAAGTTAGTAAGTTAGATCTAGTCTTATCCTTATCAGATCCAACATAAAATAAAATAAAAATGTTAGACAGATATTAACACAGTAGTGTCATTTCAATAGGGTTAATCACCAACTATAATCTCATAACGCACACCACCCACAAAGGATAGCAGATGGAACACAAAAAGATGAGACCAGCCGAGGAATCTATTCCAGCCGAGGAATCTATTCCAGTGCAAGTTGGAATTGTTCATGACAGCTACGAGCTAAAGCATAAATCCACCGGAGAAAGTTCCACATGAATGCAATGAGCAATCGATCCTGCGTGTGAGAGGAAAAATCGTGATGCCGTCTTTGAGTGTAAGCATATATAAAGTGATCCTATCCGTTCAAAACGAATACTCCATCACGAGCCCATCACTAACTTAATCACTATTTATGATGCAGAGACAGCAAAAAGCTAAAGGAGATGCCAAAGTGGAGCTCAAGTTCCTTAGCTTCCGAATCCCTTCTAATCGATCACCAATCAACTCGATGATAATGGTTTCCGACGTCATGGCAATATTACATGACCTCCAATTGCCGGAGCTAACCTAATAACGAACAAAACCAAAAATACTCTAGTTTTGAGATTCTGGTATTCAAAATTGGAAAATAAAGAAATTGAAAACCAATAGACAGAAGAACTATACTCAATTAATTTAGAGAGGAAATACCATTATGCGCCATCTTTGACTGTATGAGTGAAGGTTCCTTCTTCCACCAGAAAACACTCCATCTTGCACTGATCACTGCCATACTAGTTATTACTTGAGGTTTTAATTTGATGGAAAATGAAAATAAGATCTAGATTTATTGGGATTTTGATTTGGTGGAGGAAAAAATAAAATGAGATCTAGGAATCGGAATTTAGGGCAATGATATCACGTTGTATATATAGGGCTGCTGAATGTGGATCGAGCTGCAAGCCCACTGGGAGTATTATCCATAGTCCGCGCTTGTTCTTTAGCTTATCGGATGCGGATCCGGGTACTGTATGGCTAGACCAGATATCCTGTGTCTCCATCTAATTTTTAGCTCCAAGCAGAAAAACAGTTGAGTTCTGAGCCTGTGTAATCACTAGGAAAAAGAACAAGACTTGCATTTGGATTTGTTCGGTGTATTAAAGTTTGTAGAGCATACATAGCTAAGGCTCTGACGTTTTTGCAAGCGGCTTTTGGTTATGTGTCTCTAGGGAAATTATCTTGAGGAAGTCGTTTGGGTGTCTTTTAGGTATGTTATAGATGTGGTTTGATAGGACACTCTGAAGATCCTTGTGTAAATGATGAAAATTAGAAATGTACACACTGATGAAAAGCTACCTCACTGGGTTTGTATAAACACACTAGCCTCAATATTTCAGTTGGATTGATCAATATATATTTTTATAGTTCACACCACCCACAAATGATAGCAGAAGGAGTACATAGAGAACTGACACCCAATCCTAAATTCAGTATGCACAAAAGATGAGAACTATAACACATAGGGACTCTACAAAATTCAGTTGACCCAACATATACTACTGCACCACCATAAAATTGAGAATCCAGTACAAATTTTAACTTGATCCAACCAAATTCTGAATTTTTTTCTGCCGTAACTATACAGAAATTTAACCAAGCCTGCAAGTGGTTGGACTATATTAAGCGCTAACCAGACACTGAAATAGAATGACTTGGTGAACAGTGAGCTAATCTAAATAGACCCAGAACTAAAGCCATGAAAGTATCAGAACTTCCTCAATCCTTAGAAAGAAGAGATCTTGAAAAAAATCATTATCTAAAGTAATGTTGAAACAGAAAATACGATCACAAGAAATTAAAGCAGTTGAAAGAAATTTCTTCCAGTGAATCCGTGACTTTAAGATAGCCAGGGGATAAAGAATTGAAATTCACAAGAGGATGTTCCAAAGTGATGCACTAAGCAATAAATTCTTCCATTGAATCAGTGACTTTAACACCCTTAAAGTAACTTTAAAGTAACTAACTGAAAAGGTTTCTGATGGCTCTCCAAACACTTTGTCAATCTTGACGAAGCATTTATCTGATGGTATATCTGTTATCGACTTCAAGAACAACCTATATGGATACTCCACGATTAGTATAACAAAAGAACATTTCCTGATTTCAGCATTATATTTCAT
This sequence comes from Papaver armeniacum, assembly GCA_023531295.1. Lineage (NCBI taxonomy): Eukaryota > Viridiplantae > Streptophyta > Magnoliopsida > Ranunculales > Papaveraceae > Papaver > Papaver armeniacum. The sequence goes on from JAJJWW010016210.1 coordinate 36,704, forward strand.
CATGCACCACTGAAGTGCATCATATTCTCATAGGTAACCTAATAACTGTTGGCGCAATGCGGAAGTGTGATGGGTTTATGGAAATGATTTGAGAAGAGAGGTTGGTTAATTGAAAAGTGAGCCTTATATTAATTTGGAAATGAAATGTTACAAGGAAATTGTAGTGTAGCACTTTGGCTCAATGTATACACTAGCAGTCACTTGACTTGCTTATTAGCTCTCACTCTCACTAACTTGTTTACTCACTCAAGTTTTTTTTGATGGTTGATGAAGACCAAGCACGGATTCTTCGCTCACTAGAAATAAAGTACGAAACATCGTCTAAGGATTTAAAAACCCAGAACGAAAAAATCATTTAAAGTAAAATAAATTTGACTGTGAAGAAGAACCATCTGGTTGTTGTAAGGGATAAGAGACTGCACAGATGGTTCTCCTCCCAACCAGTTGAAATCAACTAGCAGTCACTTGACTTGCTTATTAGCTCTCACTCTCACTAACTTGTTTACTCACTCAAGTTTTTTTTTGATGGTTACAAAATGAACCAAGCTTGCCTATTTATAGGCAGTGAGTGACCGACCACACTCTTTTTAGAATAGTCTAGTATGCATTTAGGCTAGAACGTTCTTTAAGAACTCACTAGACATTTGACCGGAAAATCAAAGACTAGTCTAGAGATAGAAATTTCTAGACCATGACCGACTATGCTAGAGGAAGAAGACTCTAGAGAATTATGGACTAGTCTAATCTTTCTTGGTGTACGGTCTAGCCTAGGTCTTTCTAGACTTTACTTTGTCTAGAAAATTATTTACCCTTCCTTAATCTACTTGACTAATCTAGATTTTTCTAGATTTACTTAATCACAAATTAATTAATATTTCTAACAATAACAAATTAAAAAAATTTAGAATTATGAGATTCTTGTCTTAATTGAATTCATATGGAAAACAAAGGAACTCAAAACACAATTAATTCAGAATTATGTGCTAAAGAGATTAGCTGGACATAGTCGTTACTTTTTAGATAGCATCAGACAGGGGATTATGAGGGAATCATTTCCTGGTGGAGACCAAACTTCAAAGAGAAGGGATCTCTTTGAAATTATTGTCATAATGACTTTTCCTCTCAAAATGAAGTTTCCTATTGTCTTGCAACTTTAATATGGCCAGAAAGCATCCAATTGAGGAGATCTTTGGATGGTAAGATCTGTAAAATAATGGTATTATGTGATATTTTTTCATTCTAGTGCCCACAACACTGGACATTCATATTTTGGTTTTTTTAAGCAGGGACCTGAGGGTATACTTGGCATTATATAGTGCAGCCTTTGCTAATGCATGGTGGCCAAGACTCATCCATGATAGGCTTTACAAATTGAGGTCTGCACACTTGGATTGGTTTGAGCATATTTTAGTAAATCGCAACAAATTTTTCTTTACACAACCCTAGAATTCGGGTAGATGTTTTTACACAGCGAGAGAGTAGAGGAGGCGGCATTGAGGGAAAGACAGAATCAAAAGGGGGATTATGATAAGGGAGATTATGAGGGAATCATTTCCTGGTGGAGATCAAAATCTCTTTGAAATTATTGTCATAATGACTTTTCCTCTCAAAATACAACACTGACATTCATATTTTACCAACTCTCTAGGTGGTGAAATACATCATTACTGTGAATCCAAGTTTTTAGAACATTGTATCATGCCTTCCCAGAGATTTTTCTACAAATTAGCTTTTGAATTTGGTTCCTGGGTTAAAAATGTTTTAATTTGTTTGTTTGTTGAAGTATCAAATCACATCTAGTTCAGCAACATGATTCACATCTAGTTTGAAAAAAATCTCTGGGCGTATTCATATCTGATTCGGGTAGTTTTGTGCTTGTAACTTTCACATCTCTGAGTATAGAAAGATCAATTCAGAGCTTACATTTCAGTTGTTAGATAATATTTTAGATTTACTACATTTATTCACATCTCTGAGAAAGTCTGTTCTGAAGCAGCAACTATTATTGTTTTCGCTTTTTCTTGTTCCAAAGCAGAAATTGTCAGTACAAGATTCTCCTTTTTTTTTTGGCGATTAAGCTTGGGTTTTAAAAGGGATCCCAAAACCACTACAAAGAACTAATACATACGGAAATAAGTACAAAAAAATTATGCAATATGTCTCACGTATGCTTTTCCTGTTCTATCTTCGAAAATGATTTTCTTCAGGTCTTCGGCGAAGGAACTGGAAATGATCTCAAAAAACTCTACAGTAGGATGTAGATTTGCAAGGTAATCAGCAACTCTGTTTGTTTCACGGTAAATATGCTTGATGCAGAAAGAATCCAATTGAGAGATCTTCGATCTTATAGCTCTAACAATATGAAGACTTGTCCATGGCGGTTCAGTCCGGTGGTTGATGATGTCCACAACCGTCTTCGAGTCGGTTCCACACTCTATTCTTCTGAGATTAGAGTTTAAGGCTAAACTTAGACCCAAGTCTAAACCTTGTAGCTCATGTATGGTGAAGATAAGAACTGAGAATAAGATTCCTAGCTGTATAATATGTTGCGACATGGATGGACTAAAATCATTACAGGATCACAGAAATGGCAATATTGTCAAAACTTGATCTCGATGCTTTTGATTGATTTAATCGTGAATAAATATGATAGTCCTATGATTTTGTACTTAAGTTTTCTAAGCGAAGAATTGTAAATCTTTCAGCTAAACCAAAAGTTTTGTTCTAAACGGTTTTGCCCTTTCTTTTCTTTTCCTGTTGATTGGAAAGTTGTTAGTGACCTTTGGATTCGCCTATTAGAGTTGCCAACTGGATTTGCGTCTGCTGGAGTAGCCAATAAGATTGTCATAACTTGGAAAATTAATGCTCACATGCCTTCACCAAATATAAGAGTGATTATGGCGTTGACATGTGGAGATTTGAGGTCTCTTATTATAAAGAAAAGATGACATATAAGCACCTGGAAAACCAAACAGTATAAAAATTTTGTTAAAAGGAGAGCAAAATAAGATCCGAGGAAAGCATAATCCGTAGTCAACTCATTAAGTAGGAAAGATTCAATACAATTGTACGAGACGGATTTAATTACCTTGCCATCACACAAGTTTCTCACACATATAGTGCACAAACAATCATAATGATCATTTGTCACTGCTAGAAAATTATTGTCCATGGTATGATGAGCATATTTTTTTTCGTTTAATAGTGGAATTCAGCCGGAGCTAACAAGCACGTTCCTACCAACCCAGCGGTACATGTATCATCATCTGGCTCTCTATATGTTAACACAGGTTATTCATTTGTTTTTAGATGCTTTTGTGGATTTAATTTCTATATGCTTGTCCACAGTTTTTTCTTACTTTTGATCACATTGCGAAGACCCAAATTCCCCTCCATTAACGGAAGTTTAAGTTGCGGTAATGGTAGTTAGCTAGGGTTGGGAAGAAGAACAAGAAGCAGAAGATTAGGTTTCGTTTCGATGATGAATGGGTGGGCATGTGAATAATTCATGTGGTTAGAAAGGGCGGTTTCGTCCTAGTCGATGATATAACCGGCTTTGATTAGTGAGTCGACCACAATTTTTACTCTCCTCGGATCTCATTTTGCTCTTCCTTTAACAAAAATAAGCGTAAAAGTTTATCCGGCAAATTAAGAAGCTTCATGTGTAGCACAAGTTAAGGGGAAGATTTTAGTTAATGACTAAACCAGATTCTTCTTTTTGAGTTAGTTTGCAGTTTTCATGAACATCTGAAACTATTTTGAACTTCAATAGAAACAAGCACCAGTCCCCTCGAGATTTTCCATAGTTGGCAATAGGTTTATGGACAAGCTAGGAAGTGTTGGTTCCGCATAATTATTCAAGCTTATTTATACAAAAGGAAAAAATAAGAATTGAAAATTGCACCATAATCCAGTTTAAGTGTTTAACCACCGTAAACGGCAATATGGGCCATAGGTATAGAAATTGTAATGACCGGGCTTGTACACTGGGCTGTAAGTTTGAGATGACATCAAGGGCATTCAAGTAAATTCCAAATAATCCTATAAGCTGAATCAAACCCTAGACTTTCAATAGAAGGTTTCTATACAGAGAGAGTGAGAGTGGAAGAGGGAGGAGGCGGTGTTCAGGGCAAAACCAGGAAACCGGAGTTCCACAATCAGATGGGGTGTTATGATCAGATCTCTGGTTAGATATGGTAATCCTTACACATAGCTTGGGGATCAATGACGAGATCTTTGAAATTGGCACCATGATTTCTCCTCTCAAATTTAAATTTTAGTATCTCACATGGAACAACCTGATTTCGGAAGTAACACCCCTTTATCAAGTAAGTTCTGTAAAATAATGGAGTTTTGATATATTTTCATGTTACCCCACGGTATTACTAACTATCATGTTTGGTTTTGCTATGCAGGGTTGTTTAATATTCATATTATCAGTTGTAAAGGGCTGACCTTAAAACCAGAATTGATATCATTTGTTGGAACTTCGGACGGTTGAAATGTTAGATCTGTAAAAATGTTTAAGATCTTAGATTGTACTAGTAATCATTGAATTAGACATGTTTTAAGTTGTATATAGTTATATAAGCAGTAGGATTTGTACTTGTAGTCTTGGCTTGTCTAAACATAAAATGATCAGCTCCGCGACTGGAATCATGATGGTGATTGAAGATAGTTAGATTACACACAAGTCGTGGTGCTTGATAGAAAACTTTGACCAAACTAATTTAAGCCAAGTGATGATAATACTTGTCAATTACCGGTAAATAAGACTTAATTAAGTTGGTGCAGATCATTTTCTGAATGTTACATCTTATTTTTTGTAATGTATACTTCTGTAGCTCATATTCAACCATGATTCTTGCCCATAGTTCAGTAACTGTAGCTCATATTCAACCATGATAATACTTGTCAATTACCAATAATACTTGAGTTTCATTGATTATCTTTTCATTCTTACTTTCATGTTTATCCACAAATTTTGTTATGGAAGCCAATCAATATGCCTCATTACAAGTTCATTACTAGGTAACCTCTTAGTGTCTAGTAATACACTGTAGTAACTGAAATGGTGTTTTAGTCAATAAACAAGATCAGTGTTCTCACCGTTGTTCCCCTCATTCATTTGTATTTATTGGTAACAGACTGGATGCATTAAGTTGCATACTCACTGTTATCTTTACCATTAGCGTGTAATGGGATTTTTTTCCCTATGATTCTATGTTGCTTTGTACTTCAAGGAGTTGAGTCATTATATTTTTTATTCTTGCTCCTGAAAAGAGAATTGCTCATTTGAATTAGCTGCCTGCAGAGAGTTCTTTTGGTACCTATATCATCTAAAATACAATCACATAGACACCTATATCATCTAAAATACAATCACATAGACATTCTCACTACAACTTATATTCTGCTGAAATTATTTGTTTCTCTTATGCTTGGGTTACAAGATATTATAACATTGCATTTCCTCGTTGCTAAGATTTATTAGCCGCTCTTTGTAACGAATTTGCTATACATTTATAAGGTTTGTGACTATGATTTGTTTGCCCTTCCAGAAGAAAACGAAGTCCTATTGTTATATGAAGGAAACAACCTCTGTCATTATGATCCCTTGAACTTCAAAAATTGTGGATCATCATGCTGCAAGCTTCCGAGATTCTCAAGCAATTCCATAAGCGAAGAGGGGCGTCTGGTTGAAGACTGCTAGATGTGTTTTGAAGTCATTGAATGTACAGTGGGTTTTATGCCAAAACATAACCTTTTCCTTTATCGGCCCATGCGGTAAAGTTTGGGAACACTGGGGAGAATGCTCCAGAATATATCTTGGGATCATGAGTTGTCTAATGTTTTTGTCAAGTTGTCTACGTAACTCCCGTAGTTGAGCATTGCCCAACATTTAGAAGGGGCTTGTAATCACTTGTAATTTGTATGCAAATGTGAGTTGGTTTTAATTGTAGTGCTTGTCATGTATTGCTTTGTAGGATCTATTACTTCATGCATTTCTAGATTAACTCAGAAGTTTTTTTTTGTTTTGTTTTTGTTTTGATCAATATTAACTCAGAAGTTACTGGAAACCTTAAGGTATACTTTCTTCACTTTTATTGTAATTTCTGATTGCACGAATCTGTGGTTAGCCCTTAATGAACCGATCCTAATTGAGCAACTAGTACTAGCACCTAGGCCATGTGAGAAATTGTCCATACAGCACATTATTGCCAACTGCACCAAGACTACCTTGATACCATATGTCTTGACCTAAATCTAATGGCTGGAACATAACTAGGGTCAGGGTCCTCGTCTAGACCTAAATCTAATGGTTTGAAACATTAGAGTTAGGGTCCTATAAAAAGACCTCAAGTCCTTCAACACTCAGTTTCCATTTCTCTTTAATTCAGATATAGATCCATCCTCCATAGTTCAAGGAAAACCTCCTTCATATACACACACATCAATAATGCTTGTGATTCAGCATAATGATATCTCCTCTCTAAAGTTTTTAATTTTGGGATTCCTACCAATTGGATGCAGTACAATGATTCTAGCTAGGTCTGTTGGATGCACTACCATGAGTAAAGCTACTAGTATCTTCGCTTCTGATTCCACATGGTACATTAAAGACAATTGAAATCCAACGCAGGAACTGTATGAGAAGCCAATCTCTAGCAGATATACTACTCCACATAAAGTCGGACTCAGATATGCTGAGTATCATATTGATCGTATTCAGCTGACCTCAAAGAAGCCAAAATGGAACGAGACAAGGAAACGATTAAGAATCTATGAAGCTATGAAGAAAAAATGTGGTGAGTAATTTCATATCCATATGACTGTTTAAGAATCAGATGATGAAACTGTTTGGATTTTCGTAGATGCTAATATAATTAGATATAAGATTTATAAAAATGTTGGTTTATTATTCCTTGAAATGAATTGGTGAAGCAATCAATTAACAATCAATTGAGAGAGATGGATTAGGTGGGCTTTGTAACATGTGATTATTGAATTCATGAATTTCGTTTTTAAGTACATTTCAACATCTCAGGACATTTTATTAATGATGTGAAATTAGGGAGTTGTCAATTTCCTTGATATGAATTTTGTTGGCCTATTATACAGGTGTGGTTTGCTTCTGGCTAGAAGCTTACGAAAAATCACTGAGCATGAACAAGAATGGAATGTAAGGCTATCTATCGCAGTATATATATAGAATACTCAACTCTACAGCTGTCAAGAACTAACCAATCTACTAGAAGCATCGGAAGCAGGAACAGAGACCATGGAGATACTTAGTCATCATCAAAATCTCAGCCTCTTGTTCTCACCTTCATGTAAGTGAAGACTTAAAGAGGCTAACATTCTTGTTCTTTTTCATGTTCTACAAGACTTAAAGAGGCTTTTTGCAGAATAAAAACGGATTATGGATCTAACAAATTTGTTCTGATTTCATGTTTTTCAAATGCAGGTACCTTGAAAGAGGCTTCTAAAAAGAACAAACAAGTTGAGACGTCGTTGCAAAACAGAAATGTTACAAAGAATCAACTTTAATAACTAGTGGTGAGTTTAATATCACTTTATTTGTCTAAGAATCAGATAAAACTTTTTGACTGTGGTAGATGGTAGAAAAATACGATCAGATAAGATGCACAATTCGACATGACTTGTTGTATAATGTGGTAGCTAATGAGTGTTGTGCCACAGTCAGGAAAACAGACCTTAGTTGATTATTAATGTTTTACAACATATATACCTATGAGAAAGAGAGGTGACACTTTCAGCTTACAAGTTTCGTATGTAAGTTGTCGCCACTCTGGAATATCCTTGTAAGTTGAATGTAGGGCTGTAGATGATATACCAAGGAACAAGGTAATTCATTGTTCTTTTTATGAAGGATCCATAAAATGTTTTAATTCTTATAATGAATATTTGAAGCAATCAAATAACAACTGAAAGACAGATAAGGTGCTCATATGAAGCTAGTAAGCCATCTAGGTTGGAAGTTATCTTCTCTCGACATAGCAGGCAGATATGTGCTTCAAGCTCTTGACAATTTTCTACCTATAGAGACGGTGGGTCAACCTAAAATTCATGCCATTGGTTAGAATAAAATTTTCTGCCTATTGAGGAAGGTGGTTTTGTCATAGAAATTTTGAATTCCATAACTAGGATTTCCTTGCTAAAACTTCTTTCGTGTCGACAACTTTGACTATGATGCAGTATCAGCAAAATGATGGAAGCTTTGGCATCGTAAATGCCCTCCTCATATCAAACATTTCATACGCCTTTTAGCCCGTAGAAAGGTGTTGGCTAGAGAAACATTGAGGGATAGAGGATTCTACACCACTCTGTGACCAATGTCGCAGATTCATCGGATCACCTGATTCTTATTATAATGTTTTGTAGTTTGTCAGGTTTTTGAGACAAGGTCACTATAGAATGGGTGTTTACCATCATTTCTACCCATCTTAATTTGGACTGGCTTCTTACTTACTGTCATTATCACTCAAAATAATTGAAGCCTCTCTCCAACAGTCCAACTGCATTATACCTTTTATATTCCATCAGCAGCAGTTTAACATTGAGCCAGTTTTGGAAAGCTACTTAATTTAGCTTTGTTTCAGATTCCAGCTCCACCTAATTGTTAAATGTGTTGGATGAACTTTTTCCCCTGCCGGTTATGTTAAATTGAATACTGATGGAGTAGCCACTTCTAATCATCGTGCAGGTACAGGTGGAGTACTTCTATCAGTTAACAGTTCATAGTACACGGATCTGTGTCATTATTTCATCAATAAAAAGCATGTACCAGATCATAACTGCACTCGGCTGAGCAAAATTACAAGGCAGTAGATCTCAGTAGTAGTATTTGGTATAAGCAACTCAAGAAGTTGTTATCTGGGAAAGAAATCAGCCTATTCAATAAAAATACAGCAAGAAAACCCTTGTCAGCAAATTTTATTTCATTAATTTTGTTTATACAAGGGCAGGATAAATACCAACTCTTCACTGAAACTGAATGATGATTAATACAGTGATTCAAATCAGGCTTACCGCTACTATTTACAGGTAATTAGTAGTCGGAAAGGTGAATTAGAAATGTGGTAATTCTGTATGTGACGGTAATTCTTGTTGATACTAAATCTAATGACTCAGATCTAAAATAAGCTAACTTCAGGTTTTTTTCCTTTGTTTCTTCACTATTAGGATCTCAGATCTAGTTTATCTCTACTGTGATGACTACATGTGAAATAAAGATTTTGAGAGGAGACACCATTATGCTTGTTGTTGGTGGTGGTGATGCTCTTGAACCTCCACTTACTCTCCTTCATTTCAATTCTTATTATGTGATCCAACGGCTGAGACGTATCCTCTTATGACTGATCTTACTGCATATGAATGTAGACTGTGTGGTTAACTGGTTATGCGTTTGGTGTGGAGTGAAAGCCACAATTGAACAAAACATTTTTATAAGTTCTCTGATGTAATAATAAGATAATGCATGCTGCATATTTTTATAAGTTCTCTGATGTAATAACAAGTTCAAAGGCGAACAAAATATTCTTCAGGTTAAAAACTTGCTCTTCACAGTCATCCAACAAAACCACTAAGTCGTCAGCAAACTGCTGATGGTTAATGAAGGTACAATTTTCGGCAACTTGAAATCCAGTTATTAGACCTCCGGAAGCTGCCTTTTTAATCATTAAAGACAAAATTTCCACCACCATAACGAACAAAACCGGAGATATTGGATCTCCCTGCCTAATCCCCTTCTGACTCTTAAAGCCGCTTGTAGCTTCGCCATTAATAAGAATTGAGAACCTAGCAAACGAGATACACCATTTGATTCAATTCCTCCATCGAATCCCAAAACCAAATCTCTCCATCACTAAATCAATACAAATCAAGTTAACATTATCGAAGGCTTTCTCAAAATCAACCTTACAAATAATTTCAGATTTGTTAGCTCTAATTCTTGAATCAATCACCTCAGTCGCAATAAGAATACCGTCATTGATCTGCCTATCATGAACGAAAACCCCTTGGTAATCAGAAATAATAGCTCTAAGACTTTCAGATTCCTTGACTTACCATTAACAGCCCAGGATAGTTCAAAAGATTTAGAAGCTAACAATATGGTTGACGAGAATTTCATGATAACTAAAGCTTAGAATCTTGCACTAAAGCATTTCTTAAAGCCTTGGAAAAGCCAAGCAAGTTTGTGGTGTCCAAGTACAAACCGACCAGTTCTTGGTCACACACATTTTATTTTGCTTGGAAATGACTTGATTAGGAAATAGGGACCTGGTATCTACGGTTTGTGCGGAGGATTAAGAATTGACATGAAACAATGGATTAAGTATGTTTGAGCGAACCTACTGTCTGTATTCAGTATAGTTCTCTCAAACTCAAATTTTTGATATATTACGAAACCCATCTTAACTAGTCCCAATTTGTTGTTACAGAAAATCGTATTTACATCATGGGATGGTGGGAGTCTTTTTCGTTTTGTATATCTAAATCAGAATAAACACAGCCTACTGCAACCCAAATGCAAATGCGCATGGTCACAGCGACCTTTCCTTTCCTTTTCATCCCTCCCCCTCGCATGTCTCTTATATTAAGCAAATGAAGAGATTTATGTCTGACAAGGAAAATGCATAATCAACTAAGCAACAAGGGACAAAACCCGCAAAGCTAGCAGTTACAACAATAAGTTGTTTTATTTTTTCAAATTTCATAATTATCATCGCAACTGAAACTTAATCGTGATACGGCCTCCATTTTTCCAACTCAAATAATCTCACTGTTACCGTAAAATGCAGAAAAGGACTATTGATCTGAAGCAAAAAAAAAGAAGTGCTTGCACCAATATCTCAAAATGTTGTACAACTGTCTAATTATAAATAGCGCTTCTAGAGTAAACACATAACGGCGATAAGGCAGAAATAAGCTCAATCATATATTGTAATACAGTGATATCAATACTTATTCTTCAAAGCCTTTTCACAGTTGAATACCTTCCAACACAGATGCAAATGGTTGGATATCTTCCTCGATTTTCATCATATCAATATCTGATTCCACAGTTGCTTCCTTCTCTTTGTCTTCAGCCCCGTACATCGCTTGAGCAGCATCCTTCAACATCAACAAAGCCTTCTTGGAATTTCTTTGATCAGAATTCATCTTTGATTTCAAACACTGGTTTCCCATTTCGACTTCAACCAATTTCTTCTCTAGCAATGACTTCTCTGTAGCCAACTCCTTCATTTCTACAGCAAGCGAACCCGTTCCTTTCCTTTGCTTCATCGACTCATCCACGCCCTTTTCCAATTTCTTTACTTTCAAACTGAAACTCAACTCTTCCTTCTTCTTCAACTCAAGTTCAGTCTGTATTTCACTCTTCTCAGCAGCAACCCTTTTGAGATCATCAATTAAAGACCCAACCTCTGATTTCTTCTCAACATTCTCCTTCTCAATCCTTTCCTTGTCTTGCTTCAAATCATCTAACGCTTTCAAAGTCTTAGCCAATTTTTTCTCGACCTCCTTCTTCAAATCATCAAAGGCTTCCCAAATTAGAACCCAACTGTTCCAAAATGCGCCAAACAAGAGAAATACTAGATAGCGAGATGTTGACGGAGATATAGATTCATCCCAAGGGCTCTTTCTTGTTGACTAATCAGGCAGTTTATTGTTCGCTAAAATGTGTATCCCTAAAATGGATTTTGATCTAACGGCTGAAATGTATTTTATGGATGACCTAAAGGCTACCAACAAGATTCTTGGTCTGAGATTCCCATGAGACAATGCTCCTTCGAGAAACCTAGACCTCAGGCATACCCTCATAAGTTGAAATTGCCTAAATTTTCTTGCGCTTCCATTGCAAATTGACAATCATGTAATTGTTGTCTATCCATGGAATATCCAGACACCTTTGTAAATGCCATATTCACCAGTCTAACAAAAAAAATTGGTGAAAATTATTTATTTTCTCCTCTTGTAGTCGGGTACCAAGTTATGAAGTCACATTATCAAATCATCCCTGGTAAATTCAGATTACATGTAATTTTATAAATGGATAGAAAAATAAATAATTTAGTAATTGTTCTGAGATTTTAAACTTAAATGTAACAAAATAAAATGCAGTGGAAGCACAATAAACTTGCTTCTCCCATAACAGTCTTTGCGTATAAGCAAAATTACAAGGCAGTAGCATACTTTGTCCCTTGAAAGCTCATTTTTCTGGCTAGTCATCTTATTAAGTAGTACGGCTTTTAGCTTAATTCAATCCATGTGCCAGCGTTACAAAAAGAACAAACATGACAAATTCACAGAGTATTGTTCATGAGAATAGAGTTATGCCAATTGTCCTCACCATAGCTTCTGCAATCAATCGAGGGTTGCATCACTGTTTAGTAGTGCCTTTCCTTAATGAATTTTACTCTTACAATGAGACTCGGAACAGAAAAGGATGCTCTAGACCAACCTAAATATGCTTCAACGTTTTGCATGACAAACCAACTGGAATCTGGAAACTAGAGAGGGTGTAGGAACATATGTGGCAAATAGTCTTTGATAATGAACTTGAAGATCGTAGCGAGTGGCTAAAATGTTATCACTGACTATTCAGCGTTTACTTACTAATTGACTTTGATAATGACTGCATGCTATCAATACATATTGCTGAATAATTTGAATCAATTAGTGTTAGAAGAATAGTAGTATATGAGACGAGTCAAAAAAAAATATGATCCACGAATATATAGTGGATGGATGACAATATGTATTCAAGACTTGGCGATGAACCACATGCATGGACGATGAACCAATATGTACTTTTTACTTGGCTCGTACCTAAGGCGGCTACATATACTGACAATTTGACACAGTCTTACTATTGACCTACTTTTTTTTTTCTACACCGTTACTAACTTAAGTATTTGATGCTTGACACTCATCCACAAGCAACAAGCAAAAAAACTGATAACTCAAAACCAGCAACTAATTAAATTTAAAAATAGTAAAGGAAAAAAACACTTGGCAAGGAGTAAAATTTAGTTTTGAGAGGAGAAATCATTGTGCTAGTGAATTGAATAATCAACAGCAAGATAAAATTTGTTTCATCTTCTTCTGGGAGTTTTGGTGGAAAATCTCAGATCTTAAGAAGAAGAAGCAAATTGAATGAGAAAATTGGTTTTTCAAGGGTCTATAGCAACTATTCTAAACTAATCACTACATAGAAACACAAAGAAACGAGCACTTGCATTTCTACTGTAGACAGAACTGAGTTGCAAAATAAAAATGCTAAAAGAGGGCAATGGCAGGCAGTCTTGAACACGAAATTAACTTAATAACAAAAACCCATTTGATGTACAAAAAAAAAAAAAAAAAAAATCAGCCAACTATTTGTGGATAAGAAAAGGAACAACTATTGTTAGCTAAATCACATAACAACGTAATCTTGGGCTCAAGATCTACTATATCATTTCATTATTCTTTACTGCACATTGCAACTACACTCATCTACAGAGCAGCAAGTGATTTAGTATTCCATAAAATTGAAAAGCTGTCAACAATTTTCTAGAATAGCTTACTCGGAAACCCAGAAATTAAAGTTCCAATTAGAAGACATGTATCCAGCAGAGAGTTTAAAACAAAATAAACATGCGTAATAAATTTTTTTTTTGAGACAAGTAATGAAAATTTGAGTTCTGAGAGGAGAAATCATTCTGCTAGTGAATGGACAAACTAGACAAAAGGTTTGATCTACTAGCAGTTTGATGATAGTAATTAGTAAGAAGAGTAAGATTAATGTGAAGAGATGACGAAATTCTCAAAGAATCCATCGTTTTTAAAGAATCTGGAGTGTTTTTTTTTTGAGATCTGAAATAAGAAAGAAGAAAAATGAACAACAAAAGAGAAAGTAGACGGCGGCTGAAGATGTGTTTTGCTTAGGGGCTTTAGGGCATATACATCTTACTAATATAAAAGGTATTTTTGGGTGGTTTTGGTGTCACACCATGGAAATATCCAAATTATCCCTCACATAATTACACTAGCATGTAAAGGTAAGGAGGCTATATCTGTAAAATATGCAACTAAAGGATCAAGGGTCGAACCCCACTGAACGCAACTTTGCGATTTCACATTTCTTTTTTTCTTTTTCTTTTGTTCTCATCCTCTTCGTTCACTGCATTGTTCATACATGGAAAATTTGCTTACATTTGGGTTGGGAACTCTAAATCAATTTTCCATGTTTTCAGCACCTCTACCAAGGCCACCGCTACTACAATAGCACCACCTCTATCGCCACTACAACAACACCACCCCCGCCACAACACCAGCAGCACAATACCACCACCTCTCCGCCACCAGCCACCACCGCCGCCACCAACATCAAACCACCAGCAGTACATATCATCCTGATAAACCTTTGACGCATCAAGAAGAAGCCCAATTTGTAGATGAATGCTCATAAGCAGTTTCTATTACTATTGCTTAGGTTAAGTAGTTTCTATTACTATTGCTTAAGATGAATGCTCGTAAGCATACTATGTGCATGTGACCCAAAACCTGCTATTCGTGAAGAGCACTCGTTTGTGAATCATAATTTGTATAATGGCTTTAAATCTGAACCGTCTGTGATTCAAAATTTATCAGCATGGATCATAACATTGTATAATGGCCCAAAATATGAACCGTTTGTGGCTCATAATCGGCCATTGCGAATCATACTTTGTATGACCGGTCTGGAAAGTGGCACAATGATTGCGCGTTACAGTGTTGCAGGCCAAGACAATGATCCGCCGCAATGGCGCAATGCAAAGCCATAATAGCGGTATACTGTATAGGCCGTCAAGCACTAAGATAGTGGCACCCTGTAGGGCCAATGAAGCGCAAAGCTAGCGCTACACTTTAAAGACATTTGGCTAAGTAATGAAGCTTATTGTAATGAAAGAGTGGCATTGCTATTGTCAAGCAAATTGGCTAAGTGAAGCATATGAAGAATGAGCAACCAGAATGAGCTTAAGGAGCTGGCCTCAATGATTAAAGCACAAGGGTTGTTTGTAATTACCCTAACATTAACCACTAACAACATTGATAGATGAGTGATGTAATTAAAATGTAAGCTATGATTTGATGTTTTTACTATGTTCACTTCAGATAAGTGAATGTTACAAGTACAAAAGCAAATCAGATAAGAATACACTCTGAATTCACCAACTAAAACCAATTGTGAAACCTTAAAAAAAAAAAAAACATCTCAAATTAAAAAAATTACCAACATAACATCTTTAACTTATTTATTTTCCAGATTTACATTTCAAGAGATACCCATTCTTGATGTAATTAAGGATAGTACAAACAGATCTTATCAATTGTGTTTCTCCTGATAATTGAAGACTACACAGACCATGGATATCTTTCAGAAAATCTGTGACGATCCGTGCTTAGAAAAACATAAAAATTGAATTTCAATTTTGTGGGATAAAAGATAATGAAAACTTCAAACAAAACCATTATTTCACCGATCTTACGTTGGGAGTGCAACTTAGATGTTTTGCAACACCATGTAAAATATATTTGAGAGGATAAGTTATTATGACAATTATTTCAAAGATCCGTGAGATCTCTTATCTCTACCAAGGAATGTGTAAGTGTAACGATTCCAACTTAAAACCATAACTACTACTGTAATCCATCTGATATCGGAAACGGCAAGCAGAATTCCGCCGGTTGGTTTTTCTCTCACCACCTCCTCCACCACTCTCACTGGTAGTCTCTCTAGGAAAAGTTCTAGGGTTATGGTTAATTTATATCAGGTTGGGAGAGATTTACTAAAATGGCCTTCAAGAAATCTCAATGGATATATTATTGAAGCCCAGTCCGGTGAACAGGCCCTTTTAATTACCGTTTCTAGAGCCTGCACTGCTCCCGCTAAATATAATTGAATTAGAAGATGGCGAAGAAACTGAGACTTGTATTTTTATCGTTGTTCAGAAATTTGTAAAATTAATACAAAATTTATACCAACTCTTTTTTCATTTTTCCTGGTTGACAACTTTATAAGACTTATGGTGCTGTGCTCGTCATGTATTGCTAAATTAGATCTATTACATACTTCTAGGCTGATTAGTGACGATGACTCTCATTGATAAGCTGCTCCAAAAGCAACCAATATGGTGGTCATGGTATAGAAAGAGTTGCAGTACCTATATTATCATTTTTTTGTGGTAACGGTTTGACAAAATTGTTTAGAGACATAAGAAGATGTTTGGACTCCTATTCTTGTCGCTTTAGAGTACCTCTCTGCATGTACTTTAAAGCTACTAGTATAGTGAGAACAATTGAAACACCTGTCTAATTTCACCCAGTTACTACCATCCTCTGAAAAGTTTTTCTTTATCCGTCAAGCCTACATACCCTTTCTGGGTCGGACGCATATGTAATTGCATTACTTTAATCGAATCACTTTTCGTTTGGTTTTTGGTGACTAATGTACAAATTTCTGAAACCATATGCCAACCATCTAGTAATCAAATTAATCTTTTGTACATGTTTACTTTACTACACCATGTTATTATTTAAGTCTAATCTAAATAGAAATGATGATTATTAAAGAGGTGGAAACACCATTCAGCATTGAAACTTGTCGGACATTGATACATCCATGTAAAGATTTTGTTTGTAATCAAACGGACCAACACAAGAGATTAGCAAAACGGAAAACGGGTCATATGACCAAATCTCATAAAGTATGGGAGTAATGGACTTGTAAAATATAAGTCTGGGTGAAAAAGACATAGGAAATATTAGTCATATATACCCTTTGTTTTAAACTTTATTCTTTTTCATATCCTTTTCTCTCTCCTATTTATTTTCTTTCTCTACAATTAAAATTAATCGCGAGAAATGTCTTAACTTCCAAAATATAAGTCGGATTTTAATAAAATTTATATTTTTGGAAAGGCTCGAAAATCTCTACAAAACAAGATCCATTGTTGATATGAAATTCGAAAAAAAAAAATATATATTTTCAACTAGGCCGTGGATACATTATGCACCCAGGTGCAACCTAACCAAATTTATTTCCTACAAAAATATACATTATGCACGCAGGTGCAATTCGGCCAAAATTTATTTCATATAAAAATATGCTTTATGCACCTAGGTGCAACCTGACCAAAAATTATTTCCAATAAAAACATGCATATGCACCCATGTGGAATTTGACCAAAATTTATTTCATATAAAAAAATCGTTATGCACCCAGGTGCAACCTGTCCAAAATTTATTTTCTATAAGCATATGCATTTTACACTCAGGTGCAACCTGGAAAAAGCATTTTTCCTATAAGAATAAAAAATATGCATTATGTACTCGGGTGCAACTTGGTCTAACCCTATTTCTCGTCAGAATTATACATTATGCACTTAGGTGCATCTTGTGTATTTTGCGAATAAATCTAGGTTCATCCTATTAATCCCTAGCAATATATTATACATAACCAAAATTATTAGTTCATTATCTCGAGCAATAAATCCACCCCATTACCATCACATTTCCCGTCACACATCAACTAAAAATAAGTATTTTAAAGAAGAAAAATAAGGGGAACAAAAAAAATATACAAAAAATATATATATTATGCACACAGGTGCAACCAGGCCAAAATATATTATCTATCAAAATATGTATTATGCACTCGGGTGCATCATGTGAATTTCATTTCATCCCACTAATCATCTCCAACTACGGATGGCAGTAGCAATTTGGAGTTCTAGCAAAATACCCAATGCGCAAATGCATAGGTAAATCCAAATGTTTATATACCACTACTATCTTAAATTAATACTTAACCCCATTCACGGAAAATGAAAGATCTAATAAATCAGTAATAACAAATATCAATCTTAACCTACAATTCTTCAAATTAAGATGGGAAAGAAAGGAATAAAGAAAAATCGCATTCAATGATTTTTGATGTTTTTATGAATCGAAGAAAACTTTGATTTGACTTGATCGAAGGAGAAAAGGTGTGGTTTTGATAAAGATGACCAGAGAGAAAGAAAGAAACGATTTTCCGTTCTTCCGTTTATTAAATTGATGTTAATTAATAATCAATCAAACCCATTCGATCTGAAATTTATAGATTCTAATCAAACCCCTTTGTTGTGAAATCGTTTTTTGGACGTATAACCTAACTTGATATAAGATAATCAAACCCCTGTAGCTTCTACGAACTGATTTATTCATGGACCGAAAATTGGAAAGCTCCGATTGATTCGATGTGTTGAAAGTTAAAGTGTTTTTTCTTCGATTTACTCTATCCTGACTGAAAATGGACGGCTTCCGCTGATGTTACGGGACGAAGAAGATGAATCAGGGATCCACAACAGCTCTTTTATTTATTGATTTTTCATGGGTCTATAAAGAGAAAGGATATATATGTAAATCAACACTACCTAAATGATTTTAGTTTGGGCAGAATGGACACGATTGGCTATTAAAACTATAAATTTGAATATATGGCTATTTGAAAGGTTAGCATAGTTTGCTTGTCTTTTAGACCCAGGAATTCAAATCTAGGGCCTATTTAACCAAAAAACTGTTAGCAAAAAGTAATTCGGAGGACTGAATTTATAATCATCACCGGGACAAATTCTTGGGATCGATTCCATGAGTTTGGATCTCTTTGAGTTTCCCATGAATTAACAGGTTAATTTCGTATTCATTTTTCTGGTCGCAAATGACACAAACATCATTTGTCACGGGCCTAGAATCCATGTCAGGCTGATGCTCTGCCTCGCATATCAAGGGCCATTTAGGGTTCCAATATAAGGTGTTAGGGTTCAGCAAGGTTATCTTCAAAAAATTACTTCAAACACTCGAACAAGTTAAGGCGGCGTCCGTTAATCATCTTCTCAAGCTTGGTTTGGATTCTCAAGCTAAACGAAGCCTTAGAAATCATCAGCAGGAAAGCTATTACTAAATTGGGTTATATGATGTGTTGTGTTCATGAAGCAATTCACCGTTTCAAACTCGAAATTGGGTTATATGATGTGTTCACGAAGTTTTTCACCACTTCAGTCAACAGAGGATACTGCTATAGCTACACTCCTTGGAAATTCAAGAAATTTACTCTATCCCTAGCTGAATATACACCCCTAATGAGGTGGATTTGGATGTGGAGTAAGGAGGTGAATTCTATTGATGTTGCTCAACATACCAAATGGGATAGCTGAATACAATAGAAGCTCAATTGTTGAAAATGAGCTGGAGATCTTGCGGCGGATTCATTATGATAGGGTGCAGAGAACTAATGTTATTTCTTACAAAAGATGGGCAAGGAATTGGACTACTAGAGAGCAGCATTCCTGTCATCAAAAGCATTTGTAAGTTCTCTCTTACGGAAAAATTAGTCGTGTTTGTTTGTGTTGTGTTGAATGGCCTGCAACCATCAAATGAGAAACAAACATTTCCCTAGGTGTGAGATTAGGAGATTCGATGACTTTCCAAACAATTTTTTTTTTAAGTTTGAAGGTAAGTGTCTGACTACAGTCTAGGATTCTTAACTTCTGCTAGGATTCTTAACTTCTGCTAGAGAGTATTCCAGATTATTAAGGAGGACCTTATCAAACATTCTTGCGTCCAAGTTGTGTAGTATTTTGGATTCTAAAACTAAATTTTGTTTGCATTGATTGTGGCCCCTAGTACACTTTCTTTGTTCTATTATTATGTCATGAAAACTATTTGTATCTTCTTGAAATTTTAAGCGAACATAAACCATATATCATGACTGTTATTTTATGCACAGATTATAAAACATGGAGTGCAATTACTTAAGATACTTTACACATGATTCTTCTCAAAAGGTGACAATGTCACAGTATGAGATCAAATTTTAGTTGAGAATTTTCCTGTGTAACTTATTTTGTCTACACCTGTATAGACAGTTTGAACAATTTTCGATTTTGCCTCATTCGTGGATCTCGTTTTAATCTGGCTACATTGTCAGTTCTATAGCTAACTTATTGCAATAATGACTTCTCCTCACATTACTAAGTCTTGTTTTTTACATTTTCATTGGTTTTGTGTTAATTTTAGCTGTTTACCCGACCTGATTCTTGTGTATATGTTTCAACTTTTGATCCTTGTTTGACTTATTACGTAAGAGTCTGTGTTTGTGCTAATGTAGGTTGAATTTAATGGCCATTGTGTACACTAGGAACTTAATCACTTGGTGGCCGCAGGACATTGGCATAGTACACGACACTAACACGACTAGTTTGAGAGTATAATCTTTTAATTACAATGCATTTGCTAACATAAAAGCTGGTCTCTTATACTTGTGCACCTAAGTTTTCATTTTATTCTCCAACTTGTAAGTATTAGTCCATTAATTCGCTTTCCGAGTTGCCGTGTCTTTCATTAGCGGTAGCATCGATAGAGATATTAGCTCTCCTCTGATTTGAATGGATTAATCTCCTCAAATTTCCAGTCCCCGAAATCTACATAAGAAGAGAGAAGAATCAATTAAAATTAGTCATTAAGAATTAAATTTGAGATCTGAATTATTTTAGTAGTTCTTTGATACTTACTCCATGGATGCTTACCAAAGATTGTCCTAAAAAGTTATCCCCCTTTCCTTCTGATAGATTGGGAGTTCCCACCGATCCAGCAGTGGATACCTTTAATGAAAACCCCAATTCAGAGTCCCCTCCTTGCCTTTCTTTATAATAAGAGACCCCAAAAACCCCATATGTTGTCGCCACAATCGTTCTTGGGTATGGTGAGGCCACATCATCATAAACTTTCCATGTCATTAGCATCTGATTGCTATTAAGTTCCTTGTCATCGTCATTTGATTGGCACAACTCTAACGGGCACTATTGAGGCTCAATCCATTTAACAAATTGAAGAGTCACTTTTAAAAGATTTTCCAGGATGCGAGAATAAATAATATTGGTATATTTCAGTCACGCTCCCGTTTA
The DNA here is from genome assembly GCA_023531295.1 of Papaver armeniacum. Lineage (NCBI taxonomy): Eukaryota > Viridiplantae > Streptophyta > Magnoliopsida > Ranunculales > Papaveraceae > Papaver > Papaver armeniacum. The sequence continues at coordinate 57,700 of JAJJWW010016210.1, forward strand.
CCCGAATTGCTGGACGGACACTAAGTATCCCTGAATGGGATGCACGTAAGTGATTAGTCCTCATGTTCCCTAATTACCCAAATTACTGATTTTTTAATGTGGCGGATCCACAATATTCCTCATGTTTTCACCCAATCTAAGAAGCCACATGAATGAATGATTAAAGGACATGTACAAAATGGTGTCTGTTGCCTATATGAGAAGATATGTCTTTTAAGTTTCCCTTCACTTTAGATGAAGATGCGTCTTTTCACCAAAAGACATTACCTAAAATAATTCGAATATATGAGAAGAGATTCTTCCCGTACACGTCTTTAAACTTTAAAGACACGACTCTTCAGTTGTATAAATAACGCAAGCAGAATACTGATCCTAATTGATTTCTTGCACAAATCCCTTTTCATAGTCATCCTCATAGTGTGGGATAGTCTCATTTCTTCCAAACCACAGAACAAATTTTGGAGAAGGGAATTGTTTCTACCCGCTCAGAATTGAAACTAAAGCATGTCAACAAATAGTGGATAAACACTATTAATTTGAGTCTAAAGTCCCTCAAACTCAATATTTAGACACCCACTACATTTCATGGATAAACAAAATTGAGAAAGCTCTTGAGATTATGAAACTGTCATGTGGTCCAGAATTGCTTCTCCGGTAGAGCCACGAATCATCCGATGCTTAGAAATTGTTAGCAAGGGCTGCAACTGCATTAGCGAAAGAAAAAGGTTAGTTAGATCTAATCATATATCTATTAGTCAAATTAATTTATGTGCGTATGCATGCATGTGTTTATTTATTATCAATTGTGCTAACAGTTGCAACGGCAGCAAAATTAAAAGGATTTATAGAAGATGGTAAAGTTCTAACTCCACAGTTACCAAAACCAGAAGGTTCACATTACAAATTATTTAAGGGACAAGAGGCAAAATGCCCCAAAATCGACCCCAACCTTGTGAAAATGCCCCAGACGTTAGGGAATAGATTAAAATATCCCAATCCGTTACTTTTGGGGCATTTTAATCAAAATTGGGCATCACGACCGGTCAATGGAGTTTTCATCAAAATGCCCCAATCCGCCACTACCACCGCCACCACCAAACAAACAACCACCAACCACCACCACTGCCACCACCAACACCACCGCCACCACCACCACCACCGCCACCAGCAGCAGCAGCACCACCACCACCACCACTACCGCCACCATCACCACCGCTGCCACCACCACCACCACCGCACCATCATCACCACCACCGCCACCACCACCATCACCACCACGATCACCACCACCGATGCCACCACCACCACCTGAACCCTAAATCCTGAACCCATACCTTGAACCCTGAATTTCAAATACTGAACCCTAAATTATGAATAATATACCTGAAGGGCAATTTCGAGTACTTAACTCTCTCTCTAATGGAAAATCTAACGGATTGGGAATTTTGATCTATTCCCTAACGTCTGGGGCTGTTTCACAAGGTTAGGGTCGATTTTGGGACATTTTACCATTTATCCGATTACTTAATATTGAAGGATGTTTTGGGCGGGAGAATTGCTTCATCTAACTCTAGACGATCGAGATAGAAATCAGGGGCCTATCAAACTTTACGAACATCATGTGTATCAGAGATGCAGCGTCACGGTGTGTCGCGTGATAATTGAAACCGGTTAGCACGGTAATTTCTTGCTTCTACCGTGGAAAAAGGTCAGACCAATCTCTACACTAAACAATCTCCTGTAATTTTATTTTATTTTAAGAAAAGAAAAAGAAACCTTATAGTCACTAATAACTTCTATTATATCAGGGGATCATGGGTTGTGAATAGGAGGCTAGGGGAAAAGGGCAGGTAAACATGATTTTAGTGATCAATTACCTTATTCTGTATATATTATATAAAGAAAGAGAATCAATACGTTAAATGTCGTGATACAGACTACAGATGCCCATGAGGTGGTGGAGATGATTTTCAGATGCACTCATAAATTTCCAAGGAATTATCATACTGAAGAGAATCGGTTATACAAAATATACAAAACTGGGAATCTATACTCACTTTTGTTATAGGGAGGAGGTTTTCTGATCATGGGAGAGGAAAAATCGTATTCAACTCGTTAAATGGAACCGAGTCTAAAGTCTCTATTGAATCGGACAAATTTGCCCTTGACTACTACCAAAAAGCATATTGCACAATTCCTTCTGACGCGTTCGACAAAGCCACAGCAATGACCAATAATATCAAGATTTTGAAGGTTAGGAGGATGACTCTCAACCCTTGATACTCCCATTTTCAATTCGAGAACCTAAGCAATTCGAGAACCTAAAAGAATTAGTTGAAACAATTTGTTAAGTTAACCCCAAATGTACCTGAGTTTTAAACATAAAATCTCCTATTCCATAAGAGCATGATTCTCTTGTTTTTATGTAGTCTGCATAGAACTACGGATGAAATAAATTCCGTTTTTGGACCTTGGTTCCTTCGGTTCAGAGGCAGTAAAAAGAAGCATTCACGTCCACATTTAAAAACGTGAATTCTTGATGTTTCTACTATATGAGTGACGGTGAAAACCAACAGTTCACTTCCACCCAAGTTACAGAGAAACACAACATGTCATTCCAGCCATGTTATGGTGAAATACAATATTCATTTCCATTGTTTTCTTTTAGTTTTGATTGTTTAGTCTTGCTAATTTTACGCTTAATTTGAATGTCAAGGTTCATCCATTTGCAGCTCTCTCTCTCTCGGAATGAATAAACCCATCCTATGCCAGTTGCATTTCCAAGTTAGCACCACCAACATTGAAGAGCCGGAAGTACGTACCGAAAGTACATTGGGTTTTATGTCTAAGAAGCAACTTATGAAAGATCATGTTAAGGGTGAAATGCTACCACAAGAGACATCTTTCCATGATCATGTTGACAAAATTGTGGCGATTATGGATAAATTGGGGGGAAAAAGAACCGTGAAACTCTAGCAGCTGAAAACAAAGACAGGGAGAGGCTTGCAGTGGCGGAACCAGTTGAATTAGCGGACGGACATGAATTTGATTACTTCAGCATATGGCTTTCTCTTTGTATTATTGTCCTTCAGGAGAATTGAATCTACTCATGCTGCTTATCGAATCATTCTGCTTATGTTTTGTAAATCGAAATGGTCAGGGTCAAACTAGTTCTTAGATTTGGTAATTTGGTTGTTGCTGTTGAGACTATTAGTCCCACATTGTATGGGTTTCTAAGATCCTGCGGTTTATAATCCCTTAGGGCCTCTCCACTCATTGCCAATTGGTTTTGAGTTGGATGCCCGTATTTTAACATGGTATCAGAGCAGGCTATTTGCGACGAGTCATTTGACCGCGCCTTTACTCCGCGTCACCCAATTTATTGTCCACGTGTTAGACCCAACGAGGCTACACGTGAGGGGCTGTCTGGGTTTCTAAGATCCTGCGGTTTATAATCCCTTAGGGCCTCTCCACTCATTGCCAATTGGTTTTGAGTTGGATGCCCGTATTTTAACAGTTGCCTCATGCTTGTATGCCAAGATTAGAAGATAAGAAGCGTACGACATCCAACCGATCCTTCATAAACTCTGTTGTGAAGGGCAGATAGACTCATTCTCCTCCCGGTATGTTGATTCACACAAGTGCCTTTTCTCGATGTAAATCTTGCTAAATTAAGATTTTATATTCATTACCATTTTAGTTCAGTAAGAGATACTCCTGGTTGACATGCTGTTGATAAACACAACTAGTAGAAACTAAAACAAAGAAATATCAACATTCTCGTTACAGCAAACAATGACAATGAGATAATAAAAAAGAACTTCCCTGATGTGAATACCATTAAGGAGGGATCTTATGACCAACATTAGTCATGCGACTCATGCCCCAGTGAAATGGCAGTGAAATATGCTCACCATCATTAGAGTGGCAGTGCAATGTTCTATTTCACCGGCAGTCAAGTCATAGTGAAATGTTACATATCACCATAACCTACATGGTTGTAAAATTTGGTATTCAAGTTTCATAATGTGAACGAGAATGTTTCGCTTCTCTTCAATTGATACGAAAGAACCAAGGATTCACATTATGTTTCAGTTGACTTTCATGGATTTGAAAATTGGTTCCTAACTGTCTAGATATTCACCCATCATTATCGTCTCACCTTTTTGGAAGATATAGTTTCGGGATGAATGGTGCGAAATCTTGGTAGTTTTAAGTTAGCTGAATCATACATGAAATTAAGATTTTAGGGTTTATGAGAGTTCTTCAAGGTTAATACGAAGAAGAAATAAAGAAGGAAGGTTAAGTTTTGATTTGAAACGGGGGTTATGCGAGGGTAGTTCTGTCTGACTCGTAAGAAAATGTTGAACAGGCCATAATAAGTGAGTTGAGGACGAGTTTTCCACTCCCTTGATCCAAAAGTCCTCTCCCTATAACAAAAAAAGTACTTTATGTGATATTTCATTAGTTTTTCGGTGAAACCGTATCATCGGCTCTTTATATATTAGCACCAAGCCATCAACATCCATTGCAGCACTAGATTCCACCCTATCTGTTCATCATGGCATCTACGTCCGTATTTAGAAACATACAAAATGCTGACAAATGCTGACAAATGTACAGCTACAAACGGAAAAAGAAGACAAGGTCAGGCTACTTTGATTATAAGGTCTATTTGTTTGGCTCGCATTTACACAACTGATGATAATCTTACGGTATGAGTTGAACTTCAAAGGTAGGTTACCCTATGAGTGCATAACACGCTGTTGACGGAATATCAGACTGCCTGTAAATTGAATTGTAAAGGTTGGTAAAAATATTACACTTAAACACCAAGACAAATTAAAGTGATGCAATAGGGGCAATTAGGTTCTATTTTCGGAAAATGAGTTATTTGTCCAAATATTTTTAAAACCTGGTTCAAATGGACGAGTAAAAATTAATATGGGTGAAATGGACAAAAAAAATAGCAAGGATGAAACTGGATTCATCCTGACTTAAACTTAAAAAATAGCAAGGATGAAAGTGGATGCATCCTGATGTAAATTAAAAAAAGAAAAAGTATTTGAAAATGGGTAGGATGAAATCGTTTACATCCTGGTTATTTTTGTATTTTTGTCTATTTAAACAGTATCAAAATCTAGATGTCATTTTCACCCAGAATTTGTTGATTTTGGTCTTTTTAACTAATTTTGTGTTCTATTTTCTTAACATAAAATTGGTTAATGATTTTTATTTCATGTTATTTTTTTGCCGTCAGCCCCTCACCGTGGACATGGTCATCTACTAAAATTAGCACCGAACAAAAAGATTATGTAACACGCATGTTATGAAATGAGTATCAAATATTATTTTTAATAGCGCCATTTATTTAAAAAGAAATAGCTTCATTCGACCGTTTGAGTGAAACACTGTACAGAATAATTATGTAGAGCGTACCTTCATTTTTCTGTTCTTTTTACCTAGCTTTTCATCTTTAAGCTAAAATTTATGTTAAGTGCAACTTAAAACCCTAAAAATTTATGCTTTCTGCATTTTGTTGGACACCACATGGTTCGTTGACTTTAGTATTTAAACATCTATCACTTTTTTTGGTCGGCCCCACTGCTGCAGTAATCTAGTCTTTAATCTACTTGTGTCATGGTTTGTGTTTTGATTCATTATCACAAGCATACAAGACCGTGATTATTTTTCCATCGGAAGCCAAGGACGAGATTCTTTTTGGAAATTTTTCCAATATACACCCATTTGATAACCTGTTTACAAAACTACACCCGTTTTTTTGGTTATTTCCAAAATACACCCAATATCTGTTAAAAAGTTAAGTCCCACATTACTAAGATCCATTCATCTGTCAAAACTGATTAACGATTGAGATTTATTTAGATTGCAAAATTACTGCCTTACCCTAACTGAGAAACAAAATGGGACAAGAGAACCAAAATCACATTTTTTTTCCTTCGTTTCTTCTTTGTATTTCCGTTGCTGCTCTCGTCTCAAGAGAAAATTAGAGAATTAGGGATTGGGTTTTTGTTGCAAAATCGATGATTTCCTGAACTTGAAGAAGAATCTAATAAGTTCAAGACGTGATGAAGAAAAAACCAGAGAAGAACAAGATAAAGAGGTAGGGTGTTTCTGAACTAAAACCCTAATTACCTTAATTGATGAACCCATCTGATGATTTTTGGTTGTTAATTTGTTTCTAATTTTTTTCATCGTTTTGAACCTTAATTTTTTATTTGATTTGGGTTTTCTGTTAATTTTTCATGATTTGGTTGACTTAGGTGTAATTCTAGATGTGGGATTTATTGAAATAATCTGTTTATGATGATTTTGTAGTCATGGGTTGTCTTAATTATGTACAATAAAAGTTTCAATTTCGATATATGAACTTCATATCAAATTCGTATCAAATTATCATGATGTTTTGATTATGAATTCTATTGTTGTCAAAGGGAAAATTTAAGTATGAAATTGGAATGGGTTTGTGAATTAGTTTGTAGAGATGGTGGTGGTTTTTAGTCTGAATTACACCTTTAATATGTCTGAGTTTTGGTTGCAATAAGAAAGTGTCATCCTAAATTGATGAATGTTTTTGTTACCCTCACCTCACAAGTATTTGAGGTTATCATATTTAGATTTCTTGCTTAGGTAAGTGTATTGAATAGGAATTGCATGATAGATTTCTTTGTTGGTATTCTTTGTGTGAGCTTTATTGAAGGTAGTCGGCTTCATCGTATGTTTTGTGAGTGTGTGCAAGATCTTGTTATTCTTTGGTCTTCTTTGTTACATTTATTTGATGATGATTGAAGATAGGTCATGTGTAATTCTTCTTGGGACAGTGAACATCTCATTGCTATTATTCAGATTTTATTTCTTTTGTTATGGGGATGGGGTTGTGTGATGTTTTTCGATTAGAATGCTACATTTGAGAATGTTACTGACTCCTTTCTTTGTTGGTTGGCATTGACCTTGTTCACCTTTGCATTCTATTGTTCTCCTATGCGCAAAATGGCTTAGTACCATTAGGGATTATGGTTTTGCGGAGTGAGACAATAGAGAATTGGACCCTATTTCTCCAACACTTGACAAATTGATTTTGTATATGTTTATCTTTTGACAAAGTTTGGATCTGTTTCTTATTGGCTTGTTATTTTTCCTGAGTCGACTAGGTTATTCACTCGGTTGAACTCGACCGAGTTTGCCCCATATGGGTTATTCACACTTTTTCATGTGTTGGCAATTTGTACAATAACTTTGTACACATAACGACAGTTAGCCGTTTTATTCAAAAAAAGGACGGAATTATTGTAACGGGTGTATTTTAGAAATATTATAAAAAACGGGTGTATTTTAGAAAACACATTATCAAATGGGTGTATATTAGAAAAAGCCCCATTCTTTTTCAGCAAATCCGGAGTAAAATTGTAATGGCTGAAAGCGAAAATGAAACTTTACTCTTTAACATCTGATCTAGTATGGGCTTTGATGTGATAGTCTTGGGCTATTAAAGTTTGTGAGTCCCGTCTCATGTTTGTTGCCTTGTTGCCGTGAATGATGAATCTGATGATTTGAAGAGCCGTTCAAAGAGGATTTAAAGATCTAAAGGGAACTGAGTGATGCTTATCGAATGAATACATGGCTAGCTTGATGAAAATAAGCAGTTCATCCTCACCAACAACTAGAAGGTTGTAACACTATTTAAGAAACGCGGGGACATGTTATGGCCCAGCTTTAGATGATCAACAACATACACAAGTACATTTTCCCTCAGCTGTCCTGTGCCTGTGCAAAAGCCAAATAATCAGACTAGATGTGTAGTAGCGGTGTGTGTGTATTGGGACATCTTTCACTTAACATCAATGAACATCAAATGTCTCAATACCCAAACATTTGACAAAACAAATCCTAGCATGTACTGTATCAAATCATAGTTCGAAATATACGGAGATATTTTGTTTAAGCTTTAAGGTAAGCCCAGAACTCAATCTCATGATTGAAACTGAAAAAATAGGATTAGAGTTGTACTGCTGTTTCTACATACCTAAAAAACAGCAGGTTTTGGTGTTTCGATTAAGTTAACGGACTTGCATTTGGCTTTCGACATTAACCGGATAAAACCCTCGAAGTCAAACTTATTCTCCTCTTACTCTCCATCTTCTTCCACGGCATGAGCAACAACCTAATCCTGTAGTAGTTTTGATTGGAATTACCACTCTTAGTTAGAAGCAGTTAGTTTTGAATAACATATTAATCGAAATGAAAGACAAATAAAAAAGTGTAGCATTTATCATGGATTCCCACCTCTCATCTCGGTTTGTATGTTGTATCAGTTAAGCTAATACTTCAAGACAGAATGGACATGATGCTCAAGTGCAACCAGTCCAGAACTGGATCTTGCAATTCAAATATGTTGGCATGGCCTGTCAATTACAACAACCCAAAAAACACAAAAATGTTAATCAAAACTTGTAGTATAATAATGAAACAGAGAGTGGTCCTGTTATTTCCATTTACCTCAAACTACAGGTAATTTGGTGTTTAGATTAATCAAGAGAACTCTTATTTGACTATTGAAAATATTCAGAGAAGAGAACACCCTCGAAACTCAAACTTGATTCTCCTCTTACTTTAAATTAGGTGTCAAAACGATCTTTCAGCTTCTAAAGCGTGAGCATCAACCTAATCCTGCAAACTTAAAAAAGTTGTATTAACAAGGACGAAAATACAAAGACAACACAAGAAAATTAAGCATTAGTTTTGATTCCTTCCTCTTTGAGTATACATAAATGTTGTTGGTGGTCTTTGTGGTAGTAGTAGTAGTTGTGTAATATTGATTGTGTAGGAAGCTTTGTGGTAGTAGTAGTAGTTGTGTAATATTGATTGTGTAGGGCGGCGAAGTAGTAGCGGTCAGTCTTGCAATAGTTGACGTTCAACACAGCATTAATATTATTAACATCACGAAATATTGTACTAGTAGAATGTTATTAACAACTAGACTACTCCAATGGGTAGAATATTGATGACACAATCAAATGAAAAAGGCCCTCAAACACCAATCAGAGGTTACACCCAAATAGCTAAAAGAATAACAATCAGCTTCATTCTACTTGAGAAGGATAAACAAACATCATGATTCAAACATTAATAAGACCAATTACTATTTCCAGGTTCAGTTAGGCTAATAAACTTCTAACATTAAGAAAACCAATTACTGTTTCCAGGTTTAGTTAGGCTAATAAACCCAATAGATAGACAAGAGCCAACCCGAATCACCTACAAAAGCCTTACATTAACAGTCTCAGACATTAAGCATTTGGAATCCGATAACAAAAAACTGAAAATAATTGTATCTAGAAGTTGCAATGCTATTTCAATATACATGTTCAAACTGCAGTTTAGATTCATCAACTTCCCGTCCAAGACAACAGGTATGACACAGCTAATCCGTTCAGCATGTAGTTGTGATAATAGTGATTCTGATGCAGGCGGCCGCACAAGTAAAAGTAGCGACACAACTAATACAATTGTTTTGAGAGGAGAAATCTGTTGTATACTTACAACGATTAACAATCAAAGATGACAGATAAATGGATAATTAGAGAATAGTAACTCTTAAATCAAAGATTCAAAGCCAAATTCGAGTTGTGGGCAGGCGCATCCATTAGGGTTTTCTTATTAATTGTTCATAACCTAAGAAGACACTGCTCTTACAAATTTATATCATAACCCTAATGATTACTCAACGGATGGGCGGCACGTGCAACAAATCGAGAGGCAGGATGAGTTTTTAAATAACAGGCAAACTAACCCCCCTAGGCACTCTAGTGCAGAACTAAGGGCCGCCACAAGGTAGCCGTTATAACTAAGCATGCAACAAAATCATTGTGCTGCATTGATTGCATTGAAATATGTTGTTTTTCCATCCACCAGATTCCCAAATAAAACTATTTTTAGATCCATAAGAAGCCAATATTCGTTTTTAATGTGCACTAATAACTATTAAGGATGAAATACAACTTGATTTGAACTTCAGAGGAAAAAAAATCAACATTGAATCATATTTTGAGAAAATTTAATGTGTATTAAACTTATTTTTTATTTTCTAATGAAATTATTGTTTTATATAATATTTGGGACTTATTAATGTTTAAGGGGAACTTTTGAAATGTATTATATTATAATTTTATCGAATTTATTATTTTAGCATTAAGGGCTCGAGTCGGGACTGAAATTTTTTATTATTTTAGCGAGACTATTATATTATCGAGTATTATTTTAAAAAAAAAATTACTGTAATGTAGAACAATATTAGTGTAGAAAAAAAAATTTGGAACACAGAACACAGGGATGTTCAATTCCTTCCTGGTACATAAAATTGGAATAGAAGATATCAATGAAATGGAGACTTGGATTTTCTCATTATTTAGAAATCTGTAAAATTAATACCAACTCTTTTTTTCTTTTTTCTTGGTTTACAACTTTATAAGACTTCTGGTCATGTATGGCTAGGTTAGATCTTAAGGTGATACCTTTAGGTGAACTCCTACTTCATATTCAGCTTCTCTTTGTAACAACTTATGACATAGATTATAATTTTTTGTTCGTTCAGTAGAAAGTTCACTGCTTGTGCTTGCACAATGAAGTTACATTTTTTTTGTGGAGCTTACTCAATAAAATCAAACTAGTGGGGTTTTGTGGTTTGATAAGTATGTATGAGTTTTGGTTACCCTGATGGGAGTCATTCTTGCAGAATGTGCATTAGGTTTATGATACGCATGTCAAATCCTTGAGTTATCCGTAATCGCAAAAAGTGGAATTCAAGTGTAAGATGAATTATTCCCTAGGAGATTTCAGTGCTTCCAAATATGTTGTCAAGTATTATCTAGCACTTGGAAGGGGTTTATCTTTTGTAGGCTTTTATGATTTCTAGGTAAACTTAGGATCTAATTTGGTAGGATCTTGTTAGATTCATAACATTGAAGTATAAAATTGACGGAAACCTGCATATGTTACTTATAATTTGGTTGTGATAAACAAGATTTAGTAGGAAATTTTATGAATGACACAGTTACCTATTACAAATGGAAATGAAAGTGGAAGGTTCCATCAAGTCTGCAATCTTTGTTGATTTTGACAAGGAGGTGGAGGAGATGGACAACAAGCACATTTCATTCATTGTGTCGTAATGTCTTCTAGTGAATCAAAAGTTGTCACAACATCTGGTGGCGCTCTCAAACTCAAGGGGATCTCATACAACCAGTAAGCAATTCATCCGGTTTAAATTTGTGTTGTATTGAATATTGATAGAAAACTTTAATGTTTGCACCATGCAGTTTCGGTTTTGCTGAGGTGTACTTTAAAGCTACTAGTATAGTGAGAACAATTGAAACACCTGTCTAATTTCACCCTGTTACTAGCATCCCCCCCTGAAAAGTTTTTCTTTATATGTCAAGCCTACATACCCTCTCTGGGTCGGACGCAAATGTAATTGCATTACTTGAATCGAATCCCTTTTCGTTTCGTTTCAGGTGACTAATGTACAAATTTCTAAAACCATATGCCAACCATCTAGTAATCAAATTAATCTTTTGTACATGTTTAGTTTACTACACCATGCTATTATTTAGGTCTAATCTAAAAAGAAATGATGATTATTAAAGAGGTGAAAACACCATTCAGCATTGAAACTTGTCGGAGATTGATATACATCCATGTCAAGAATTTGTTTGCAGTCAAACAGACCAACACAAGAGATTAACAAGAAGTAATTCGGAAGCAAATTATATTCCAGGACTGACCAGTCAACCCCTTCTTCCAGCACCAATTGGTCGGCACTTAAAATTTATAATCAACTCCGGGATAATTTCTTGGGATCGTTTCCATGACTTTGGCTCTCTTTGAGTTTCTCATGAATTAATAGGTTAATTTGGTATTCATTTTTCTGGTCGCCGTAAACATCATTTGTCACGGGCCTATTATCCATGTCGGGCTGATGCTGTGCCACGTGTCTCAAGGGCCATTTAGGGTTCCAATATAAGGTGGTAGGGTTCAGTAAATTAACCTTAACCACTTCAAAGTTCAAACACTCGAACCAGTTAGGGCTGCGCACAGCTCAATCCCCATTACATCTTCTTCACCACCACCACCACTTGATGAATGGTTTATAGATGGACTATGGGTTTTGTGTTTCATAAACAATGGAAGGCGGAAGAGAAAATGGTTGATTCAGATATGAATCGGTATGAGGGGAATCGGAAATCGGGTTTTCATTTGTTGTTTTTAAAGATAATGTGGTGCTGACAAGCATATGTTAACCCAATAGATTTAGTAAGGATTGGTGGAAGTGAAGAAGAAAAACATATAATGATGTCTTCAGAAGAAATTATGATGTTGTTTTGGACGCTTAAGCTAAACAAAGTTTTGAAATCAACATCTGCAAAGATCTTACTAAATCTGACAAACAACTTTGCAAGATTCAGGAAGAAATGGCGTTTCTAATCCCAATGAGACTCTAAATCCAGTCATGGTTGGAAGGAGCGGAGAAAATAGATGTTAATCGGTATGAGAGGACTTGGGTTCTCATAATTTGTATTAAAGAACTTGTTCACTGGTTTCACTAAAGAAGTTGTAATTTTTTGTTTTCGTTCTCTTTGGAGTTAGTTCACAAAGATCCAAGGAGGAAAACTCTTACATCAACCAAGAAGTTAACCAAATAGGAAGCTATAAGAGTGAGAACAGATTCGTGTTTATTCTTCGATCCACATAGAATGCTACTTTAGAATTCCTCCCGGGAAATTCAAGAAATTTACTCTAGCATAGCCAAATACTAGAATACCAAACACCCTGATGAGGTTGATCTGGATGTGGAGTAAGGAGATGAATATTGTTGATGTTGCTCAAGCACCAAAGGGGATAGCTGAATTCAACAGAACGCGATTGCTGGAGATGAACTGGATCGTGTAGTGATGTTGCAGAGGGTGGATTATGAAAGGTAACTTTGGAAGCGGCAATTGGACTACTACGTGTGCTAAGCCGGAAAAGAAATTGGAAACTGAAGTGCAGAAGTACTTGAGAGCAGTATACATGTCATCAAAATTTGTAAGTTCCCTCTTTACGGGAAAAATTAGTAGTGTTGTCTAGCTGGTCAGTACTATGTGACTGTCCTGTAACAATCAAATGAGAAACAAATATGAAAGCGTGCTTAGAATAGTTTCAATGACTCTCCAAAAGGACCAAATCTATTATTTAGTTGGAAGGAATGTTTCTGACCATAGTTTTTTAGATTTTTAACTTCAGCTATGGAATACTCCAAATTGCTGCAAATAAAATGTACTCTATTCAGGAAGGCTTCTCAGATAATGTTGCATCCAAGTTGTGTAGAATTTTGGATGTTATAACTAAATTTGTTTGCTTTGATAGACACCCTTGTACAATTTCTATGTTCAATTACGCACAGATGTATAAAAACATGGAACACAATTGCTTTAAAGTAACTTACACACGATACTTCCTAAAATTGCAATGTTGATTAAAAGCAACTGACATGATGAGATCAAATTTTAAATAGTTAACAGTTCTCTTGTAAAACTCATTGTGTCTGCACTGATGAGATAGACAGTTTGAAGTATTTTTGATTTAGTCACAACCATTCATCTCGTTCCAAGATGGCAAAATTGTCAGTGATGTAGTTAATTGATTTCAATAATGACTTCTCCTCCCATTAGTAATTCTTGTTTTCCAGATTTTCATTGATTTTGTGTTATTTTGCTATTTACTTGATTCTTGTGTATATGTTTCAACTTTTGCGTCTTGTTTGACTTAATACTCAGAGTCTTTGTTTGTACTCATGTAACTAGGTAGAATTTAATGCCCACTGCATACACTAGGAACTTCTTGATAATATAGAACGTTGGTGTAAAAAAAAATCTGGAACATAGAATAGAGGGATGTCTATTCCTTGCTGCTACATAAAATAGGATATGTTCAGTAATTTCATTTACAACTTAAAAACCTAAACTCTTTTCAGTTCTCTCGTTACTCTTTTTGGCGCCGTCATCATCTTCAAATCTAGATCTCCAGTACCTATTCTTTAGAGAAAACCTCGTTATGAATTTTTGTGTCGAAATGAATTTGCAAATCAGGTTTATGAATGAAATATTTGTTGTGTATGGCAAACCTCACACCAATCATAATTGTGATTTAGCATTATGATATCTCCTATCTAAAGTATATTGTCTCATTTTCTTTGCTTTTTGTTTGCATTTCCATCTTATTCATCTTTTAAGTTCAGCTGTGCAGTTCATTCCTATTAACTGAATGTTTATCAATATGTTTGTTATTTTTTTAACAGGTGAATGACAAACGAGCGGAATGACCCAATGACAGCAAAAACACCTACAATTTCAGTATTAATGTTAAAGCTCCATCACATCCGTGGAAAACTATTATTACGGTCGACTATGTCTCTTCCTGATACAAACAATCAAAATCCAACGATGAAGGTGAATGAAAAACACACACGTCTGACTTCTCCCTGTAGTTACTACCATTATAAATTTTCGTCAAACCAATTAAGTGTTATTTTTGCATTTTCTGTAAAGTTTGTAACACACGCTGCTTGGGTAATTAGAAGCAAATGTAATCTCATTATGTGAATCGAAATACCTTTTGAGTAAGCACTTGAAAGCATCAAGTTATCTTTTGTACATCTAAATAATACTAGTATTTTTTATACATAAACAACTTGGTGCAAAAACTGCACCAAGAGCAATTCCAAGCGTATTCCTACGAAAGCAGGTTCCTGCACCCATTGCTGATTTTCTTGTTAACAAGTGAGTTTAATTGCACTCAACTTTAATATCCTTACTAGATGGGAGAACTTCAACAGTCAAATTTCATGTCGATGTGCCTTGGATGTTACTTGACTGATGTTGCTTTGCTGTAAACTCACAATTAAGAAGATGGTCGCACATCTATTCTTGTTTCTTTATGGTTTGAAAAACCTGTATAATTTCTGAAACCATATGCCAACCATCTAGTAATCAAATCAATCTTTTGCACATGTTTAGTTTACTACACCATGTCATTATTTAGGTCTAATCTAAATAGAAATGATGATTATTAAAGAGGTGAAAACACCATTCAGCATTGAAACTTATCGGACATTGATACATCCATGTCAAGAATCTGTTTGCAATCAAACGGACCAACATAAGAGATTAGCAAGAAGTAATTCGGAAGCAAATTGTATTCCAGGACTGACCAGTCAACCCTTTCTTCCAACACCAACTGGTTGGCAATTCAAATTTATAATCATCTCAGGGATAGATTTGTGGGATCGTTTCGATGAGTTTGGATCTCTTTGAGTTGCCAATGAATTAAAAGGTTAACTTCGTATTCATTTTTCTGGTGGCAATGGGTCACAAACATCATTTGTCACGGGCCTAGAAACCATGTTGGGATGATGCTCTGCCTCGCATCTCAAGGGCCATTTAGGGTTCCAATATAAGGTTATCTTATAAAAGCTACTTCAAACACTCGAACCAGTTACGGCGGCCTCCGTTAATCATCTTCTGAAGCTTGGTTTGGATTCTGAAGCTAAACGAAGCTTTAGAAATCATCAGCAGGAAAGCTATTACTAAATCTCACAAAAAAGTTACAAGGTCATGCCAGATTCAGGAATAGATAGCGTTTCTGACATAGATCCCTAAGAATCAGACTCTAAATCGAAGTTGTTCACCGCTTCAGTCAACATAGGATGCTGCTTTAGCTATACTCCTTGTAAACTCAAGAAATTTACTCTAGCCCTAGCCGAATATACACCATAATGAGGTGGATCTGGATGTGGAGTAAGGAGGTGAATGCTATTGATGTTGCTCAAAATACCAAATGGGATAGCGGAATTCAATAGAAGCTCAATTGTTGAAGATGAGTTGGAGATCTTGCAGCGGATTCATAATGATAGGGTGCAGAGAACAGCATTCCTGTCATCAAAAGCATTTGTAAGTTCTCTCTTTATGGAAAAATTAGTCGTGTTTGTGTTGTGTACCTGGTAAGTATTGTTTAAATGTCCTGCAACCATCAGATGAGAAATAAACATTCAAACATGTCCTTTAGGTGTCCTTAGTGTGATATTACGAGTTTGGATGACTTTCCAAAACTAAAATTTTTAAGTTTGAAGGTATGTGTCTAACCACAGTGCTGGATTGTTAACTTCTTCTAGAGAGTATTCCAAATTATTGCAACTAATGTACTCTATTAAGGAGGACCTTATCAAACATTCTTGCGTCCAATTTGTGTAGTATTTTGTATTCTATAACTAAATTATGTTTGCTTTGATTGCTGCCCCTAGTACACTTTCTTTGTTCTATGATGTCTTGAAAACAATTTGTATCTTCTTGAAAATTTTAAGCGAACATAAACTATATATCATGAATGCTATTTTATGCACAGATTATAAAACATGGAGTGCAATTTCTTAAGATACTTTATACATGATTCTTCTTAAAAGGTGACAATGTCACAGTAAGAGATCAAATTTTAGTTGAGAATTTTCTGTGTAACTTATTTTGTCTACACTGTATAGGCAGTTTGAACAATTTTCAAACCATCGGTGCTATAGCTAACTTATTGCAATAATGACTTCTCCTCACATTACTAAGTCTTGTTTTTTACATTTTCATTGGTTTTGTGTTCATTTTAGCTTTTTACCTAACCCGATTCTTGTGTATATGTTTCGAGTCCTTTTGATCCTTGTTTGACCTATTACTTAGAGTTTGTGTTTGTACAAATGTAACTAGGTATAATTTAATGGCCATTCCGTACACTAGGAACTTCTTGATAATGTAGAACATTACTGTATAAAAAAAAATCTGGAACATTGAACACGGGGATGTTTTTTTCCTTCATGGTACATAAAATTGGAATAGAAGATATCAAAGAAACAGAGACTTGAATGTTCTCATTATTTGGAAATTTGAAAAATTTATACCAACTCATTTTTCATTTTTTTTGGTTTACAACTTTATAAGACTTATCGTCATGTATTGTTAGGTTAGATCTATTACATGCATTTCTCCATAGATTAAGAATGGTCACTCACATGATAAGTTATACAATGATGAGGTACGTGATACCTTTAGGTGAACTTAAACTTAATATTCAGCTTCTCTTTTTAACAACGTAAGGTTTAGAATATAATGTTTTGTTCTTTCATTAGAAAGTTCACTTGCACAATGAAGTTTCAATTTTTTTTGTGGAGTTTGCAGTTTGATAAGTATGTATGAGTTTTGTTCACCCTAGTGGGGCTCATTCTTGCAGAATGTGCATTAGGTTTATGATACTAAATGTGGCATGTTGGTATGTCAGTGCTTCCAGGATATGGGTTGTCTAATGCTTTAATCATGTTGCTGTAAATAAATCTATGTCATTCTTTCCGTCAAGCATTATCCAGCACTAGGAAGGGGTTTATCTTCTGTAGGGTTTTATGATTTCTAGGTAAACTTAGGATCTGAATTGGTAATATCTTGTTAAATGCATAACATTGAAGTATAAAATTGACGGAAACTTGCATATGTTGCTTCTAATTTGGTTGTGATAAACAAGAGTTAGTAAGAAATTTTACGAATGACATAGGTACCTATTGCAAATGGAAATCAAAGTGGAAGGTTCCGTCAAGTATGCAATCTTTGTTGATTTTGACAAGGAGGTGGAAGACATGGAGAACAAGCACATTTCATTCATTGTGTCATAATGTCTTCTAGTGAACCAAAAGTTGTCACAACATCTGGTAGCGCTCTCAAAATCATGGGCATCTCATACAACCAGTGAGCAATTCATCCGGTTTAAATTTGTGTTGTATTGAATATTGATATAAAACTTTAATGTTTGCTCAATGAAGTTTCGGTTTTGTGGGAGCTAATCAAATAATATTATTGGCAATTCTCTTTTGATATTTGTTTACGAATTCTTGTGACCCTTTCTTAATGTAATTGAAAAGATGTCATTCTTGCGTAGATTTTATGCTAGTAAATGTAGCATTTCCATTCCCTGAATTTTCCTTAATAGGCCCAAGTGTAAAAGTGTGGCAGTATGCTTACAGTACTTCCAAATATATGTTGAAAATCTTGAGATTATTACAAGTTGTCTAATGTTTTAGTCAAGTTACTGCGCTTCCTTGAAGATTTCATCCAGCATTTAGAAGGGATTTACTTACCATCTTGTATACTTTTATGATTTAGGTGTCAATTAGGATCTCAATCAGTAGGGTCTCGTTAACTCACTAACATTTCATTTATTTTCTTGCTAATAACTTCCTCTGTACTTGGAAGTTCTCTAGTATTTGGTGTACATAATGCTTGATAAATGATGAGCTAGATTATTAGCTCTCTTCGAAACTTGGTTAAACCTGACTTGAACTCAATTCCTGTATTCCTGGTCAATCAGATGCAAAATTCTACAAAGGGATTGCAGAGGTGTTCCCCATTATTCTTTCAAGATAGATACCAAAATATTCACAAATATTTCTAAATTTCTAACAAAGGATAAGACAATAGTTGTTGTTTTTGTACTATGTTGGCTAGACCAACCTCACGTTTCTTAATTTTAATATAACTTTTTCATTCGATTTTTTTTTCCTAAACCCCCGCCACAAATGCAAATTATCCAATCAATTGTTATTTTCTTCTCCACAACAATCCTCAATATTTCGTTTAGCTTCAAAATGAAATAATGTCACTATTAATGCAGCAAAGTACAAGAGCTGCTATGTATAAATTTAAAGAGCTTAGGATCTTTACTTTTGAAGACTTTATGTGTAGATGGGAAAAATTTAAATACAACATGTAGTCCCATTCTTAACTATTGCGACTCATGTACCTTTGTGTTTTCCTTGTGCTTTCTCATCTGTAATGGAATGAATTTTGTTGTATCTTGTCTCAACATGCATGAATCTTGCCTCGGTTTGTATGTCTCTAATCAATAATCGTTAAAACATAGCCTACTGCAACCTAAATGCAAAGGAACATTGGTCTCAACTTCTTAAAGGCAGAGAAATGGAACTGCATGTCAGTGATTGCACATTATGGTAGTATCCCAGTTGCTCCAAATTAAGATAGAATAAATAAACTTAAAAGTGTATTTTCAATTTGCAAGGATTGATAGTTCAATCTCAAGTCAAAAACATAGAAACGGTTTTGTGCAAGTTCAAAGGATTAGCAAGGTTGTACTTGTAAATGAACCAAAAAATTTTAAAACCCCTGCTGCAAGTGCAAATTATGCAATCAATTGTTATTTTCTCCTCCACCACGATCCTCAATGTTTCCTTTAGCTTCAAAATCCCAATTAATAAGCTACGGTTTAGGGGGGGCTAGTGCAAGTAGGATTAACAATCTAAGTCTAAAACATAGAAACGGTTTTGTGAAAGTGCAAGTAAGATTAGCAAGGTTGTACTTTTAAATGAACCAACATGCATAGATCTCAAAAAGGAATCAAATAAAATCCCAATTAACATATTAGCAAATCATGACATTAAGACTAGTAAAAAAAACACTTCGACACTTTACTTAAGACACCATATATCTAACAATCAAGTGATAATAACTAAGCACACAAAATAGGAGTCAAATTCACCTTAAACCCACTGCTATTATCTTGGATCTACTTGCATAACAATAATAATTTCAACTAAAGCAGATGAAATGCTTGAGAGGCACCATTTTAACTTAGCAGAAAGGAAAGTAATACTAACACAACTGGAGTTGAGAGGCACCATTTTAACTGTCCAGCTGAATTACTTGAAGGTGGTGGGTCTTGAATACTAACAGATAATTCAACTCCATCATAGCAGTATTCGTTTCCCGAAATGAAATAATAAGTCTTTCTTATGTTCAAACGAACGTTTTCTGACTCCTTTTTCCAACTATGAATTGGATTGTCTTCCCTGCACGTCTGATAATCATCCTTATTAACCTCCAAGACATTTATTTTATTACTGTCATAGACGAACACTGAAATAAAAATAAAGTATCTTGAGATAAATACCGAAATAGATTTTTAAAAGTGGAAAATATAGAAAAAGATAAAAGAACATTAACGGAAATATTTTTAGAACGACATGCATTCGTTTTTAATGTGCACTAAGAACTATTAAGGATGAAATACAACTTGATTTGAACTTCAGAGGAAAAAAAACCAACATTGAATCATATTTTGAGAAAATTTAATGTGTATTAAACTTATTTTTTATTTTCTAATGGAATTATTATTTTATATAATATTGAGACTTATTAATGTTTAAGGGGAACTTTTGAAATGTATTATATTATAATTTTATCGAATTTATTATTTTAGCATTAAGGGCTCGAGTCGACACTGAAATTTTTTATTATTTTAGCGAGACTATTATATTATCGAGTATTATTTTAAAAAACGTTTTACTGTAATGTAGAACAATATTAGCGTAGAAAAAAAATCTGGAACACAGAACACAGGGATGTTCAATTCCTTCCTGGTACATAAAATTGGAATAGAAGATATCAATGAAATGGAGACTTGGATTTTCTCATTATTTGGAAATTTGTAAAATTAATACCAACTTTTTTTTTTCATTTTTCCTGGTTTACAACTTTATAAGACTTCTAGTCATGTATGGCTAGGTTAGATCTTTAGGTGATACCTTTAGGTGAACTCCTACTTAATATTCAGCTTCTCTTTATAACAACTTAAAACATAGATTATAATTTTTTGTTCGTTCAGTAGAAAGTTCACTGCTTGTGCTTGCACAATGAAGTTTCATTTTTTTTTATGGAGCTTACTCAATAAAATCAAACTAGTGGGGTTTTGTGGTTTGATAAGTATGTATGAGTTTTTGTTACCCTTATGGGAGTCATTCTTGCAGACTGTACATTGGGTTTATGATACGCATGTCAAATCCTTGAGTTATCCGTAATCGCAAAAAGTGGAATTCAAGTGTAAGATGAATTATTCCCTTGGAGATTTCAGTGCTTCCAAATATGTTGTCAAGTATTATGCAGCACTTGGAAGGGGTTTATCTTCTGTAGGCTTTTATGATTTCTAGGTAAACTTAGGATCTCATTTGGTAGGATCTTGTTAGATTCATAACATTGAAGTATAAAATTGATGGAAACCTGCATATGTTACTTCTAATTTGGTTGTGATAAACAAGAGTTAGTAGGAAATTTTATGAATGAAACAGTTACCTATTGCAAATGGAAATGAAAGTGGAAGGTTCCATCAAGTCTGCAATCTTTGTTGATTTTGACAAGGAGGTGGAGGAGATGGACAACAAGCACATTTCATTCATTGTGTCATAATGTCTTCTAGTGAATCAAAAGTTGTCACAACATCTGGTGGCGCTCTCAAACTCATGGGGATCTCATACAACCAGTAAGCAATTCATCCGGTTTAAATTTGTGTTGTATTGAATATTGATAGAAAACTTTAATGTTTGCACCATGCAGTTTCGGTTTTGCAGAGGTATACTTTAAAGCTACTAGTATAGTGAGAAAAATTGAAACACCTGTCTAATTTCACCCTGTTACTAGCATCCTCCCCTGAAAAGTCGGACGCAAATGTAATTGCATTACTTGAATTGAATCACTTTTAGTTTCGTTTCTGGTGACTAATGTACAAATTTCTGAAATCATATGCCAACCATCTAGTAATCAAATTAATCTTGTGTACATGTTTAGTTTACTACACCTTGTTATTATTTAGGTCTAATCTAAATAGAAATGATGATTATTAAAGAGGTGAAAACATTATTCAGCATTGAAACTTGTCGGACATTGATATACATCCATGTCAAGAATTTGTTTGCAGTCAAACGGACCAACACAAGAGATTAACAAGAAGTAATTCAGAAGAAAATTGTATTCCAGGACTGACCAGTCAACCCCTTCTTCCAGCACCAATTGGTCGGCACTTCAATTTTATAATCAACTCCGGGATAATTTCTTGGGATCGTTTCCATGACTTTGGATCTCTTTGAGTTTCCCATGAATTAATAGGTTAATTTGGTATTCATTTTTCTGGTCGCCGTAAACATCATTTGTCACGGGCCTAGAATCCATGTCGGGCTCATGCTGTGCCACGTGTCTCAAGAGCCATTTAGGGTTCCAATATAAGGTGCTAGGGTTCAGTAAATTAACCTTAACCATTTCAAAGTTCAAACACTCGAACCAGTTAGGGCGGCGCACAGCCCAATCCCCATTACATGTTCTTCACCACCACCACCACTTGATGAATGGTTTATAGATGGACTATGGGTTTTGTGTTTCATAAATAATGGAAGGAGGAAGAGAAAATGGTTGATTCGGATATGAATCGGTATGAGGGGAATCGTAAATGGGGTTTTCATTTGTTATTTTTAAAGATAATGTGGTGCTAACAAGCATATGTTAACCCAATAGATTTAGTAAGGATTGGTGGAAGTGAAGAAGAAAAGCATATGATGATGTCTTCAGAAGAAATTATGATGTTGTTTTGGACGCTCAAGCTAAACAAAGTTTTGAAATCAACATCTGCAAAGATCTTACTAAATCTGACAAACAACTTTGCAAGATTCAGGAATAAATGACGTTTCTGATCCCAGTGAGACTCTAAATCCAATCAATGGTTGGAAGGAGGGGAGAAAATAGTTGTTAATCGGTATGAGATGACTTGGGTTCTCATAATTTGTATAGAAGAACTTGTTCACTGGTTTCACTAAAGAAGTTTTAATTTTTTTGTTTCCGTTCTCTCTGGAGTAAGTTCACAAAGATGCAAGGAGGAAAACTCTTCCATCAACCAAGAAGTTAGCCAAATAGGAAGCTATAAGAGTGAGAACAGATTTGTGTTTATTCTTCGATCCACATAGAATGCTACTTTAGAATTCCTCCCGGGAAATTCAAGAAATTTACTCTAGCATAGCCAAATACTAGAATACCAAACACCCTGATGAGGTTGATCTGGATGTGGAGTAAGGATATGAATGTTTTTGACGTTGCTCAAGCACCAAATGGGATAGCTGAATTCAACAGAACGCGATTGCTGGAGATGAACTGGATCGTGTAGTGATGTTGCAGAGGGTGGATTATGCAAAGTAACTTTGGAAGCGGCAATTGGACTACTACGTGTGCTAAGTCGGAAAAGAAATTAGAAACTGAAGTGCAGAAGTACTTGAGAGCAGTATACCTGTCATCAAAATTTGTAAGTTCTCTCTTTACGGGAAAAATTAGTAGTGTTGTCTAGCTGGTCAGTACTATGTGTCTGTCCTGTAACAATCAAATGAGAAACAAACATGAAAGCCTCCTTAGAGTAGTTTCAATGACTCTCCAAAAGGACCAAATCTATTATTTAGTTGGAAGGAATGTTTCTGACCATAGTTTTTTAGATTGTTAACTTCAGCTAGAATACTCCAAATTGCTGCAAATAAAATGTACTCTATTGAGGAAGGCTTCTCAGACAATGTTGCATCCAAGTTGTGTAGAATTTTGGATGTTATAAATAAATTTCTTTGCTTTGATAGACACCCTTGTAAAATTTCTATGTTCAATTACGCACAGATATATAAAAACATGGAACACAATTGCTTTAAAGTAACTTACACATGATACTTCCTAAAATTGCAATGCTGAGAAAAAGCAACTGACATGATGAGATCAAATTTTAATTAGTTAACAGTTCTCTTGTGAAACTTATTGTGTATGCACTGATGAGATAGACAGTTTGAAGTAATTTTGATTTAGTCACAACTATTCATCTCGTTCCAAGATGGAAAAATTGTCAGTGATGTAGTTAATTGATTTCAATAATGACTTCTCCTCGAATTAGTAATTATTGTTTTCCAGATTTTACTTGATTTTGTGTTATTTTTCTATTTACCTGATTCTTGTGTATATGTTTCAACTTTTGCGTCTTGTTTGACTTATTACTCAGAGTCTTTGTTTGTACTCATGTAACTAGGTAGAATTTAATGCCCACTGCATACACTAGGAACTTCTTGATAATGTAGAACATTGGTGTAAAAAAAATCTGGAACATAGAATAGAGGGATGTCTATTCCTTGCTGCTACATAAAATAGGATTAGAAGATAGCAATAAATGGAGACTTATCATGATTTTCTCATTATTTGTAAATTTGTATAACTAATGCTAATTTATATCAACTCTTTTTTCATTTTTCCTGGTTTACAACTTTATAAGACTTCAGTTAGAGTAATGTGCACAAGATGTATTGCTAGGTTAGATCTATTATATGCATTTCGGATTCATTACTAATGGTATGTATATGTCATCTCAAGCACATTTCATTCGTTCATTGAGTCATTGAGTAGAATTAGGAACCCGAAGTTTAAGAAGTATGTATGGATACCACAAAGTGAAGCCCGGTGATAAGGACCATACTTATAAAGTAAACAAGGGTATGTTAAGTAATTTTGTTTACAACTTAAAAACCTAAACTCTTTTCAGTTCTCTCGTTACTCTTTTCGGCACCGTCATCATCTTCAAATCTAGATCTCCAGTACCTATACTTCAGAGAAAACCTCCTTATGAATTTCTGCGCCGAAATGAATTTGCAAATCAGTTTTATGAATGAAATATTTGTTGTGTATGGCAAACCTCACACCAATCATGGTTGTGATTTAGCATTATGATATCTCCTATCTAAAGTATACTGTCTCATTTTCTTTGGTTTTTGTTTGCATTTCCATCTTATTCATCTTTTAAGTTCAGCTGTGCAATTCCTTCCTATTAACTGAATATTTATCAATATGTCTGTTATTTTTTCAACGGGTGAATGACAAACGAGCGGAATGACCCAATGACAGCAGAAACACCTACAATTTCAGTATTGATGTTAAAGTTCCATCACATCCATGGAAAACTATTATTACGGTCGCCTATGTCTCTTTCTGAGACAAACAATCAAAATCCAACGATGAAGGTGAATGAAAAACACACACGTCTGACTTCTCCATGTAGTTACTACCATTATCAATTTTGTTCTAACCAATTATGTGTAATTTTTGCATTTTCTATAAAGTTTGTAACACACGCTGCTCGGGTAATTAGAAGCAAATGTAATTGCATTATGTGAATCGAAATACCTTTTGAGTAAGCACTTGAAAGCATCAAGTTATCTTTTGTACATCTAAAATAATACTAGTATCATTTATACATAAACAACTTGGTGGAAAAACTGCACCAAGAGCAATTCCAAGTGTATTCCTACGAAAGCGGAGTTCTGCACCCATTCTTTGATTTTCTTGTTAACAAGTGAGTTTAATTGCACTCAACTTTAATATCCTTACTAAATGGGAGAACTTCAGCATTCAAATTTCATGCCGATGTGCCTTGGATGTTACTTAACTGATGTTGCTTTGCTGTAAACTCACAATTAAGAAGATGTTTGCACTCATTTTCTTGTTTCTTTACGGTTTGAAACACCTGTCGAATTTCTAAAACCATATGCCAACCATCTAGTAATCAAATCAATCTTTTGCACATGTATATTTTACTACACCATGTCATTATTTAGGTCTAATCTAAATACAAATGATGATTATTAAAGAGGTGAAAACACCATTCAGCATTGAAACATGTCGGACATTGATACATCCATGTCAAGAATTTGTTTACAATCAAACGGACCAACACAAGAGATTAGCAAGAAGTAATTCGGAAGCAAATTGTATTCTAGGACTGACCAGTCAACCCCTTCTTCCAGCACCAATTGGTTGGCACTTCAAATTTATAATCATCTCAGGGATAGATTCTTGGGATCGTTTCGATGAGTTTGGATCTCTTTGAGTTATCCATGAATTAAAAGGTTAACTTCGTATTCATTTTTCTGGTGGCAATGGGTCACAAACATTATTTGTCACGGGCCTAGAATCCATGTCGGGATGATGCTCTGCCTCTCATCTCAAGGAACATTTAGCGTTCTAATATAAGGTGTTAGGGTTCAGTAAGGTTATCTTATAAAAGCTACTTCAAACACTCAACCAGTTACGGTGGCCTCCGTTAATCATCTTCTCAAGCTTGGATTGGATTCTGAAGCTAAACGAAGCTTTAGAAATCATCAGCAGGAAAGCTATTACTAAATCTCACAAAAAAGTTACAAGGTCATGCCAGATTCAGGAATAGATAGCGTTTCTGACGTAGATCCCTAAGAATCAGACTCTAAATCGAAGTTGTTCACCGCTTCGGTCAATAGAGGATGCTGCTTTAGCTATACTCCTTGTAAATTCAAGAAATTTACTCTAGCCGTAGCCGAATATACACCATAATGAGGTGGATCTGGATGTGGAGTAAGGAGGTGAATGCTATTGATGTTGCTCAAAATACCAAATGGGATAGCTGAATTCAATAAAAGCTCAATTGTTGAAGATGAGTTGGAGATCTTGCAGCGGATTCATAATGATAGAGTGCAGATAACAACATTCCTGTCATCAAAAGCATTTGTAAGTTCTCTCTTTATGGAAAAATTAGTCGTGTTTGTGTTGTGTACCTGGTAAGTATTGTTTAAATGTCTGCAACCATCAGATGAGAAACAAACATTCAAACATGTCCTTTAGGTGTCCTTAGTGTGAGATTACGAGTTTGGATGACTTTCCAAAACTAAAATTTTTAAGTTTGAAGGTATGTGTCTAACCACAGTGCTGGATTGTTAACTTCTGCTAGAGAGTATTCCAGATTATTGCAACTAATGTACTCTATTAAGGAGGACCTTATCAAACATTCTTGCATCCAAGTTGTGTAGTATTTTGTATTCTATAACTAAATTTTGTTTGCTTTGATTGCTGCCCCTAGTACACTTTCTTTGTTCTATGATGTCATGAAAACAATTTGTATCTTCTTGAAAATTTTAAGCGAACATAGACTATATATCATGACTGCTATTTTATGCACAGATTTATAAAACATGGAGTGCAATTACTTAAGATACTTTATACATGATTCTTATTAAAAGGTGACAATGTCACAGTAAGAGATCAAATTTTAGTTGAGAATTTTCCTGTGTAACTTATTTTGTCTACACCTGTATAGACAGTTTGAACAATTTTCAAACTGTCGGTCTATAGCTAACT
Source organism: Papaver armeniacum (assembly GCA_023531295.1). NCBI lineage: Eukaryota > Viridiplantae > Streptophyta > Magnoliopsida > Ranunculales > Papaveraceae > Papaver > Papaver armeniacum. Next base: position 84,795 of record JAJJWW010016210.1, read on the forward strand.
TCTTTGCAATAATGACTTCTCCTCACATTACTAAGTCTTTTGTTTTACATTTTCATTGGTTTTGTGTTCATTTTAGTTGTTTACCTTACCCGATTCTTGTGTATATGTTTCGAGTCCTTTCGATCCTTGTTTGACCTATTACTTAGAGTCTGTGTTTGTACAAATGTAACTAGGTATAATTTAATGGCCATTGCATACACTAGGAACTTCTTGATAATGTAGAAACACTACAAGAAAATGAGTCTGTTGCCACACTTCTTTGCCACACATATGTATATGATGCGGCAATAAATGGATTTTAGCCTCATTGTAAAACAGATGTGGCATTAAGTAAGACCTTTTGCCACATCCGTGAAAAGTTGAGGCAAAAGTTCGGTTCTTGCCACACGTAATTTAGTAATGCGGCAATAAGTATAGTTTTTGCCACATACATGTGGAAAAAATGTATTAATAATACAATAAAGAAGTTTTTTAGTCTGAAAATTATTTATTAAATTAGCTAAATTACCCATCAAAATAAAATTAGCTAAATTAGGAGAGAAACGAAATAAGCTAATTTACGTGGATGACGTGCCTTGTAGCGGAAAAACCCAAGTCTAGTACATCCTTTATTCTCGTAAACCAAACCCCCCATTACCTCCTCTTGTTTTCTAGATCCTAACTTGAAGCATAACTTTTTTTTTCCTCATAGGTTCGTAACCTTGCATTAAAAAAAAAAAAAGTTCGTAACCGGCAACCAATCAATTATCAAACCTGTTTGTGTAAACCAATCAAGTTTTTCTCCATCGATTAAGCCTGCAACTTCATCTTTATCGAAACCCTAGAAAACGAACTCCTAATCCAATAATCTTCTTGAAAAAATTCGTCGTTCTCAAAGCCCTAGAATTTTCTCTCTCTCGAAACCCCTGGCAAACAAACTCAAATCTTTTTCTCTCAATTTATGGTATTTCTGGTTTGATTTTCGCAACATCTTATACCACTAATGTTAGTGGTTGTAATCAAGGTAATTGTTGTTTTAGTTTTATCCGTTGATGATCCAGAAGGTAAATCAATCTGTTACAATAGTCCATAGGTTGTTTTCCAACAACTTTGATTTTTTCATTTCATTATATTCTAGTGTACTAGATTTTTGGAAGCTGTGTAATGTTCCTCCGTGTTTTGGTAGATTTGATTGTCATTCTTCTGTTTGCCATTTGAACTTTCGTATGATTGTAAATTGCAGGAGAAATCTATTTGCTTCGTCCATATCTGAATTCCTCTAGGAGACAAGTGATCTGTCAAGCAGGTAGCTTCTTGATAATCTTTTTTTCAGTTGATTCCTTGCAAATAATTATGGGTATTGGTTTTCTTTAGTGAACAGTTACTTTGTGGAAACTATACTCATTTCTTTTAGTAAAATATATAAACTGCAGATAATCGAGTTAAACGAATTCTCCCTGTTTTGTGTCTTATCTCTGATCCCCTAGCTCGTTCAAGTACTTGATTTTATATTTTGTGTATGAATATGAGGTTGTTCAAGTATCTCTTGTTAGAGCAGGATATTGAATATATAGTATGGTCAGAAGGCCATGGTTTGTAGTATAGAAAAACACAATTCAAATATAAAGCAATAAGTCTTGAGCATATATGTGGAATCGCTTGAATAAAATTTAATGTATTACAAAAAGTATAACTAAGGCTTCTTATAAAAACAAATAATATAAATTTACACTTACTATACTTCCCAAAAGTTGAAACTAGCTCAACGAGAAAAGTTGATCAGGCCTAACCAGTACTTAAGCAACAAATAAAGAATTTAGGAAACTAGAATTTGTTGTAGTTAACGTTGGTTGGTGCATTTAGATATCCAAACGAACACAATGAATGACGTTAACTTATTGTATGTATTAGTGAATATTGGATCTATAATGGGTTTTCATGTTTAAGTTAGAAGTACAAGAAAGATTTGTAAGATTCATGAACATGATTTATTTACAGAAGCGTAGAGGTTTCTCTTAACGGTTCTCTTGCTTTTCTATTTGTTGCATTAGCTTGTCTATAAAATGTAATAGACTAAGACTTAATGCAATTGGTATTTTGTCGAGTGGTCAATGAGCTTATAGAGGCAACTTTTGTTGTTTTGTACAGAAGATGAATAATTGGAAGGAAAAGCTACCCTCAACTCAAAGCTGAATTGGTATGGTATGTGCATACATAGGTTGGTCTTTACAATCACTTCTCATTTTGCATCTTCAAAGTTATTCAAGATTCATTATTTAGTCTTTGATTTGACTATGTATGGTTGAGATATATCTCATATTTGTCTGTGTAAACAAGTACAAAACCTAGTCAAAAATTGGAATACCGTATGATAACGAATAGTCCTACACCATGTTTTTTCTTCTTTAAAGTTTTGTGATACTGGAATACACTTGAAAAGTATGGATTTATTTCTTTATCCTATCATAATTCTCTGAACAAAATTATTAGGTGACCATTTTTAAAATAGAAGGGATTGTGTATTCAATATTTATGCTTGATTTGCATATTAGCATTATACTACTCTTCCAGTTCAAGCTCTCATAATTAGGCATGTTAATTCTCTGCCATATCCTGATGTTTTTTGGTTTGGTGGTGTTTGTTTAGCAGGAACGCGGCTTAGGAATGGAATGCTGGTGTTGATTAAGCACGGAATAAGCCTAGTTTGAAGTATAAAATTTCTCCACTTCAGCGTCGGGTTAATATTAACAATTAAGTTCTGATATTGTTTGTTAGTTTTTTTTTCCATGTTAAAGTTGGATTCACTATACTTGTAAAACATTTTTTTTTAAATGAAATCTGAATTCTTTGTTTTGAATATTTTTCTGTGTACGTGGAATTCTTGATTTGTGAAAATTATCATATGGTGGTTGGGTTGGATTGGATTGGATTATACAGTGATTTTTCAAAAATTAAAGTCTTTTGCTTCATGTTATTGCCTCACCAGTTGGTGTGGCAAAAGACTTTAAAAATTAAATAAAATTATAAAAAGAAAAAAAGAAAAAATAGAAAATAGCTTTTTGACTCATGCTATTGCCTCACAGTTTGGTGTGGAAAAATACCCACCTTTTGCTGCAGTACATTGAAGGTGTGGCAATAACTTCTTGTCACATAGGATATTGCCACATGGTGTGGCAAAAAAAAATAATATGGCAAAAGGATTTTGCCACACGAAACATGGGTTCTTGCCACATGAATGGCATGTTGTAATACACTAGGTTCTTGTAGTGAAAATTACTGTAGAAAAAAAAATCTGGAACACTGAACACGGGGATGTTCTATTCCTTCCTAATACATAAAATTGGAATAGAAGATATCAAAGAAACAGAGACTTGAATTTTCTCATTATTTGGAAATTTGAAAATTTTATACCAAATCATTTTTCATTTTTTTTGGTTTACAACTTTATAAGACTTATCGTCAAGTATTGCTAGGTTAGATCTATTACATGCATTTCTCCATAGATTAATAATGGTCACTCACATGATAAGTTATACAATGATAAGGTACGTGATACCTTTAGGTGAACTTAAACTTAATATTCAGCTTCTCTTTGTAACAACGTAAGGTTTAGATTATAATGTTTTGTTCTTTCATTAGAAAGTTCACTTGCAAAATGAAGTTTCAATTTTTTTGTGGAGTTTGCAGTTTGATAAGTATGTATGAGTTTTGTTCACCCTAGTGGGGCTCATTCTTGCAGAATGTGCATTAGGTTTATGATACTAAATGTGGCATGTTGGTATTTCAGTGCTTCCAGGATATGGGTTGTCTAATGCTTTAGTCATGTTGTTGTAAATAAATCTATGTCACTCTTGCCGTCAAGCATTATACAACACTAGGAAGGGGTTTATCTTCTGTAGGGTTTTATGATTTCTAGGTAAACTTAGGATCTGAATTGGTAGGATCTTGTTAAATGCATAACACTGAAGTATAAAATTGACGGAAACCTGCATATGTTGCTTGTAATTTGGTTGTGATAAACAAGATTTAGTAAGAAATTTTATGAATGACACAGGTACCTATTGCAAATGGAAATGAAAGTGGAAGGTTCCGTCAAGTATGCAATCTTTGTTGATTTTGACAAGGAGGTGGAAGACATGGAGAATAAGCACATTTCACTCATTGTGTCATAATGTATTCTAGTGAACCAAAAGTTGTCACAACATCTGGTAGCTCTCTCAAAATCATGTGCATCTCATACAACCAGTGTACTATGTTGGCTAGACCAACCTCACGTTTTCTTAATTTTAATATATTTCATTCGAATTTTTTTTCCTAAACCCCCGCCACAAATGCAAATTATGCAATCAATTGTTATTTTCTTCTCCACCACAATCCTCAATATTTCTTTTAGCTTCAAAATGAAATAATGTCACTATTAATGCAGCAAAGTACAAGAGCTACTATGTATAAATTTAAAGATCTTATGATCTTTACTTTTGAAGACTTTATGCGTAAATGGAAAAAATTTAAATACAACATGTAATCCCATTCTTAACTATTGTGACTCATGTACCTTTGTGTTTTCCTTGTGCTTTGTCATCTGTAATGGAATAAATTTTGCTGTATCTTGTATCAACATGCACGAATCTTGTCTCGGTTTGTATGTCTCTAATCAGTAATCGTTAAAACATAGCCTACTACAGCCTAAATGCAAAGGAACATTGGTCTCAACTTCTTAGAGGCAGAGAACTGGAACCGCAGGTCAGTGACTGCACATTATGGTAGTATCCCAGTTGCTCCAAATTAATATAGAATCAATAAACTTAAAAGTGTCTATTCAATTTGCAAGGATTGATAGTTCAATCTCAAGTCAAAAACATAGAAACGGTTTTGTGCAAGTTCAAAGGATTAGCAAGGTTGTACTTGTAAATGAACCAAAAATTTCTAAAACCCCTGCTGCAAGTGCAAATTATGCAATCAATTGTTATTTTCTCCTCCACCACGATCCTCAATATTTCCTTTAGATTCAAAATCCCAATTAATAATCTACGGTTTGGGGGGGCTAATGCAAGTAGGATTAACAATCTAAGTCTAGAACATAGAAACGGTTTTGTGCAAGTGCAAGTAAGATTAGCAAGGATGTACTTGTAAATGAACCAACATGCATAGATCTAAAAAAGGAATCAAATAAAATCCCAATTAACATATTAGCAATTCATGACATTAGGACTAGTAAAATAAACACTTCGACACTTTACTTAAGACACCATATATCTAACAATCAAGTGAGAATAACTAAGCACACAAAATAGGAGTCAAATTCACCTTAAACCCACTGCTATTATCTTGGATCTACTTGCATAACAATAATAATTTCAACTAAAGCAGATGAAATGCTTGAGAGGCACCATTTTAACTTAGCAGAAAGGAAAGTAACATTAAAACAATTGGAGTTGAGAGGCACTATTTTAACTGTCCAGCTGAATTACTTGAAGGTGGTGGGTCTTGAATACTAACAGATAATTTAACTCCATCATAGCAGTATTCGTTTCCCAAAATGAAATAATAAGTATTTCTTATGTTCAAACGAACCAGTTTTCTACCAGCTCCCTTTTTCCAACTATGAATTGGATTGTCTTCCCTGCACGTCTGATAATCATCCTTATTAACCTCCAAGACATTTATTTTATTACTGTCATAGACGAACACTGAAATAAAAATAAAGTATCTTAAGATAAATACCGAAATAGATTTTTAAAAGTGGAAAATATAGAAAAATATAAAAGAACATTAACGAAAATATTTTTAGAACGACATGCATTTGTTTTTAATGTGCACTAAGAACTATTAAGGATGAAATACAACTTGATTTGAACTTCAGAGGAAAAAGACCAACATTGAATCATATTTTGAGAAAATTTAATGTGTATTAAACTTATTTTTATTTTCTAATGGAATTATTGTTTTATATAATATTTGGGACTTATTAATGTTTAAGGGGAACTTTTGAAACCGTCCATAAAATGCCAAGAGATAACCCTAATCTAAGCGAGTAGATCTCTTATAAGAAGGTAAGTTTTGTTCCAATCTCAATTTAAATCAACAATAGATCTATCATTTATGATTATCATCAAACTAAAATCATTGAGGATGTGGTACCATTCTAGATCTGTGCACGATGGACTCGTTTTAGCTTTGTATAACCTGCATTAACTCGTCTGAGTTATGCATATAGATCTATGATTTAGACTCTATTTACTATAATGGTGTCATGTGACTAGTGAACTCATGGGTTTATGTTTAATCGGTATCATGTTCTGGCTCTAAAAAGCCAGTAAACTAAATTATGTGGTTATGTGCTGGAATATCCCAATTTGTCATGTCTAATTGTCCTGATAAGTATGAACATGGTTTAGAAAAGTCTAGAATTACCTGAGTTCAAATGTATCCTGAATGATCAAGAGAAGTAATTCAATCAAAGATTATGTAAAGCAAATACTAGTCATTCAGTTATAGACAAAGTTCAGAAAACTCTAGACTGTAGTAGAGTATGTACTATCGGTTGAAGAAAGCCAATAAATAGGCAGTGAGTATTGTAATATATTTCCTTATTCACATTTGTTATACCTTTGTCATTTGGTTTGTCTTTCTAAATATGCTATTAATAGCGGTCTAACTATATTTTCTTCCCCTCCATCGTTTCAGTGTTCGTAAACAATAGCAACCAACTTAATATTTTACAAGTCAACAAAGCTGATTATCAAACATGTAATGAAGAAAATCCAATTCTTAGTTGGACGACAGGAGTTGGTAGGAAACTGGTTCCTCTAAACATAACCAAAGAGTACTATTTTATATCTGGAAATGGATATTGTGAGGATGGAGTAAAAGTTTGGATTCATGTTCTAGAGCCTGTCGGCCCGCCTTCGACTAATTCAGTCGGACAGTTACTTATTGGATCTGCGAGGACTCCACTTATTCTAGCGTTAATTGCATTTCTCTTAAATTATACCATAAGGTACTCACTTATACTTGATTCTCAAAGTTGTTTTACGCATATCTTATTTGTTCTTTAATTTGTGTCTACAAGCTATTCCTATTAAATCTAGGGATTTATATAAGTATGATATTTGTTTGATTTGTGGATCTCTTGACCGGTTATGGTTAACTTGGGGTGTTTAATCAATTTGTTACTTCGGTTTTATGCAGTTAATGTTGATCGATTGAAGTTTTCATTCCTTTGAAAATTCTTTGAAGAAGGAAGTTTAACTTATGGAGATTCAACATGTCCTGAATTGCAGTGGTTTCAAGCATTTCATCTGCTTAGGGTGAAGTTTTTAATGTTATGTAAGTAAGTCCAAGATAATAGCAGTGACTGCACATTATGGTAGTATCCCAGTTGCTCCAAATTAAGATAGAATCAATAAACTTAAAAGTGTTTATTCAATTTGCAAGGATTGATAGTTCAATCTCAAGTCAAAAACATAGAAACGGTTTTGTGCAAGTTCAAAGGATTAGCAAAATTTGTACTTGTAAATGAACCAAAAATTTCTAAAAACCCCTGCTGCAAGTTCAAATTATGCAATCAATTGTTATTTTCTCCTCCACCACGATCCTCAATATTTCCTTTAGCTTCAAAATCCCAATTAATAAGCTACGGTTTAGGGGGGGCTAGTGCAAATAGGATTAACAATCTAAGTCTAACACATAGAAACGGTTTTGTGCAAGTGCAAGTAAGATTAGCAAGGCTGTACTTGTAAATGAACCAACATGCATAGTTCTCAAAAAGGAATCAAATCAAATCCCAATTAACAGATTAGCAATTCATGACATTAGGACTAGTAAAAGAAATACTTCGACACTTTACTTAAGACACCATATATCTAACAATCAAGTGAGAATAACTAAGCACACAAAAGAGGAGTCAAATTCACCTTAAACCCACTTATATTATCTTGGATCTACTTGCATAACAATAATAATTTCAACTAAAGCAGATGAAATGCTTGAGATGCACCATTTTAACTTAGCAGAAAGGAAAGTAACACTAAAACAACTGGAGTTGAGAGGCACCATTTTAACTGTCCAGCTGAATTACTTGAAGGTGGTGGGTCTTGAATACTATCAGATAATTTAACTCCATCATAGAAGTATTCGTTTCCCGAAATGAAATAATAAGTCTTTCTTATGTTCAAACGAACCAGTTTTCTACCAGCTCCCTTTTTCCAACTATGAATTGGATTATCTTCCCTGCACGTCTGATAATCATCCTTATTAACCTCCAAGACATTTATTTTATTACTGTCATAGACGAACACTGAAATAAAAATAAAGTATCTTAAGATAAATACCGAAATAGATTTTTAAAAGTGGAAAATATAGAAAATGATAAAATAACATTAACGAAAATATTTTTAGAACGACATGCATTCGTTTTTAATGTGCACTAAGAACTATTAAGGATGAAATACAACTTGATTTGAACTTCAGAGGAAAAAAAACCAACATTGAATCATATTTTGAGAAAATTTAATGTGTATTAAACTTATTTTTTATTTTCTAATGGAATTATTGTTTTATATAATATTTGGGACTTATTAATGTTTAAGGGGAACTTTTGAAACCGTCCATAAAATGCAAAGAGATAACCCTAATCTAAGCGAGTAGATCTCTTATAAGAAGGTAAGTTTTGTTCCAATCTCAATTTAAATCAACAACAGATCTATCATCTATGATTATCATCAAACTAAAATCATGCTCAATTTCAACATCTTCAACAACAACAACAATGTATAAGCATAATGATATCTCCTCTCAAGTTTGTGAAACACTCTTGGTGCTTTTCTTTATCACCACATCTCAGATGGTAATATTATGATTTCTTGAGTTATTGTGTTCTTTTTTCTTCAAATAATTTGTCAATTAGTGTATTCAATTATACAGTAATATATCATGTTATTTTATTTAGGTTAGATTTACTTATTATCATGAGATTTATTCATTCAGAGTTGCATAATCAGTATGATGTTTTTGGACCATATTTTTAACTTGCAGTTCACCAATTATAAATCTGGATTACCTTTTGTGCCCAGGGAATCATGTATGTATTCTGTGCCCTAGTACAGTTGAAATTTGCTGCCCATCCTCTGGTTTGCTTGTGAGAGATCTGCTGTTCGGTTGACTCGGTTTTAATTTTGTATAACCAGGATTAACTCGTCCGAGTCATGCATATAGATATATGAATTAGAGGCTATCAACAATTTTCTTCTTTTTTTATTTATTGATTGATTTTACTTTTTAACATGAGGATGTGGTACCATTCTAGATTTGTGCACGATGGACTCGGTTTTAGCTTTGTATAACCTGCATTAACTCGTCTGAGTCATGCATCTAGATCTATGATTTAGACTCTATTTACTATAATGCTGTCAAGTGACTAGTGAACTCGTGGGTTTATGTTGAATCGGTATCATGTTACGGCTCTAAAAAGCCAGTAAACTAAATTATGTGGTTATGTGTTGGAGTATCCTAATTCGTCATGTCTAATTGTCCTGATAAGTATGAACATGGTTTAGAAAAGTCTATAATTACCTGAGTTCAAATGTATCCAGAATGATCGAGAGAAGTAATTCAATCAAACACTACAGGAAAAATATACATCTACAACTGGAGATTTACAACTCTTCGCTAAGTATTGTAGAAAGTCCTATGTTTTACAACTGGTTTCAAAGGAAGAGTTGTCGTATATCATCACTGCCAACCCTTAGGAAACAAGGGGTTGCGCTAAGAAAACAAACGACAACTCCTTAAGCAAAACAATTGTGAGGATATTTAGCTATAACAACGTTGTTCCATATATGTAGTGACTTAGCCTATCACAATACTCACAAGTGTTGTTGAAGAACACAAAAATATGATAATGAAAAATATGTTAGAGGGGAGATTCGAACATGAACCTACGACATGGAAGTCTAGCTCATCAACCACCCTTTCAGTTCACAAGTTTTGATTTTTTTTTTTTTTTTTAAATAGAAACCTACAACAACACTTATAAGTGTTGTTGAAGTAAAAATATATAATGTTCCATATATGTAGTGACTTAGCCTATCACAATTCTCACAAGTGTTGTTGAAGAACACAAAAATATGATAATGAAGAATATGTTAGAGGGGAGATTCGAACATGAACCTACTGCATGGAAGTCAAGCTCATCAACCACCCTTTCAGTTCACAAGTTTTGATTTTTTTCTTTTTTTTTAAATAGAAAGCTACAACAACACTTATAAGTGTTGTTGAAGTAAAAATATATAATGTTCCATTTATGCAGTGACTTAGCCTATCACATCTAACAAGTGTTGTTGAAGAACACAAAAATATGATTGAAGTAAAAATATATAATGTTCCATATATGTAGTGACTTAGCCTATCACAATTCTCACAAGTGTTGTTGAAGAACACAAAAATATGACAATGAAAAATACGTTAGAGGGAGATTCGAACATGAACCTACTGCATGGAAGTCTAACTCATCAACCACCCTTTCAGTTCATAAGTTTTGATTTTTTTATTTTTTTTAAATAGAAAGCTACAGCAACACTTATAAGTGTTGTTGAAGTAAAAATATATAATGTTGGAAAAAATGAGGTTGGGGGATTCGATCCTGAGCCTCAAGCGTGGAAGTCTACACCACTAAGCATCCTACACTATCACATGTTCTGTCAAGTTTGTGGTTCTTTAATACACTAACTATACACTAACTTTATGACAACCCTTCATAAGTGTTGTAAAACAAAATATAATGCTCAAAAAGTAATGCTCAAGTGACTGAGCCGTAAACAGCGTGAGGCTTCTCTGTAATGCATCACATACCAGTTAGATGTATTTGACTCTCGAGAATAGAAAACTTGTCGCGCTTGTTTTGCTAAAATGAATGATCATTACAGTATTGGTTCTTATGATGTTACAAGAAAAATAGAATTTCTTGTAACAATAAAATTTCTTCTAAAACAGCGTAGAACCCAAATGGAGCTGTTAACTGTCTATTTTAAAAGAAAAATACTAGTGTTAGTAAAGGAAATACAACAAGAGTGACAATGATAAAGTAAAAATTCAATATAGTAAAAATAATACACTATATTGACTTAGACTAGTCCACTCACGGCGGAGTTTCGATCTCGAGCACTGGTATGCGTACAATGTGCATAAATAGGGTTTGTTTAAGGTTTCGTAGAATATTCCTAAGGAAGAAGGAATCTTACCCTGTAAATGGATGCATTCATCGTTCTTACCAAGTTTCGACTTAGACTAGTCCACTCGCGGCAAGGTTTCGATCTCGGATCCTGGTATGCGTAGCATATGCAGAAATAGGGTTTGTTTAAGGTTTAATAGAATATTTTGGAGGAATCTTACTTGTAAATGGATGGATTCGTCGTTCTTACCAAGTTTCTGACTTATAGTAGTCCACTCACGGCCAGGTTTCGTTCTCGGAGCCTGGTATGCGTACAATATGTAGAAATAGGGTTTGTTTGAGGTTTCGTAGAATATTCCGGAGGAATCTTACCTGTAAATGGATGGATTCGTCGTTCTTACCATGTTTATGACTTAGATTAGTCCACTCACGGCCATGTTTCGATCTCGGAGCCTGGTTTGCATATAATATGCAGAAATAGGGTCTTGTTTGTACCATAAGTAAAAATACCACTTAATGGGCCAAATTGATACTTGAATCATGTTTTGGTCCTCATCCAAGCCCACTAACCAGTCAACCAAGGCAGCCCACCAGTCTGCACGGACTGGTCAATGGTCAAAGTCGGTCAACTATCAAAGTCAACTTTCGGTCAAGGTCGATGGTCAAAGTCGGTCAACTATCAAAGTCGGTCAACTATCAAAGTCAACTTCCGGTCAAGGTCGATGGTCAAAGTAGGTCAATTATCAAAGTCAACTTCTGGTCAAGGTCGTGGTCAACGGTCGGTCAGCGATCAAGGTCAGTAGTCGGTCAACTATCGAAGTCGGTCGCACCCCTAGCCAATTTTCGGTCTTGTAGCCAAAGCGCAAACCAATTCCCGACCAAAAACTCTTCCACGCGGCGCGGACCGGTCTCCAACCATGCTGCCCGACCCGGCCCTCCATCCACACATTGCCGGCCATCATGCACATCAACCATCAAGCCGTCCCTACCCATGCGGTCGATCGGCTGTTCGCGGCAAGTGTCCACCAATATGACCATCATTTATGCGAAATTGAATCCCAACAGATTTCATCCATTGAATTCCATGCAAGTACTAATTGCGGCGAGTTTCAGCCATGCGCTACTAATTGCGGCGGTTTGACCATGCGGTACTAAAGCGCGATTTCATACATGCGAGAATTAACTCAGTGATTCATACGAGAATTGATGATGGTGGCTTGAATGAGCAGTTAATGTAATTTATGTTATATTTAGATATGAAACTGTATAAATAGGAGAGAGCAGAAATGAGGAAGGGGGCCAAGAGGAGAGGAGAGAAAAACATATTTTGTAATAGAAAAATCAATAAAACATTTCTCCCCAAGGGGATTCATCCGTGGACGTAGGCAAGCCATGCTTAGAACCACGTAAAACTGCGTTCATCTTTGTCTATTTATTTGCTTTCCAATCCGTCTCCAAACCCCAATACTCACCAAAACTATCCATTCATCGTGTTTCGTGCCCAAAAGTAATTTTGGGTACAAACATTGGCGCCGACTAAGGGGATATACGAGAAAATAAATCGTGCTTTCCCATTGAGAAAAGTTGTAGAAAATGCTTCAAAATCGTGTCCGTGAAAAAGCAGTCTGAGCATTTTGGAAAATCACGGCGGCCAAAGCCGGCGGCCATCACGAACAACGGCTGCGTCGAGCAGCGGCGGCGGCGACGAGCGGCCACCAGCGAGCGGCAATCGGCGAGTAGTCTCAGACTAAATCGCCGATTAATGTCGGCGATTATTTGGAGATTAGTGGAGCTTCGATTCGGTGCGGCGTGTTACAACTTAGTTCCGTAGTCCCGATCCAATGCAACGCGGGCACATTAATCCGTAGCCCTCGGATTATTAGCCCGAGTATCTCTTGCCTTGCGGATATGTACACCCCACTAGGGCTTGGTCTAAAAATTTGTTTCGTTGATATCTTTTCCGTCTCACGTCGAGGTGGATGATTTTGGCTCGTTGCGATCGCAGTTCAATATCCTACGACATGAAGGTAAAATTTTGCAATTGGAGAATAATATTTTTTAGGTACAATCACGTTATCAACATGTTAGAAGCAAGGTTGACCAACCAATTTTGTTTCCTCGATAACTTCTTCTTCGTACATCCAAAGGCGAGTGATTTGTCGGCCCGATGAGATCGTATGTCAACTACCAAGGTCGTGAAGGCGGCATTCCAATTTTCGAAAAAGGTTAAAAATTTTTGAAATATAAAATGATTTGCTCGAGAAAACGGTCACATTCAATCACCACGAAAATACTGCGGTCAGTTGATCGAAGCATTGTGCAGTCCTTTTCCACGTAACTATTGATCGGTTGATCGAACTATTGTAATCCGGTTTCACGACAACATTTATTGGCTGTAGATCGAGCAGTATTTGATCCTTTTAATTCCTTCTGATCCGTGGGACGAAGCTTTTGTGTCCGATTTTCCCCAAAAATTGTTTCAATCTGATTTTCCTTACAAGCGATTGATCCGATTTTGCGCATAAGCGTTGCGGTGCGGTGATCACATTCTTTGAAATCTGATTTAAAAGTGGCAGCATGTCTTCGATCAACTTGGACTTAATTGGTGCATTCCAATCCTGAGACAAATCAATTACTAAGTCGAGACGAGACGCTAAGGCAACTATATTAATCATCGTCATTTGGAAAACACCAACATAGCCGGTGGGCATCCTAATCACTTCGTAGCGAAGTCGCGATAACATTTTCAATAAGGTAAGTATACAATTTACATATTTTTGCATCTTTTCATATAATCATGCATACTTTTGGTAAGGCACCTTTAATGTGGCAAGCAATTTCTCAACGAGGAGATGCGCACATTCCAATTCCCGCGCGCATACGGAATAGTGGGATTGGCCCCCGCGCGAATTCCAGATAGCAGACATATTCAAAATCCCATGCGCAAGCAAAATGCAGCAAGGCAGTGCACCCTTGTGCAAGCATTGAGCAGCATGACAATTACTATCTTCCGGGGGGCGAGTTGCATATCACTTCAACACGACTGACCATCGCTTGTGGGCAAGATATGTAACACCTCATGGTCTAAAATTACTCTTTTGGGGAAAGCTGTGTAACACTTAATACGCTTGGGGGCAAGTTACATAGCACCTAATTGCAATTAAGCTCTTGAAAATCGAAACTTCAGGTAACCCAAACTTCTTAGTCCTCCAACGAGTTGCGAGGATTAAGAGGGCGTACGTACACCCTAATATTTTTCGCAATTTTCAATCGGTAATGTTAAGCTGCTATAGTTATGTTGATTGAATTATTGTACTCGAGTTCAAAAGCAAGCTAGCTTTTTCGGTTGGACGCGACCGATGCGGTCGTTTTGCCTATGGTCGTACTCGGTTGGACGCAAGCCCGATGCGATGCAGTTGCACTCGGTTGGACTGGCCCAGTCTTTGTCTAGTTTTATTTGTAGCAGTTACACCTAGGTTTATGCTGTTTAAATCCAAGTCCCTCGGCATATCTATGATCCGGTGATTGAGCTACTCTGATCCGTCTCTGTTTGTACTCTGCATTCCGGTGATTGAGCTACTCTGAGTCCGTCTCTGTTTGTACTCTGCAGTCAGTGATCGCATTGCTGCTGCAATGCTCGATGTTCTTTGCTGAGACCGGTGATCGAAGGCTGCTGCGATCGAGCTACTGTTCGCAACTCTGCTGATCCGGTGATCGCGATTTCTTGCGATCGCGATTTTGCTCGTCGCTCATGCTGAGTCCGGTGATCGCGAGCTCGCTTGCAATGCTCGATGCTCTGCTGCAGACCGGTGATCGAAGCTGCTGCTGATCCGACTACATTCGCAACTCCTGCGAGTCCGGTGATCGCATTTGCTTTGTAGTGCGATTTTGCTCTGCCGATCCGGTGATCGCGAGTTCTGTGCAATGCTCGATGTTCGCTGCCGAGACCGGTGATCGAAAGCTGCTGCAGATCCGGCTACTGATTCGCAACTCTGCTGATCCGGTGATCGCAGTTGCTTGTAGTGCGATTTTACTCTGCAGATCCGGTGATCGCATTGCTTTGCAATGCTCGATCTTCTGCAGACTCGGTGATCGAAAGCTGCTTCGCGATCCGGCTACATTACGCAACTCCTGTGATCCAGTGATCGCATTGCTTTGCGGTGCGATTTTCGTCACTCCATGATCCGGCCCGATCATCCGCAGTGCTGCGGACCGACTTCACTCAATGTTGTTATTCTTGCCCATTTCCAACATCACTCTGCTCCATTATCAAGCTTCCCGTTGCATCACCTCAGTATTGTTTTTGCAGCACTTGGGGGCGACTTGATTACGATCTCCACAATCAACGAAGGCGTTTTTATTTACGCTTCAGCAACATAAATGTACTCTTGGGGGCGTCTTGATTTCCGCAAACAACAAGGAAGTTCGCAATCACCTCAATATCAATAGTCCAAACTTGGGCGAGTTTTATCATTGACTAAGGAACACGAAATTTTTCTTGAGCGATGTTTGTACCATAAGTAAAAATACCACTTAATGGGCCAAATTGATACTTGAATCATGTTTTGGTCCTCATCCAAGCCCACTAACCGGTCAGCAAGGCATCCACGATGCACGGTTTGGTCGATGGTCAAAGTCGGTCAACTATCAAAGTCAACTTAGTTCAAGGTCGATGGTCAAAGTCGGTCAACTATCAAAGTCAACTTAGGTCAAGGTCGATGGTCAAAGTCGGTCAACTATCAAAGTCAACTTAGGTCAAGGTCGATGGTCAAAGTCGGTCAACTATCAAAGTCAACTTAGGTCAAGGTCGATGGTCAAAGTCGGTCAACTATCAAAGTCAACTTAGGTCAAGGTCGTGGTCAGCGGTCGGTCAACGGTCAAGGTCATGTCGGTCAACTATCGAAGTCGATCGCACCCACACAGCCAATTTTCGGTCTTGTAGCCGGCAAAGTGCAAAACCAATTCCCGACCAAAAACTCTTCCATGCTGTCAACCGATCTCCAACCATCGCCCGGCCGGCCTCCATCCACGTTGCCGGCCATCATGTGTGTCAACCATCAAGCCGATCTTTACCCATGCGGTCGGTGCATTCGCCGGCAAGTGTCCACCAATACGCCGGCCATCATTTATGCGAGAATTGAATCCCAACAGTTTCATCCATTGAATTCCATGCGGTACTAATTGCGCGGTTTCAACCATGCGCTACTAATTCGTGTTTCAGTTACGAGAACGAGCCATTCGGTACTAAAGGCGGCGATTTCATACATGCGAGAATTAACTCAGTGATTCATACGAAATTGATGATGGTGGCTTGAATGAGCGATTAATGTAATTTATGTTATATTTAGATATGAAGCTTGTATAAATAGGAGAGAGCGAGAAATGAGGAAGGGGGCCAAGAGGAGAGGAGAGAAAAAACATATTTTGTAATAGAAAAATCAATAAAACATTTCTCCCCAAGGGGATTCATCCAGTGGACGTAGGCAAGCCATGTAGAACCACGTAAAACTGCGTTCATCTTTGTCTCTTTATTTGCTTTCCAATCAGTCTCCAAACCCCAATACTCACCAAAACTATCCATTCATCGTGTTTCGTGCCCAAAAGTAATTTTGGGTACAAACATTGCGCAGACTAAGGGGATATACGAGAAAATAAATCGTGCTTTCCCATTGAGAAAAGTTGTAGAAAATGCTTCAAAATCGTGTCCGTGAAAAAGCAGTCTGAGCATTTTGGAAAATCACGGCGGCCAAAGCCGGCGGCCATCACGAAACAATTTTTTTTTTTAAAAAAAAATTAAAAAAGCTGCGTCGAGCAGCGGCGGCAATGACGGCGGCCGCAGCGGAGCGGCAATCGGCGAGTAGTCTCGGACTAATCGCGCCGATTAATCGGTGATTATTTGGAGATTAATAGGAGCTTAGATTCGGTGCGGCGCGATACAACTTAATTAGTAGTCGATCCAATGCGGCGCGAGCACATTAATCCCGTAGCCCTCGGATTATTCCGCCCAGTTTCTCTTGCCTTGCGGATATGTACACCCCTTTTGTGGCTTGGTCTAAAAAATTTGTTTCGTTGATATCTTTTTAGTCTCATGATGATTTTTGGCTCGTTGCGATCGCGGTTCAATATCCTACGACATGAAGGTAAAATTTTGCAATTGAGAAGAATAATATTTTTGGGTACAATCACGTTATCAACATGTTAGAGCAAGGTGACCAACCAATTTTGTTTCTCGATAACTTCTTCTTCGTACATCCAAGCGAGTGATTGTCGTCAGATGAGATCGTATGTCAACTACCAAGGTCGTGAAGGCGGCATTCCAATTTTCGAAAAAGGTTAAAAATTTTAGAAATATAAAATGACAGCTCGAAGCGGTCACATTCAATCACCCGAAAATCTTGCAGTCCGTTGATCAAGCTAGCTGAGTCCTTTTCCACGTAACTATTACGATCAGTTGATCGAACTATTGTAATCGGTTTCACGACAACATTTTATTGGCTGTTGATCGAGCAATGTAGATCCTTTTAATTGCTACTGATCCGGTGGGAAACTGATGTAGTCCGATTTTCCCAAAAATTGTTTTAATCTGAGGTTTCCTCTCACAACCGATTGATCGGTTTTGCGCATAAAGCATTGCGGTGGTACTGATCATATTGCTGAAATACTGATTAAAGTGGCAAGCTGTCTTCGATCGACTTGGACTTAATTGGTGCATTCCAATCCCACGAGACAAATCAATTACTAAGTCGAGACGAGACGCTAAGGCAACTATATTAATCATCGTCATTTGGAAAACACCAACATAGCCGGTGGGCATCCTAATCACTTAAGTAGCGAAGTCGCGTAACATTTTCAATAAGGTAAGTATACAATTTACATATTTTTGCATCTTTTCATATATTCATGCATACTTTTGTTCAGTAAGGCACCTTTAATGTGGCAAGCAATTTCTCACGGGGAGATGCGCATATTCCAATTCTAAGCGCATCTGGAATAGTGGGATTGGCCCCCCGCACGAATTCCAGATAGCACACATATTCAAAATCCCATGCGTAAAGCAAAATGCGGCAAGGCGGTGCACCCTTGTGCAAGCATTGAGCGACATGACAATTACTATCTTCTAGGGGCGAGTTGCATATCACTTCAATACGGTGACCATCGCTTGTGGGCAAGATATGTAACACCTCATGGTCTAAAATTACTCTTTTGGGGAAAGCTGTGTAACACTTCATACGCTTTGGGGCAAGTTACATAGCACCTAATTGCAATTAAGCTCTTGAAAATCGAAACTTCAGGTAACCCAAACTTCTTAGTCCTCCAACGAGTTGCAGGATTAAGAGGGGGCGAGCGTACACCCTAATATTTTTACGCAATTTTTACAATCGGTAATGTTAAACTGCTATAGTTATGTTGATTGAATTATTGTACTCAGTTCAAAAGCAAGCTGCACTTTCGGTTGGAGCGACCGATGCCGTCCAATTTTGCCTATGAATTCATGTACTCGGTTGGACGCAGCGATGCGGTCACAGTTGCACTCGGTTGGGCCTTGGCCCGATCTTTGTTTTGTTTTATTTGTAACAGTTACACCTAAGTTTATCGAGCTGTTTAAATCCAACAAATGTCTTTGCGATCCGGTGATTGAGCTGCTGAACTGTGTAGCTTTTTCCGTTGCTCTGCAGTCGGTAGATCTTTGACTTCTGCGATCGTCTACATTTGCCGGTGTAGCTTTTTCTTCTGCATCCCCAGTCCCACGGTCAGATCGCGGTTCTGCCCTCCGGTGATGCTGTTGCGGTACAACTTCGTCCGTTGTTCTTGCATTCGATCCTGAACCATGCGATCCACTATGCTCACCGGTACTGCGGTCACGGCTGATCGCAGGCTCACACATTGCTTAATCTTTGCTGCGAACCCGGTGATCAGCTTATTGCGGTCGACTCATTTCGCAACTCTGTATCCGGCTGATCGCAGTGAATCGCGCGGTTTGCTCGTCATCCTCTGCCCACGTCTTTGTCCCGCCGAGCTGGTGTGCGGTCTTGCTCGTCGCTCCTGCCGATCCCGGCGATCGCAGCTGCGCAATGTGTTCCTGCCAGTCGACTGATCGAATTTCTGCTTAGTCAGCTGCCGATTCGTGCTCCTCCATTCGGTGATCGCGGCTTCTTTGCATTGCTCGTCGCTCTGCCGATCCGGTGTCGTCGCGGCTTTGCAATGTTCGATCTTTGCCAACTCTGACTGATCGAAAAGCTCGATCAGTCCGCTCCTCTGTCCTCTGTGATCCAGTTGACAGTGGCTTTGCGGTCATTTTGCTCGTCGCTCTCCTGTGATCCGGTGATCGCGTGTTCTTTGCGCTGCGATCTTGCTCGTCACTCACCTGATCCGGTGATCCATTGCTGAGACCGACTTCACTCAATGTTGTTATTTTGCCCATTTCCAACATCACTCTGCTCCATTATCAAGCTTCAGTTGCATCACCTCGGTATTGTTTTTGCAGCACTTGGGGGCGACTTGATTACGATCTCCACAATCAACGAAGGCGTTTCTATTTACGCTTCAGCAACATAAATGTACTCTTGGGGGCGTCTTGATTTCCGCAAGCAACAAGGGAAGTTCGCCAATCACCTCAATATCAATAGTCCAAACTTGGGGGCGAGTTTTATCATTGACTAAGGAACACGAAATTTTTTCTTAACCTGACAAGTTGGAGGTTAAGAGGAGCGATGTTTGTACCATAAGTAAAAATACCACTTAATGGGCCAAATTGATACTTGAATCATGTTTTGGTCCTCATCCAAGCCCACTAACCGGTCAACCAAGGCATCCCACCGGTCGCACGAGTGGTCAATGGTCAAAGTCGGTCAACTATCAAAGTCAACTTGGTTCAAGGTCGATGGTCAAAGTCGGTCAGCTTATCAAAGTCAACTTAGGTCAAGGTCGATGGTCAAAGTCGGTCAACTATCAAAGTCAACTTAGGTCAAGGTCGATGGTCAAAGTCGGTCAACTATCAAAGTCAACTTAGGTCAATTGGTGGTCTAGGTCCAGCGATCCAAGGTCAAAGTCGGTCAACTATCCAAGTCGATCGCACCCCTAGCCAATTTTCGGTCTTGTAGGCAAAGCTGCAAACCAATTCGACCAAAAAAAACTCTTCCGCGCATAACCGGTCTCCAACCATCTTGCCCGGCCGAGCCTCCATCCCACCGCCGGCCATCATGTGTGTCAACCATCAAGCAGTCCCTGCCCATGCGGTCGGTACATTCGTGACAAGTGTCCACCAATCTGCCAACCATCATTTATGCGAAATTGAATCCCAATGATTTCATCCATTGAATTCCATGCGGTACTAATTGCATAGTTTCGGCCATGCGCTACTAATTGCGACGGTTTCGCCATGCGGTACTAAAAGCGGCGGTTTCATACATGCGAATTAACTCAGTGATTCATACTGAGAATTGATGATGGTGGCTTGAATGAGCGATTAATGTAATTTATGTTATATTTAGATATGAAAGCTTGTATAAATAGGAGAGCGAGAAATGAGGAAGGGGCCAGAGAGGAGAGGAGAGAAAAACATATTTTGTAATAGAAAAATCAATAAAACATTTCTCCCCAAGGGGATTCATCCAGTGGACGTAGGCAAGCCATATAGAACCACGTAAAACCTGCGTTCATCCTTGTCTCTTTATTGCTTTCCAATCCGTCTCCAAACCCCAATACTCACCAAAACTATCCATTCATCGTGTTTCGTGCCCAAAAGTAATTTTGGGTACAAACAGGTGTCCTTTGTCCGTGTTCTTCGATGTGTTCAAAGTTTGGCGCCAAACTAAGGGGATATACGAGAAAATAAATCGTGCTTTCCCATTGAGAAAAGTTGTAGAAAATGCTTCAAAATCGTGTCGAGTGAAAAAGACCATTGATGCTCCCGAGCATTTTGGAAAATCACGGCATCCAATCAATTTTTTTAAAAAAAAATGGCGACCATCACGATCTTTGTATCGTCGGCGGCCATCATGGCGGCGACAGTGGCCGGCGTGCGGCAATCGGCGAGTAGTCTCGGACTAATCGCCGATTAATCGGCGATTATTTTGAGATTAATAGGAGCTTCGATTCGGTGCGTATGCGGCGTTACAACTTAGTTCCGTAGTCCTGATCCAATGCAACGCGGAGCACATTAATCCCGTAGCCCTCGGATTATTCCGCCCAGTATCTCTTGCCTTGCGGATATGTACACCCCACTAGGGCTTGGTCTAAAAATTTGTTTCGTTGATATCTTTTCCGTCTCACGTCGAATTGGATGATTTTTGGCTCGTTGCGATCGCAGATTCAATATCCTACGACATGAAGGTAAAATTTTGCAATTGGAGAATAATATTTTTGGGTACAATCACGTTATCAACATGTTAGAGCGGCGTGACCAACCAATTTTGTTTCTCGATAACTTCTTCTTCGTACATCCAAGCGAGTGATTGTCGGCCCGATGAGATCGTAAGTCAACTACCAAGGTCGTGAAGGCGACATTCCAATTTTCGGAAAAGGTTAAAAAATTTAGAAATATAAAATGACAGCTCGAAGCGGTCACATTCAATCACCACCGAAAATCTTTGCGGTCAGTTGATCGAGCTGCTGCGGTCCTTTTCCACGTAACTATTACGGTCAGTTGATCGAACTATTGTAATCCGGTTTCTGACAGCTATTGGCTTTGTAGATCGAACATTGTAGATCCTTTTAATTACTACTGATCACGAGTGGGACGGCTGATGTAGTCCGATTTTCCCCAAAAATTGTTTCAATACTGATTTTCCTCTACAAGCGATTGATCGATTTTGCGCATAAATGTTTGCGGTGCGGTGATCAGTTCTTTGAAATCTGATTCGTGGCAGTTGTCTTCGATCGACTTGGACTTAATTGTTGCATTCCAATCCCACGGACAAATTAATTACTAAGTCGAGGCGAGACGCTAAGGCAACTATATTAATCATCGTCGCTTGGAAAACACCAACATAGCCGGTGGGCATCCTAATCACTCGAGCGAAGTCGCAATAACATTTTCAATAAGGTAAGTATACAATTTACATATTTTTGCATCTTTTCATATATTCATGCATACTTTTGGTAAGGCACCTTTAATGTGGCAAGCATTTTCTCACAGGAGATGCGCACATTCCAAGTCCGAGCGCATACGGAATAGTGGGATTGGCCCCGCGCTTAATTCGGATAGCACACATATTCAAAATCCCATGCGCAAGCAAAATGCGACAAGGCAGTGCACCCTTGTGCAAGCATTGAAGCGACATGACAATTACTATCTTCAGGGCGAGTTGCATATCACTTCAATACGGCGACCATCGCTTGTGGGCAAGATATGTAACACCTCATGGTCTAAAATTACTCTTTTGGGGCAAAGTTTTGTGTAACACTTCATAGGCTTTGGGGCAAGTTACATAGCACCTAATTGCAATTAAGCTCTTGAAAATCGAAACTTGAGTAACCCAAACTTCTTAGTCCTCCAACGAGTTGTAGGATTAAGAGGCGACGTACACCCTAATATTTTTACGCAATTTTTACAATCAATAATGTTAAAGCTGCTATAGTTATGTTGATTGAATTATTGTACTCGAGTTCAAAAGCAAGCTGCACCTTTCGGTTGGAAACGCAGCCGATGCGGTCAATTTGCCTATGAATTACGTACTCGATTGGGCGCAAGCGATGCGGTCTGCAGTTGCACTCGGTTGGGCGCATGGCCCGATCTTTGTCTAGTTTTATTTGTAGCAGTTACACCTAAGTTTATCGACTGTTTAAATCCAAGTCCCCTCGGCATGATCCGGTGATTGTGGCCGCTGCGCGGCGTCTGTTCGTTACTCCTGCATTCGGTGATTGAGCGATGCGGTCCAGCTATCTTGCAGTTCAGTCCATCTCATCATGACCGGTGTAGCTTTTTCCGTTCTTCTGCATCCCATTGATCCACGGCTAATGCGGTCCCGGTGCTCAAATTTCTGATCCGGTGATCGGCTCTTTGCGGTCAACTCCGTCGTTGTTCCCGCATTCCAGGTGATCCCGGTGATGCGGTCCGGCTATGCTCACAGTACCTGCGGTCGGTGATCGCAGCTCACCCAGTGCTCGATCTTTTGCGAACCCCGGTGATCCATCTGATCGATCCAACTCTCGCAACTCGCAATCCCGGTCGATCGCAGTCTTTGTAGCGGTTGCTCGTCCTCCTGCGGAGTCCCGGGCGTCGCAGTGGCAAACGCGTAGTGCAGTCTTGCTCGTCGCTAAATCCCGGGCGATCGCGAGGTTGCTGCGGTGATCGTCTTTGCTGCCCAGAACCGGGATCGATCGGCTGTAGTCTGCTACGATTTCGTCAACTCTGTGATCCGGTGATCGCAGTTCTTTGTAGTGCGGTCTTGCTCGTATGCTCTGAGTCAGCTGATCGGCTTCTTTGCAATGTTCGATCTTCTTGCAGACCCGGTGATCGAAAGGCTTGCTGCGATCAGCTCTGTTCGTCGACTCCTACGAGTCGGTGATCGCATTTCTTTGCGATGCATTTTGCTCGTCACTCTGTGATCGGTGATCGCATTCTTTGCCCGATGTGATTTGCTCTAGTCACTCCTGCAGTCCAGCTGATCACAGCTGCTGCAGACCAGCTTCACTCAATGTTGTTACTGCTCATTTCCAACATCACTCTGCTCCATTATCAAGCTTCCGTTGCATCACCTCAGTCTTGTTTTTGCAGCACTTGGGGGCGACTTGATTACGATCTCCACAATCAACGAAGGCGTTTCTATTTACGCTCAAACAACATAAATGTACTCTTGGGGCGTCTTGATTTCCGCAAACAACAAGGGAAGTTCGCCAATCACCTCAATATCAATAGTCCACACTTGGGGGCGAGTTTTATCATTGACTAAGGAACACGAAATTTTTCTTGAGCGATGTTTGTACCATAAGTAAAAATACCACTTAATGGGCCAAATTGATACTTGAATCATGTTTTGGTCCTCATCCAAGCCCACTAAACAGTCAACCAGGCGACCACCACCCGATGCACGGACGGTGGTCAATGGTCAAAGTCGGTCAACTATCAAAGTCAACTTCCGGTCAAGGTCGATGGTCAAAGTCGGTCAACTATCAAAGTCAACGGTCAAGGTCGATGGTCAAAGTCGGTCAACTATCAAAGTCAACTTCCGGTCAAGGTCGATGGTCAAAGTCGGTCAACTATCAAAGTCAACTTCCGGTCAAGGTCGATGGTCAAAGTCGGTCAACTATCAAAGTCAACTTAGGTCAAGGTCGTGGTCAGCGGTCGGTCAAATCAAGGTCAACCGTCGGTCAACTATCGAAGTCGATCGC
Organism: Papaver armeniacum; assembly: GCA_023531295.1. Classification (NCBI taxonomy): domain Eukaryota; kingdom Viridiplantae; phylum Streptophyta; class Magnoliopsida; order Ranunculales; family Papaveraceae; genus Papaver; species Papaver armeniacum. The sequence goes on from JAJJWW010016210.1 coordinate 109,276, forward strand.
ACCCCCAGCCAATTTTCGGTCTTGTAGCGTGAAAGTCAAACCAATTCCCATCCAAAAACTCTTGCTGCCAACCGAGTCTCCAACCATGTTGCCGGCCCCGACCTCCATCCACATGCCGGCCATCATGTGTGTCAACCATCAAGCCGGTCCCCACCCATGCGATCAGTCATTGGCCCGGCAAGTGTCCACCAATACGCCGGCCATCATTTATGCGTAATTGAATCCCAACAGTTTCATCCATTGAATTCCATGCAGTACTAATTGTAGCAGTTTCAGCCATGCGCTACTAATTGCAGCAGTTTCAGCCATGCAGTACTAAAGGCGGCAGTTTCATACATGCAGAATTAACTCCAGCTGATTCATACAGAATTGATGATGGTGGCTTGAATGAGCAGTTAATGTAATTTATGTTATATTTAGATATGAAACTGTATAAATAGGAGAGAGCAGAAATGAGGAAGGGGGCCAAGAGGAGAGGAGAGAAAAAACATATTTTGTAATAGAAAAATCAATAAAACATTTCTCCCCAAGGGGATTCATCCGTGGACGTAGGCAAGCCATGCCGAACCACGTAAAACCTGCGTTCATCTTTGTCTCTTTATTTGCTTTCCAATCCAGTCTCCAAACCCCAATACTCACCAAAACTATCCATTCATCGTGTTTCGTGCCCAAAAGTAATTTTGGGTACAAACATTGTTTTCACTCAACTAAGGGATATACGAGAAAATAAATCGTGCTTTCCCATTGAGAAAAGTTGTAGAAAATGCTTCAAAATCGTGCTCCAAGTGAAAAATTCCAATTTGAGCATTTTGGAAAATCACGCGGCGTGAAGCTGTCCCATTTTTCGATGCTCCCTAAAACCGAAATCAATTTTTTTAAAAAAAAAAAATTAAAAAATAAAAAAATTTCTTTGAGCGGCCATCATGAGCGCGCGGCGATGCGGCGGCAAGTGGCCACGGCGGCAATCGGCCGGTAGTCTCGGACTAATCGCGCCGATTAAATCTATTGTCGATTATTTGGAGATTAATGGAGGTATGATTCGGTGCGGCGCGTTACAACTTAATTCCGTAGTCCTGATCCAATGCAACGCGGAGCACATTAATCCCGTAGCCCTCGAATATTCCGCCTTGATTTCTCTTGCCTTGCGGATATGTACACCCCACTAGGGCTTGGTCTAAAAATTTGTTTCGTTGATATCTTTTAGTCTCACGTCCGAATTGGATGATTTTTGGCTCGTTGCGATCGCAGTTCAATATCCTACGACATGAAGGTAAAATTTTGCAATTGGAGAATAATATTTTTTGGGTACAATCACGTTATCAACATGTTAGAGCAAGGCGCTGACCAACCAATTTTGTTTCCTCGATAACTTCTTCTTCGTACATCCAAACCCGAGTGATTGTCGGCCGATGAGATCGTATGTCAACTACCAAGGTCGTGAAGGCGGCATTCCAATTTTCGAAAAAGGTTAAAAATTTTAGAAATATAAAATGATTGCTCAGAAAGCGGTCACATTCAATCACCACCGAAAATACTTTGTGATCCAGTTGATCGAAGCTGCTGCAGTCCTTTTCACGTAACTATCTACTGATCAGTTGATCGAACTATTGTAATCCGGTTTCACAACAACGGTTGTTGGCTTTGTAGATTGAGCAACATAATCCTTTTAATTGCTTCTGATCCATGGGATGAATCGATGTAGTCCGATTTTCCCCAAAAATTATTTCAATCTGATTTTCCTTCAAGCTGATTGTCGATTTTGCGCATAAGCTGTTGCGGTGCGGCTGATCATTCTTTGAAATACGATTCGAGGCAAGCTGTCTTCGATCCGACTTGGACTTAAGCTGTTGCATTCCAATCCCACAGACAAATCAATTACTAAGTCGAGACGAGACGCTAAGGCAACTATATTAATCATCGTCGCTGGAAAACACCAACATAGCCAGTGGGCATCCTAATCACTTCGTAAGCGAAGTCGCAGTAACATTTTCAATAAGGTAAGTATACAATTTACATATTTTTGCATCTTTTCATATATTCATGCATACTTTTGTTCAGTAAGGCACCTTTAATGTGGCAAGCATTTTCTCACGGGGAGATGCGCACATTCCAATTCTGAGCGCATCTGGAATAGTGGGATTGGCCCCCCGCGCGAATTCCAGATAGCACACATATTCAAAATCCCATGCGCAAGCAAAATGCAGCAAGGCAGTGCACCCTTGTGCAAGCATTGAGAAGCATGACAATTACTATCTTCCAGGGGCGAGTTGCATATCACTTCAACACGACTGACCATCGCTTGTGGGCAAGATATGTAACACCTCATGGTCTAAAATTACTCTTTTGGGGAAAGCTGTGTAACACTTCATACGCTTTGGGGCAAGTTACATAGCACCTAATTGCAATTAAGCTCTTGAAAATCGAAACTTCAGGTAACCCAAACTTCTTAGTCCTCCAACGAGTTGCAGGATTAAGAGGGGCGGCGTACACCCTAATATTTTTACGCAATTTTTACAATCGGTAATGTTAAGCGCTATAGATATGTTGATTGAATTATTGTACTCGATTCAAAAGCAAGCTGCTTTTCGGTTGGAAGCGGCCGATGCGATCCAATTTTGCCTATGAATTACGTACTCGGTTGGACGCAATCGATGCGGTACAGTTGCGCTCGGTTGGGCCTTGGCTAGTCTTTGTTTTGTTTATTTAACGGTTACACCTAAGTTTATCGAAGCTGTTTAAATCCAATGACTGCTGCCGAGTCCGGTGATTGGCTACTCTGATCAGTCTCTGTTTGTACTCTGCGGTCCGGTGATTGGCTACCGGTCAGGTCTCTGTTGTACTCCTGCGGTCCGGTGATCGCGGTATACCCGATGCTCGATCTTCTTGCTGCCAGACCCGGTGACTCCGAAGGCTGCTGCCGATCCAGCTACATTTGCAACTCCTGCAGTCCGGTGATCGCAATTTCTTTGTAGTGTGATTTTACTCCTGATCCAGGCGATCGCAGAGTGTACGCAATGCGCCGATCTTTGCCGAGCAGTGTCGAAGGCTCTGCGGATCGGCTACACCGCAACTCTGCGATCCGGCTAATCGCGGGCTGGCATGGTGCGATTTGCTCCTGCAGCCCAGCTGATCGCATTCTGCAATGCCCGATGCGAGCTGCCAGACCGGTGATCGAAGTTCTTTGCCGATCAGCTCTGTTGCCGCAACTCCTGCAGATCCAGTGATCGCAGCTGCTGCGTGATCGTTTTGCTCGTCACTCTGCGATCCGGTGATCGCAGCGGCTGCGCTTGCGATTTTGCTCGTCACTCTGCGTGATCCGGTGATCACAGCACTGCGGACCCGGCTTCACTCAATGTTGTTCTGCCCATTTCCAAAATCACTCTGCTCCATTATCAGGCTTCCGTTGCATCACCTCAGTATTGCTTTTGCAGCACTTGGGAGCGACTTGATTACGATCTCCACAATCAACGGGGCGTTTCTATTTACGCTTGACAACATAAATGTACTCTTGGGGCGTCTTGATTTCCGCAAACAACAAGGGAAGTTCTCTAATCACCTTAATATCAATAGTCCACACTTGGGGGCGAGTTTTATCATTGACTAAGGAACACGAAATTTTTCTTAACCCCCAACAAGTTGGAGGTTAAGAGGCGATGTTTGTACCATAAGTAAAAATACCACTTAATGGGCCAAATTGATACTTGAATCATGTTTTGGTCCTCATCCAAGCCCACTAACTTGATCAACCAAGGCAGCCCACCACCAAATCCGCACGGACTGGTCAATGGTCAAAGTCGGTCAACTATCAAAGTCAACTTCCGGTCAAGGTCGTGGTCAACGGTCGGTCAATAGTCAAGGTCAACCGTCGGTCAACTATCGAAGCCAGTCGCACCCCCAGCCAATTTTCGGTCTTGTAGCCGGCAAAGCCGCAAACCAATTCGCCTAAAAACTCTTCCACGCGCCAACCGAGTCTCCAACCATGCGCCCGCCAGCCTCTCCATCCACACTGCCGACCATCATGCTGTCAACCATCAAGCCGGTCCCTACCCATGCGATCGGTATTCGCCCGGCAAGTGTCCCAATATCGACCATCATTTATGCGAATTGAATCCCAATAGTTTCATCCATTGAATTCCATGCGGTACTAATTGCGTAGATTTGACCATGCGCTACTAATTGCAGCAGTTTCAGCCATGCAGTACTAAAGGCGGCAGTTTCATACATGCGAATTAACTCCAGCTGATTCATACAGAATTGATGATGGTGGCTTGAATGAGCAGTTAATGTAATTTATGTTATATTTAGATATGAAACTGTATAAATAGGAGAGAGCAGAAATGAGGAAGGGGGCCAAGAGGAGAGGAGAGAAAAAACATATTTTGTAATAGAAAAATCAATAAAACATTTCTCCCCAAGGGGATTCATCCGTGGACGTAGGAAAGCCATGCCGAACCACGTAAAACCTGTGTTCATCTTTGTCTCTTTATTTGCTTTCCAATCCGTCTCCAAACCCCAATACTCACCAAAACTATCCATTCATCGTGTTTCGTGCCCAAAAGTAATTTTGGGTACAAACAGGTCTGTTTAAGGTTTCGTAGAATATTATGAAGGAATGTTACATGTAAATGAATGGATTCGTCATTCTTACCAAGTTTCTAAATTAGACTACTCCACTCACTGCCAGGATTCGATCTCGAAGCCTGGTATGCGTACAATATGCAGAAATAGGGTCTGTTTAACCCTCTCAGAGCTTCGTGGTCCATAGATTATATGCCATTATACCAAGTTTGAAGTTCGAATCGACGCTGAGCTTCATGTTTATCGATGTCTATGATGTATCATGCTAAATTTTAAGTCAGAACCCTCCCAGAGCTTTGTGGTTCATAGTTTATATGTTGTTATACCAAGTTTAAAGTTAGAATCGACACTCAGCTTCATATTCATCAATTTCGATGATGTATCATGCTAAGTTTGAATTCAGAACCCTCTCATAGCTTCGTGGTTCATAGTTTATGTACCATTATACCAAGTTTGACGTTCGAATTGACATTGAGCTTCATACTTATCGATTTCGATGATGTATCATGCTAAGTTTGAAGTCAGAACCCTCTCAAAGCTTCATGGTCCGTATATTATATGCCATTATACCAAGTTTGAAGTTCAAATTGACATTGAGCTTCATACTTATCGATTTTGATGATGTATCATGCTAAGTTTGAAGTCAGAACCCTCTCAGAGCTTCGTGGTTCATAGTTTATATGTTGTTATACCAAGTTGAAGTTCGAATCGACATTGAGCTTCATACTTATCGATTTTGATGATGTATCATGCTCAATTTGAAGTCAGAACCCTCTCAGAGATTCGTGGTTCATAGTTCATATGTTGTTATACCACATTTGAAGTTTGAATCGACATTGAGCTTCTTATTTATCAATTTCGATGATGTATCATGCTAAGTTTGAAGTCAGAACACTCCCAGAGCTTTTTTGTTCATATTTCGTATGCCTTTATACCACATTCGAAGTTCAAATCAACACTTGAGTTTCATATTTGTCGATTTCGATGATGTATCCTACTAAGTTTGAAGTTACTTCATGACCTGTATAAACTAATCGAAATTACTTCATGACCTATGTAACTAGTTGAACTTCAAACCAGAAGCACAAAGAGAAAGCACAAAAACACAAAGAAACACACCAATTATTGAATTCATTTTTCATTTTCCCGATTCATTCTTATACATTTTTTGTATTTTTTTGTATCAGAATGTCGATAACAATGTCCTAAATTTATTAATATTTTTTTTGGATTTTTTATCATGTCGAAGGTTGATAATTAAAACGAAAACATGAGTTCGTAGTAGCACAAAGAGAAACACACATGTTTTTCAATCCGTATGAGCGTCCCAAATGCAATCTCAACCATCAAGATCTTTTCTTAATTCGTATGAGTAGATCAAACGAAACCTGGTCCGTCGATTCTTTTGGCTGCCTTCCCTCAACACTCAGAACTCTAATTCTTATCTATTTTTTCTCTTTCTTCCTCTTCGTCTCCGACTCTTCCTCTCTTCTTTTTTCTTCTGCAGATCTAATCCGTGATCTTGATATTTACTTCTTCCATAGATTTCTAATGAGTATTCATAAAGAGAGACAGAGAGATTAAGAAATCAGGGTTTCAGTAGATAGATGAAAAATTAGGGTTTCAAAAATCAGAATTTCTTCGTCTCTGACAAAAATCAGGTGAAGGTTATGCTGCATCAAATCATAATTGAAGGGTTAGGTTCTGTAGGAGGTGTTCTTGCAGGTTGAGACCTTCAATTTTTGGAATCTGTTGAAAAATTTGTTGGAGATGAACAGAGAGAACAAATTGGTTCTGATTCAAAAGATAAAGAATATCTGAGTCGAGAAGATGATGAACAGTTGGAGCTGTGGATAGATTAGGGTTCTGCTGAGATCGAATCGTGATGGGTCTGTACTAAATCGATTTTTTGTTGAGATAAGAAGAGATGGAGGTATGAAGATGAATTTTTTGTTGAGATGAGAAGTAGGATGATTCAAATTACCTGTGTATTGCAGTGAAGAAAATTTGGCTGAAGAAATGGCAGTAACGAATCTGAGATAATATTAATTAGGGTTCTTGACTCTGAATCGATTGGTGCTGTGAAAGAATGGTGGATTAAAGAGGTAATTGGAGCTCTTTGTTGATCAGAAAAAGTGGGTTAAACTATGGCCAGATTTGAATTACAGAATGAGAAGCTAGGGTTTTGATTTCAATTTTGGGAAGAGATGGTGATGTTGCTTGGATAATAGATAGATGGGTCTATGTAGCTTTTGATTTACAGGGTAGGGTCTTGATTGAGATGGAGCTGTTAGGTGGAGATGTTAGTGCTGGTTCAAGATGGTGCTACTGGTTAATGATGGGAAGCCAGAATGGTTAAGATGTGAATGGTGTTGAGGGTTACATATGGAATAAGAAATGGATTAATGGACCAAAGCTGCAGTAACTAGATGAATGCTAGGTTGTAATTGCAGGGGACTTGCAGATATTGTGGTGTTATAGAGAAATTGAACTGGTTGTTGTTGCAGTGCAAGTGGTGGTTGAGTCAGTTGGTGCTGAGTATGTGTTTGATCTACACATAGTTGTACTTATGCTGTAAAAGATTGAGGAAATGAGTTGTGGCTTACAAGACCAGCAGTTGGTTTGCTGCTTGATTGAAATACAACAGGCAAGATGTGAAGATGTTGCAGGAGAAAATTGAACTGGCAATGTCAAAGGATTGCAGGATGAATAGCCATCATGGCTGGATTTGCACTCACCCAGAAACATGTTGATATTCACCTTAAGGTCTTGTTTCTTGCACAAAAGTTGTACTTTTGCTTTTAATGCTTATAGCGGCGACGAGTAGGATCTATGTGAATAGCTGCTGAAATCAATCGTATTACTTAACAAGGGTCTGGCTGCTTTTGATGTTCTTACTCATGTTAGTAAGCATTTGCATTTCTTTTCTTTGAAATATACCTTTTGAGTTAATTTTACTTGTGAATTTTGGTTGTTTATTAAGCTAGTTCAAACCTGTGGAATTTCTTTGTTTCTTTGGTTCAAACCTTTAATGGGTGTAGCTTGTCTTGTTCTAAACAGGGAGCACTTGCTCAGAGAAGGTCAAGTTGCCAAGGGAATAGCCATTTTCCTTTAGCTGCTGAGGTTGCGAAGAAAGCTGGAGCAGCTCCTGCTCACAATATTAGACCTTTTAACCTTACCAGGCAGGGTAACTGGAATAAGCAAAGGTAAGACAATGTTCCTTGGTTGTCTAGTTTCTGATGTATCATGTAGTATTTATATCATGAAAATTATTGGCTTGTCTTTTACATAGGTAATTATTGTCTAGAAGTTATGGTTTCTCAAGAAGAGAATGCCACAAGTGATGATGTATCAATGTTGCTGAAACTGAAAAAAGTTCAATAAAAGCCAGGTTGTTGGTGAAGTTGAAAATGATCAGGAAACTCAAATGGATGGAGGGAATAAAGCTACATCGTGGGTAGCGTTTACTGATGGTGAACATTTGTTGGGTGAGGCTGTAAAGAATCAACATGTGGCTAATCCAATGAGAACTGTCTTTGATATCAAGAGACTTATCGGAAGAAAGTAAGTCAAACACCATATTCCAGTAGCATCAAGTCACTAACCTATTAAGGTTTAAAATGTTTTATGAATACTTGTTGATGGTACTTAATTATGCATGATCAACATTGATGGTAGTGGTATTGGTAAAAGAAAAATGTCTGTTTTTGTAGTTTTGGTTGTAGTGTTTATGGATTTGTACAGTTCTTAGTGGTAGTAGTCTAGTGTGATCCCTGTGATGTGTGTTTCCCAGATTTGGTGGTTTAAAGAAATTCCAAAATGACTTATTAGTTTGTGTACTGATGCACTTGAAATGTTCATTGTGGATGCAGACTAAGTGTACGGAGAAGGCCAGAATTGTTGGAAAATAAGGTAAGTTGTTGCTACTCGAATACGTATTAGTATTGCCTCCTGGCCCTATTCATTTCAAAATGTCTTGTTTGAGTCTATGCTGTTTAGCTAAGCATAGAGCATTGAAACTTGGTGCTCATGTGATATGAATAAACTTGTTTCATCTTTATTCGCAGTTTTATGCCTATTCATACTGGTGCAGAGAAGGACCTCCGATTTGTATATTGTGTTGGTAAGGAATTTACTCGAGTTACTATGACTATCAATTATGCGAGTGTTTGATTTTTTTCTCTTTTATTTTTATTATACTGACTGGAATCCTTGATATGTTTCAGCTGCCATACCTTCTTTATTGAATGATGATTGGAGTGGGATGGATATATGGAAAGCCAAGGAATATATAATAAACTTTCAGGTGTGTGTATGATGATTTTCTTCTTTAATGTGGATCTGGTTGTGCTACTTATAACAAATTTCTACTGCAATGCATATTACTTACTACAGTCTTTTATGTGCAGCCGTATGATGGGGGATTTCTACTGCATTGCAGACATGGAAAGGTATGGAAACATGATCTAACAGTCAACTTCCTTTCTCTATTTTTTATTTCTAGTCGTAGTTCAATGATTAAGCAGTATTCATTTTCTGATAAATTTTCCTTTGCATGAACAACAACAACATAGGACGGGTAGTGTTATTGGCTGTTTGAGGAAAATGCAGGACTGGTGTTTGCCTGCTGTACTTGAAGAGTACCAGCGATTTTCAGGTGCTAAAGCTATGCCAACTGATATGATGTTCATTGAAAACTATGACACTTCACGTCTAAGCCAGTGCCTCTACCGTATCATCTACCTCTATGTTTCCCACAATCGTTGTTCGGTTTACCAAAAAGAGAGTGTGCAGCAAAAACGGATCACTTCCATTTAGCAATGTAACCCAGACTACCATACTTGATTGGATATGCTACTGCCACATTTGTAGCGGAGGCCCATATCTGCGTTTTACGATTTATATGATATTTTAGTCATGTTCAAAGAATCTATCATTTTCTTTTCTTTCATTGCGCAACACACTTTCATACAAGATGATTTGAGGTTAGCTAGGTAATGCAATTGGAGTGGTAGGTCTTGAATGAATGTAAATGTGTTCTACTGGCAGGTTAATATGAAATACTTTCGGCAATTTGGTTTCAGCTATAAATTTTTTTTTTCAAAATAGTTATATGCACACAACTTCTAACAAGAGTTGTGTTCCATATTCCAACTACACAAACCAATGGTTGTGAAAGAATTTCTTTACGACATAATTAGGTGTTGTCTAACATAGTTCTACAACACTAACAAGTGTCGTGCAAATCTTATTCATCATAGTAATAAGAGGTGTTACATATTTCTACAATACACATCCTGGGTTGTCTACGATAGTCCTTCAACTTATACAAGTGTTGTGTTAGATATTTCTACGATACACATCCTAGGTTGTCTAAGATAGTCCTTCAACTTATACAAGTGTTGTGTTACATATTTCTACGATACACCTCCTAGGTTGTCTAAGATAGTCCTTCAACTTATACAAGTGTTGTGTTACATATTTCTACGATACACATCCTAGGCTGTCTAAGATATACCTTCAACATATACAAGTGTTGTGTTACATATTTTTACGATACACTAATTGTGTTGTCCAAGATACTCCTACAACAACAAGCAAGGGTTGTGTTAGGCTTTCAAAGAAAATTGAAAGAGAATCACAACTTTGGCAAAATATTGTCGAACCATGAATCACATCACCCTTAACAACACTTAGTCATGTATTGTAGAACAGCTTGGACTTTCTACAATACCCCATCTACACAATACACAAAAAAGCGTTGTAGTAGGGGTACCACAACCCTAATACAGTGTTGTAAATGATGATTTTTCCCGTAGTGAAAGTTTATGTAAAGCAAATACTAGTCATTCAGTTAGATACAAAGTTCAGAAAACTCTAGACTGTAGTAGAGTATGTACTATCGGTTGAAGAAAGCCAATAAATAGGCAGTGAGTATTGTAATATATTTCCTTATTCACATTTGTTATACCTTTGTCATTTGGTTTGTCTTTCTAAATATGCTATTAATAGCGGTCTAACTATATTTTCTTCCCCTCCATCGTTTCAGTGTTCGTATACAATAGCAACCAACTTAATATTTTACAAGTCAACAAAGCTGATTACCAAACATGTAATGAAGAAAATCCAATTCGTAGTTGGACGACAGGAGTTGGTAGGAAACTGGTTCCTCTAAACATAACCAAAGAGTACTATTTTATATCTGGAAATGGATATTGTGAGGATGGAGTAAAAGTTTGGATTCATGTTTTAGAGCCTGTCGGCCCACCTTCGACTAATTCAGTCGGACAGTTACTTATCGGATCTGCGAGGACTCCACTTATTCTAGCGTTAATTGCATTTCTCCTAAATTATACCATAAGGTACTCACTTATACTTGATTCTCAAAGTTTTTTACGCATATCTTATTTGTTCTTTAATTTGTGTCTACAAGCTATTCTTATTAAATCTAGGGATTTATATAAGTATGATATTTGTTTGATTTGTGGATCTCTTGACCGGTTATGGTTAACTTGGGGGTGTTTAATCAATTTGTTACTACGGTTTTATGCAGTTAATGTTGATCGATTGAAGTTTTCATTCACTGAAAATTGATGAGGAAGGAAGTTTAACTTATGGAGATTCAACATATCCTGAATTGCAGTGGTTTCAAGCATTTCATCTGCTTTGGGTGAAGTTTTTAATGTTATGTAAGTAACTCCAAGATAATAGCAGTGGGTTTAAGGTGAATTTTCCTCCTCTTTTGAGTGCTTATTAGTTATTCTCACTTGATTGTTAGATATTTGAAGTGTCAAAGTGTTTCCTTTACTAGTTCATAATGTCCTGAATTGTTAATCTGCTCTTTTTCAGTGAAATATTTAATTGGGATTTGATTTGATCTCATTTTGAGATCTATGCATGTTGGTTCATTTACAAGTACAGTATAGCCTAGCTAATCAATTGCCACTTAATCCTACCTGTGCTTGCACAAAACCGTGTCTATGTTTTAGACTTGAGATTGAATTATCAAGTCTTGCAAATTGAAAAGACACTTTCAGGTTTATTTGGCAGCATATGTCATTTGGTGACAGCATTTTCTCACCCATGCAGAGCTTCCATGTTCCGCATCAAACTTAATAACACTCTAATCTTTTTGGCACATAGGAGTATCTACCGCCCTTCAGGGGCGGAACCAGAAACATTTTATACCCCTGGCTTGACTATTTATGAACCCCTGGCTTAAGCCTAAATTCCCTAAACGTTTTAAGGCCCAATTAAAATTAGGTAGTGAAAAACATGTCTAGTTGGGATTTTGGGGGTGGCTTCAGCCAGGGGAAGCCTGGCTGTAGTTCCGCCCCTGCCGCCCTTCCTAGGAAGAAATGGTCGATGACACTCACTACAAGAAAACTGGTCATCAGCGGCGAACAGCGTCATCGCAGAATACATAATTTTAGTCGCTAATTCTTTTTCGCGACCAAATATTATTGTCGCTCAGACTGTCGGTAATAGTAGGTCGCTGAAAGGTTACAGCGACCAAAAATATTCTTTCGTCGCAAACAATTTTTCAGCGACAAAAAATATTTTCCTGGCTGAAAACAAAATTCACCGACTAAATACAGATTATCGCAAATAGAAGTTTATTAGCGACAACATACTCTTGTCGCATAATTATTCTTTTTTGGCGACCTAATCTACTTTTGTTGGAAAACATCTTCATTGGGCGACAAGTATTATTGTGGCCATTAGTAAGCAAGCACGTAGAAGAAGATAATTTGTATATTACATATATAGCGAAGATTGTAATTGGAAATTTCCATTAAACCAAGCTCATATTAACTTAAAACGATTGTTCATACAAAGAAAAAAAGAAAGATAAGCTATAATTACAAAGTTCTGTAATACCTACCTAATCTGTCTACACTTTAAATAGAAATAAAAAGAAAAATAAGCAAAAAACAAAATATTGACATAAAAAATAGAAAGAAATTCTCATAATCCGACAGTACTGGTACTTCAGTCTTGCCTAGGCAAAAACGCCTCCAATCCTTGACCAACGAATGTTATTTTGCTATAATATATCGAACCATTGGTTGTGTTACAACTAGATGCTTCGAATGGTTAGCTATTCAGGCTTAGCAAGGGTCGTGTGCAAGTAACTGGAACATCGGCAACCTGCAAAAGAATCATACACTTATAAATGGTAAAGAAGGAACCAAAAGGGATTCACACCTGAAGTATTATTGCACTAACCAGTGAAAACCTATTCAGAGTAATGGTTAGCAGACGCTACCTTTAAGAAAATATCTCCAAGCTTTTCCCTTGCAATCCCCACACAAAATATTGTGCCAGGAATTCTCCATAAGAACAAGGTTGGAGCCCAAAATTTCATGTAGACATGAAAATAATAATCACTTATTATCTGTACTAACTTTCAAAGAAGATGCAACAATATCTACAGTAAGCAAGACCTAAATGCTTCAGCTATATCAGACTAGTTGTCATTGCTTCAAAATGTCCAACTGATAGCGGAAAATGCTCCACCTATAGGTTGAAAATAAAATAGTGTGCTCAACTAAAATTTCTTTTTAAGAATTAACTTGTTATGATTGTCTAGAAGAACCTTCTAGTTCGTAAAGAAATCTGCAGTATCTCTATATTTGGCCTACAAATTAATATTAGTAATGACAATCGAAAAAATAAGCTGGGTTTTGCAAACTAATCCAATTCCAGTTTTGTTTACCCGGAACACAACTCCAAAAGAAACTGTCGCAAAATCACGTTCTGCTATGTAATTAATATTCTTCCAAGTAAACATTTCAGAGATACTAACTTACGCATCACATAGTTATGCCAAGCACTAACAACATTTCAGCCTTCATCCGCTTCAATTGACTGTTTTTACCACCAACTGTGGTTACATGCCCCGCTTCAGTATCAACACCATCAATTAATTCTGGTTCACTATCCTGCAAAGGAGAAGTTAAAATGCCATTACATTTCAAAGATGCACTATAAAACATCTTATGCTTGAGTATATGTAGCAGAAAGAAATGGAAACGCACCCTAAATACAACCACCATTACAAATTAACTATCACTTGCTGCCTGTAAACTGAAGCCAAAAAAACCATCCATGAAAATATTCCAAGAACTTAAGGCATAGCAATAGACATTTCCATCTCGAAAAAAGATTTGTACTAAGAAAGTCACTTACTTTGGTCATCATCCTCTTCCAATATCTCGTCCCTTGTATTTATATCAAGCATCTCTTTTGCATGCCAGTCAACAGGACTTTTAGAGTTCTTAAAGGTGGTAATTGTCCTGAAATTGCCTATACCACCATGAATCAAACTTGTAAACCCCTTCTCGAGGATCTAACAATTGTCACCCACTTGATGGTAAATTTTTATTCTGCCTTCCATCGAATCAAGGTGCATCCTCTTCCTGGATAGATAATAATCCATGTCAAAAACATATACCTCATTCGAACATCAAACATTAGGCATTCTAAAAACATCAGTAATATTTTCATGGGATTGTGAATAGTTTTTACTTAGTAATATGGAACAAAAAACTGGAAAAAGAAAACCAAAAATCCTATTTGATAAAACTAAATGTTTACGGTTCAAGACAAATTTTAAACTCCGTCACCATGATTATCAAACAAATCTACAATTGCTTTAAGATTTGGGGATTAACTTACCCACAAACTAATATAATTGAACAAGAACAACATCGATTACCTGAAAAGAGATCCATATTCTAAATACAAATCAAACCGCTCATCTGTGACAATTAATTCTATAATTAAGAAAACGGGGTTTCCATCTTTCCATATATCTTCTCTCATTTCCTTTTTCTCAATTACAAAACTCTGACTTCAGAAAATCAAAACCAGGTGAATTATTTTAGAAGAATCCTAGATTGAAGTGATCAAATCATCTCAACCCTGAGTTCTCTGCCTACTCTGCAAATAAAATCCTAGAGTGAGATTTTCTTGAATGGAAGAACATAAAAATTACGAGAGTAAATGGAGAAGTTAGGTTAGCTAATGCAAATGAGAGGGAGTGGTTTGTCGCTTTGGTTTCACCTTTTCTTTTCAGTCGGATCGTGGGTCATGGCATAACTAAGCCTTGTAATTTGGCAGGAATACGAGCCTTAGAAAAAAGTCCAGGTACCCACGAGCCACAGCTTATTGTATCCCGAATAGACCCGAAGTAGTCCAAAGTCCAAACATCGTCCATGAATCCCAGTACTAGGAGCTAGATAGTTCCTCACCAGTTAAACCTAATGGCTTCCAAAAATGTAATTCTCCGTCAAACCTGACGATTAAATTGGTAGCTTCATGTCTCATATTCCATAAGTCATGGCCCACAAACCAGAAAACAAATTAGTCTTTACATTTGAATAGTATAGTATGTCTGAAATTACCAAGAAAACAAATGAACATGAAAATGTTTGACCCACGATATGTAGGATTATGTGTATTAACACAAAACTAACTCATCTCTGAAAGTACGGCAATACAGCGACCTAAATGAAATATGTCCCTAAAATTGCCATTTAACGACCATTAATATTGTCGGTAAAATACAATTTTGGCGATAGTAAAATTTAGGTCGCTGATAATATAATTTAGCTACAACATCAAATTCGGTCGTTGTATATATGATTCGGCGACCAACTTAGCTACGAATTTTCAACCTGTCGGTGAAACTGTTATTTTGCGACATAAATTTCGATTGTCGCTATTTATTATATACAGCGACAAAATATCCTATGTCGCTAGGAATTTGGTCGCTAATGCCTTATTTTCTTGTAGTGACTCTAAGAAGTTGATACCGATGTGCCTTTGCATTTAGGTTGGAGTAGGCTATGTTTCAATGATTACTGATTAGAGACATAAAAACCGAGACAAGATTCCAAATAGCAAAATTCATTCCATTGGAGATGAGAAAGAACAAGAAAAGCACAAAGTAAAACAGTTACAATAGTTAAGAATGAGATTACATGTTGTCTTTAAATTTTTACCATCTATACATAAAGTCATCAAAAGTAAAGCCCTTTAAATTTATACTTGTATACTTTGCTGCATTATATGGTAATAGTGACATTATTTCCGTAGCTTATTAATTGGGATTTTGAAGCTAAAGGAAATATTGAGGATCGCGGTGGAGGAGAAAATAACAATTTATTATATAATCTATACATGTTGATAAACCAGTTCATGATTACTGTGGTATCTATACATGTTGCTGAAAATTCAGGTTCCTACTTGCATAATCTATACTTCAGGTTCCTACTTGATGTATGGGCCAAGATCGTGATGTAGCAATAGTGAGAACCGTACGAATAGTGGCAGGTTTAACAACTGGACTAAACGTTTCAAAACAATCAACTCCAACTTGTTGAGATTTTCCATTGGCAACAAGACGAGCCTTGTGTCGCTGTAAGGATCCATCTGCATTATATTTATGACGAAACATCCACATGGAACAAATAACATGAGCATCACGTGGTCATGGTACAAGTTCCCAAGTATTAGTTTTTAACATAGCATTATACTCGTCTTTCATGGCAACATTCCATTTTATGTCTCTAAGAGCATACAAGTGAGAACAAGGAAGAGGAGAGATATGACGAAGGGTTTGGACATGAAGATTAAGACGATTTACAGGGCGAAAAATACCACGAGAGGCACGAGTGGTAGGTCTAGAAGAAGCTATAAGTATGGGAGGAGGCGAAGGTGCTGTGGCTGAGGGTGACACTTTAGTTGGAGTGGTAGTTGGATTTGAGGTGGGGAGATGATTTTCTGTAGAAGGGTGAGTGTAAGCAGGAGGTGGCAGGGTGTTGTACTGGGAATTAGTGGGAGTGGGAATGGATAAAGGGTACGGTGAAGTAGGTGAGGAAGAGGGTGGACGGTAGTCTGTAGTGGGAGTGGAAGAAGGTGGACGGTGGTCTGTAGTGGGATTGGAGGGAGTAAGACGGTTGTATGGAGGAGGGAGAGTGGAAGCAGGAGGTGGCAGGGTGATGTGCTGGGAAGGAGTGGGAGTGAGAGTGGGGACAGGGACAGAAGCAGCAGTGGGCTGCAATGATTTTCCGTGCAGAGATGTCGGGAGATTAGGAGACAGAGGGGAAGGTGAAGAGGCGGAAGTTAGATGGTCTGTTGTGGGGCAGATGTGGATAGTATTAAGACGTCTGTGAGGTGGTGTGTAGGGCTGTGGAGTAGGATTGGTAGGAGGAAGATTGCAGGAAATGTAGGGGGAATAAAGAAGAGAAGAAGAGGATTCATTTTCGGACGGTATTGGAGGATCAGTGAAGGGAAAAATGTTCTCATCAAAAGTTACATGATGGGAAATAATGATTTTGTTTGTGGTAAAATCAAGGCAGCGGTATCCACGGTGGTTGGGAGGAAAACCAAGGAAGACACATTTAGTGGAACGGGGGGCAAGTTTGTGTGGAGTTGTGGAGGAGAGATTTGGATAGCAAATACAACCAAACGTACGAAGATGGTCATAAGTTGGTTGACGTTGATAGAGAATAGACATAGGAGAGGAAAAATTTGGGATTTTTGTGGGAAGAATATTATGAAGATAAACAGCCATAAGGAGAGAATAGACCCAATTTTTTGGTGGAATGGAAGCGTGGGACATAAGGGTGCGGGTGATATCATTGACACGGAGAATCATGCGTTCGGCCTTGCCATTTTGAGAGAAAGTTTGGGGGCAAGAGAAGAGAAAAACTAGACCATTATTACGAGCAAAATTGTGAAAAGAAGACTTGTCAAATTCACATCCCATGTCGCATTGAAAACTTTTTATTTGACGCTCAAATTGGGTTTGAACAAGAGAACGAAATTACAAAAACTTGTCATTGACTTGGGATTTAAATTCTAAAGGATAAACCCAAAGATAGTTGGTGAAATCATCCAGTAAGATAAGATAATAACGAAAAACCGGTATCAACATGTAATGGAGAGGCCCATAAATCACTGTGAATGATATCAAATGGAGCAAAAGTATTGGAATTTGATTCATAAAAAGGTAATCGAACATGTTTACTAACTTGACATGAATGACAAAGTTTAGAATGTTGATTCTTATTACAATGAATAGAATAATTGGTACGAAGAACATCTAAAATAGCCTTGACGGGTGACCAAGGCGCCTATGCCAAATATCTGGCGAAAAAAAGACAAAGAGAAATGGGGGAGGACTGGGACGGTGTTTGTGGTGGCACGGTAGAGTTTATGATAGGGTAGAACTCCCAGGAACTATTACATCTAAAGATAATCTTCCTCGAACTCATATCCTTCACAGAAAAACCAGACGGGTCAAACTCAACAGACACATGATTGTCAGTAGTGAATTTACGAACAAAAACCAAGTTTTTGATAATATCAGGAACAACAAGGGTATTTTTGAGTTGAAGAGTACGAGAAGGAAGGGTTATGTACTTAGTGCCACTAGCAGTAACTGGAATACTATTGCCATTTCCAACTAAAATAGACCGTATATTGTAGGAATTGAAAACTTTATGTAAAGTACCTATATCAGCAGTAAGGTGCGAGGTAGCACCAGTATCCATATAGAAATCATCATCAGGTGGCTGTAAATGCATAGAGCTATATGCCTTAGCAATTTCTGTGGGATGCAAAAGTTCAGTCGATGGAGTGATGTAAGCTTGGCCATGATTACGTCTAGAAGATCATCCACAGGAGCTGGCATGACGGTGGTTCACAACAAGAGGCCGGTTCCAGGAAGGAGCAGTTGGGTAGGGGCATGGGGGAATGGCCCAGTAAGGTAGCCAGTACTGTTGATAAGCTGGTTGTAAGTATGGGCGTGAGCCTGGTGGAGTTGGCAGCAACGGTGGGCTTGAGGAGGTTTGCAGCAGTTGGGCCTGATCCATTGTTGTGGGTTTGCTGCGGACGTCTGTCAGTTTTCTACGGACGGTTTCTTCTTCTTTCATTGTTGGGCTGAGGAGAGCGTTGTGAGTTGCGATCTGAAGGAGAAGCAACAGCAAGTGCGGTGGGTGCATAGACGAGTGAGTGTTGTGCCCGCCTAATTTCCTCAGTACGCAATTGAGATCGAGCAGCATCGAACGTGGGCATGGACTGTTGGATGAAGGATGCCACGGTGTTGTACTCCTCCGGGAGACCATTAACCAATTGGATAACTAGTCGTTTATCGTTCATTAGAAAATCAAGGTCACTCAATTGATCAGAAAGTGATTTAAGTTTATCACTATAATCATCAACACTAGCACAATCAGAAAACTTGAGATTTACAAACTTACTTTCAAGATTGGCAGCACGACTTCCTTTGTTGTCTTGAAACAGTGTTTTGAGATGGTCCCAAATCTCCTTTGCGGTTTTGCCTTTCTTGAGAATGGTAAGTATAAGATCCTTGGTCATGGTAGCAAACATCCATTGACGACAAAGGGCATCTAGCTGGTTTTTAGATTCAACATCAATATCCGTAGGTCGTTGTGAACCATCAATCAAAAATGGCAATCGATGAGCTTGAAGATGAAGATCGAAAAGAAATACCCATGAGGAGTATTCATCTTGTTTGATATCTAAGTGTTTGAGGGTGAAAACAGTTTCTGCTGATTTTCTTAATTTCGGGTGTGTGGGTGAGAAACGAGTCTAAACCCTAAACAATGTACTGCAAGGGACTACTTTAGATTCGAGAGATCAATCTGTACAAATCTGGCCTAAACCAAAAAATGGCCATTCCAGACTATGGCCGTTCCAGAATTGCTTCGGTCACAAAGTGAAGGAGAAGGGTTGGTTTTGTGGAGGGAAGCGAAGAGAGTGTTGAGACCATAATAGTTGGTTCTGGAAGAGTAGTTATTTTACGACTTGTATCAGAAAGTGGTAAGCTAACAGATGTAGAGCTAGCAAATATTTTCTGAGTATTGTATGCTCCTGACCCGAACTTGTTGTTCGGTGGAAATAGGTAAGACCCATTTATACAAGTCGGAATGAAACGTACTCTGGTCTCATTAAAAAATGGAAAACGGGTGAGTAAATGGGAGGAGGTAGTCACAGGTAACGCCTGGAATTGATGTTCCATTAGAGAAGGCGTTTCACCATTACTCCCTATATTTACTAAGCGCTTCATCCTTATGACACTCATTTATAACGGGCATAATGTACGCCAGTTTGTGACATGCGTTGATGTCTCGAATATTTTTGTGGAAAACATGTAGCACGTTTGCTGTTATCTGGCAAGTTGAGATTGGGAGACTTGCGTGGTGACCTTCGACGGTCGAGATTTTGCATCTTAAGAGGACAGGTAGCCGTTGATTATTGCATGATCAGTATGGCTTTAATATGTCCTAGTTTAGGCGCCGCCAAAATTTAGGGTTTTGGCTTTGTTTATGCGCGACCAAACTAGGGCCAAAGGTTGCCATGCGTTAGCTGGTAACCTTGGACGGCTAAAATATGTACCTTAGATGAAAACTGGTCGTTGATTGTTGCAGGCCTCCGTTTTGGCAACTGTAAAGGGAAGGCCGACATGGTATGGGTTAGGCGCGGCAAGGTGGCTGGCACAGCATGCCATTGGCACATGTGGCATGGTCGGCATGCCTTGGCGCAGTTTAGGCATGGCCAAAACTAGGGTTTTGGCGTTGGGCCAAAGGTTACCATGCGTTGGTTGGCGACCTTTGACGGCTAAGATTTGCATCTTAGATGGAAAGATGGCCAGTGATTGTTGTAGGCCTTTGTTTGGTAGCCAGTGGCATGAAAGCATGGCTGGCATGGCTTTGACATGGAGTGGAGCCACTGGCAGTGTGTGAGTTGAAAGGAAATGCTTGGGGCTTGGTCTAAATTAGGTTTATTATGTTGAAACCCTAATTAGCGACCTTTACTTGAATCGATGTAGAATTATCATACGGACTCGGATTTTGATGGTACACCCCTCCATTCTGCACGGAAAAGAATTTCCTATCTCCCTTCGCGGAAATATTTAGGTTTTGAGCTCGTTCGGAAGGTGAAAACATCCCGAAAGTAAAACTCAGGAAGAATTCAAGCGGGACGGTGGCATGTTTGGTGCGTTTTTGGGAAGCTAGCATGTTTTGGGAAGCTAGCAAGTTTTGGGAAGATAGCAAGTTTTGGAAAGCTAGCGTGTTTTGGGGCAAAGGTTACCATGCGTTGTTTGGCAACCTTGGACGGTTAGGATTTGCACCTAGGATGGAAGGGTGACCGTTGATCGTCGCACTCCTTCATTTTGGTAGCCGGATAGGGAAGGTTGACACGGTATGGCGCGACAAGGTGGCTGGCACGGCATGCCATTGGCACATGTGGCATGGTCGGCATGCCTTGGCGCGGTTTGGGAGTAGCCAAAACTAGGGTTTTGGCGTTGGGCCAAAGGTTACCATACGTTGGTTGGTGACCTTGGACGGCTAAGATTTGCATCTTAGATGGGAAGATGGCCGTTGATTGTTGCAAGCCTTTGTTTTGGTAGCCGCATGGGGAAGGCAAACACGGTATGCCGAGGCAAGGTGGCTGGCATGCCATTGGCAGATGTGGGGCCAAGGGTTTGGCATGATGGGGCCAAGGTGTGGTTGTCTTGGCATGGTGGGGCCAAGGGTTTGGCATGCCGTAGGCGCATGGCATGCCTTGGCGTGGTAGATGTGGATGGCATGGTTTTTCATTGGCACAGTGGTGCGGCTAACATGGTTGGCATGCCTTGGCGTGGTAGACGTGGCTGACATGGTGGTGCGGCTAGCATGGTTGGCATGCCTTGGCGCGGTAGATGTGGCTGGCATGGTTTTCCATTGGCACGGTGGCGCGGCTAGCATGGTTGGCATCCCTTGGCGCGGTAGATATGGTTGGCATGATTTGCCATTGGCACAGTGGTGCGGCTAGCATGGTTGGCATGCCTTGGCGCGGTAGATATGGCTGGCATGGTTTGCCTTTCGCACAGTGGTGCGGCTGGCATGGTTGGCATGCCTTGGCGTGGTAGATGTGGCTGGCATGATTTTCCATTGGCACAGTGGTGCGGCTAGCATGGTTTGCATGCCTTGGCGCGGTAGATGTGGCTGGCATGGTTTGCCATTGGCACAGTGGTGCGGGAATTAGGGTTTGACCTGTCGAAACCCTAATTAGTATTAAAAAAAAAGGTACCCTGGTAATTTTCTCGAAGATATATTAAAGGGTACAATAAATGCACTTAGTGGAGACATTATTACTCAAGTTCTGTGACATCACTATCTGACTAGGGTTTTACGATTTTAACCCTAAGCTAAAAACCACCATCAACATTAAGTCCCCTGCTTAGCTCGGAACAGGGGAATTGTTGCGAGGTAAGCATAAGATGGTGACAGACAAGGACAAAATTGAAACGTAAATCATGCAAAATGGTCAGGAAGATCCGTCTAACCTTTTTGGAAGTAAGGAGAATTTGTGATCCTCGTACTTGGCGAATTTGCGTAAATTCTGCTCGTGGTACTGCAGGTTAGGCTGGAACGGAGCCGCTAGTGTAGACTTGGTGTGAATGGAAGATGCTAACACTGTTCGGCTTGGACTTGGAGACGTTAGCACTGGATAGGCTTGGAATGGGAGTCGCATGTATCATGCGGCTTGGAAAGGAGTCGTGAGTGTTGAATTGGCTTGGAACGAGCCTTCAGCATTGGTTGGCTTGGAATGGGAGCCGCAGGTATCGTGCGGCTTGGAAAGGAGCCGTGAGCGTTGGATTGGCTTGGAACAATCCGTCAGCATTGGTTGGCTTGGAATGGGAGCCGCACGTATCATGCAGCTTGGAAAGGAGCCGTGAGCGTTGGATTGGCTTGGAATGATCCGTAAGCATTGGTTGGCTTGGAATGGGAGCCGCTAGCGTAAATTTGGCGCGGGCGCTGATATGTTGGCCTGGCTTGGCGTGAGCGTTGGATTCGGGAAGATAACAACTTGCTTCAGTTCCGTGGGAAGGCGATGACGGCTTCGGGAAGATAACAACTTGCTTCAGTTCCGTGGGAAGGTGACGACTGGCTTTGGGAAGATAACAACTTGCTTCAGTTCCGTGGGAAGGTGATGACTGGCTTTGGGAAGATAAAAACTTGCTTCAGTTCCGTGGGATAATGACAACTTTGTCTAAATTAGGGTTTAGCATGCCGAACCCCTAATTAGCGCGTCTTACTAAAATCGTTGTAGAATTCTCGTACGAACTCGATGGTTTTGAGCTCGTTTAGGAGGTGAAAACGGCCCGACAATAAAACTTAGGAAGAATTCAAGAGGGATGTTGCGTGCCCGGGGTAGCATAGTCGTGCCGAGTCATCTATTCCCGTTCATGGAGCAAGAAGGAAACTTTATTCTGTGCAAACTTTAGAAACCCCGTCCGTATGAAAAGAGGTATCGACCTTCTTCTATTTTCTGTTGCTCGTCCGGATCCGTGCTTTCGTCTGCAGTGTCTCCCCAGTGGATTCCAAAATTTACCAAACTCCATTGCATTCTTGGGACGGATGGATGTGGTTGCTTTGTCGGTCCATTCTTGATTTTAGGTTGTTCAGTGTCTGGACCTTCTGATCGCGATGACAGTATGTTGTGGATGCTTGTATGGTTGAAATCTTCCGGAGCCACTGGATTAAAAAGATGAGTTGGGAGACGTTTCGTTGCCGACGTGCTTCTATCAAGTCTTCAAGGACTTTGTTCCAAAAGACATCCTTCGAATTATCTTCTAAATCTTGGACTATCGTGTGGAATGGGATGCGATGAGCAGTCCCCAGTTATATTTCTGTTAGACCTGATGGCACGGCCGTACATGTGAATGTATCTCTGTGGCGTGCTTTTGGAGTATTCGATGCACATGTACGGCATCGTGTTGAGAAATTTCTGCGGCTCGTAAAACTTCGACAGTGATGTTGTTGAAATCATAAATAACCTGGTTGAGGGGACGAAATATTTTAGATAGCGAAGAGGTAGGAATGAGAGATTTATGTTGTTTATCATAGCTCCCTCTTTTTCTTCAAGAAAATATTTCAGCCGCGTCTCTGGGGTTATCTCATGAATCTTTGATGGTCAACGGAATGGACTGCGATGGGCAGTCCCCATTCGCACTTTTCTTTAGTTTCTGAAGTTGTTTCTTCTGAGCAGGCTTGGGATCCACCGCGGCCTTGTAAAGTGTTGCAGGCGTCTTCTAGACAGAGAGGTGATGATATTCTTACGCTGCACCCTTGAAAAGTAAATGACCTCGTCGTGACTATGACCTTTTGGTTGACCGTGTCTTATGAGATTTGACAGTGAAGGGATTTCGTGTAGATCCTCAGTCTACAAATGGGGTTTACATGTTTCCATATTTATAATGATCGTGCTTTGGTGAAGCTCTCGCTGGTATCAACAAACGAGCGGCACCTGTTCTCGGCAGCAGGTGTGATCATAAGAGACTACATTTTCATGGGAACAAAGTAGGTTGGCAGGATGCGTAAGCGAGCAAACTGTCCATGAACACGAGCTTTGGTGGGAAGGAGGCGTTGAAGCGGCTTCGGTTCTTGGAGAGGACGTTGAAACTTATAGATAAAAAAAAAACTAAAGCTTCATCTTCGGATCCTGGAGCAGCTTATAGAGAAAACGATGAAGCGAAGCGGCTGCTGGAGCGAACGTTAAAGAGGAGCGGCTGCTGCAGCGAACGTTGAAGCGGAGCCGCCGCTGGAGGACGTTGAAGTGGAGAGGCTGCCTCAATCAATCAGTGTGTTGTCAAACTGGACACCCTTCAAGCAAACAGTGGTTAGGAGTCTCCAGTTCTATCTATCAATCGTTCTTTCCAAGAGAGGTTGGGGTTTGGGAACGGCTTCCTGGCTGGAAACAGCTGCTTTCCTGATGCAGTGCGGTTGAGGGCTGGAAATATGTCTTGACGTTGTGCCTTAGGTAAATATATAATTTCATATAAATGTTTCATCATAGACTGCACGGTTTTGCGGGCGAAGTCCCCAGAAATCATGCATTTCCTGACAGGAAAAGAGTTTTTGTGAACTTAAGGGGGTTGCTGATTTTCTTTGCTTCGATTTTATAGAAGTCATTCCTGATCTTTACGTGTGATGAAATTAGATGGCTGATTCTCTTCTACTGGGCGTTCAAGAGCAACGCTGAAAGGATGAAGATGCAAGATGTTGTAAAGATGCAAGTTGTTAGCGCTGAAAGGATGCAAGTTGTTAGCGCTGGAAAGGATGCAAGTTGTTGGCGCTGGAAAGATGCAAGCTGCTGGTGATGGAAAGATGCAAGCTATTAGCGCTGGAAAGGATGCAAGTTGCTGGTGCTGGAAAGATGCAAGCTGTTAGCGCTGGATCGACTTGGAATGGGCGCTGGCTTGGCATGACGCTGGCTTGTCGTGGCGCGGACTTGTTCTTGCGGGCCCAGTTGCCTCTTTCCATACGTAGCTCAAACAGGAAATCCTTTCCTTATTATAATTCCAAAAAGTGTTATGCTTATGAAAGGGGTTGGCTCCCCTTTTTATCTGGTATCTTTATTATCACGTCCTGTTGTTAGCGGTAGCAATAAAGTGGGCAAGCATATTACATCTATGTACTCCAGCATTTCTCTTTCAATTTGTTCTCTTGTTTTCTTGTGTTGGTGCAAACCCTAGCCATAGGTATGCCTTCCATAAATCAGAGAAATATTTTCTTCCTGAACATTTGTAAACCCTAGCCATGGGTATGCCTTTCATAAACTTGTAGAAATACTTCATCATAAACAATTCCTCTTCGAATATCACCGTAGTAACGTCGGCTACCTCATGAATGGTGACGGGTAATTATAATTATGCAAAGTAGGCACGCATGTGTGGGCGAACCTTTTTTTTTTTTTTTTTGAAAGGCAAATGAAACGCCTAGTTTATGGTTATGATTTCCTGGATTTCTTGTGTTGATAGACAAATGTTACCTTAAGGGTTTTGGATTATTCTTTTGGAATGAATTGTTTTGGAATGGATTGTTTTGGGAATGATGTAGTCTTGGTTACGATTGCAAGTGATGCAAACATCCCAGGAAAACCACGGAACCGTGTGTTGGTAGATGACATGGGGTGAAACATAACATGGCTATCGGTTTTATCATTCCCATGAAAACTTGAAATATCAAACCATGTATCTTGTCTAGGTAAGACTTACTCGGGTTTTCAGGTCTCCTGATGAAAAGGGAACCTTCCTGGTGTAAGACCGAGTTTTATGGGAAGGACCGCCGTGATCGTGGAAAGTCCCAGTCGTCTCATCTGATAATCGAGTCATCGATCCCTGGTTGGAAAATTCGCTTTTAATCTCTAGACAGTCCCCAGTATCCCCTTGTCGTGTCAAGACTGATAATCGGGTTGTCTGGTAACTGAGTCGTCGATCCCTGAGCGGATCGCCTGCTTCTACCATCTTGATGTCTGATTCGAAGCATGAGATCGATGGTCGAAAACTGAAATTGTAACCGGAAGATCAACCTCCCACTGTGGTCGCCAATTGTTTGAGGGTGAAAACGGTTTCTGCTGATTTTGGTAATTTTGGGTGTGTGGGTGAGAAACGAGTCTAAACCCTAAACAATGTACTGCAAGGGAGTACTTTAGATTCGAGAGATCAATCTGTACAAATCTGGCCTAAACCAAGAAATGGCCGTTCCAGACTTGCTTCGCTCACAAAGTGAAGGAGAATGGTTGGTTTTGGGAAAGGAAGCGAAGAGAGTGTTGAGACCGAAATAGTTGGTTCTGGAAGAGTAGTTTTTTTACGACTTGTACCAGAAAGTGGGAAGCTAACAAATTGAGAGCTAGCAAATATTTTCTGAGTGCTGTATGCTCCTGACCTGAACTTGTTGTTCGGTGGAAATAGGTAAGACCCATTTATACAAGTCGGAATAAAACGTACTCTGGTCTCATTAAGTAATGGAAAACGGGTGAGTAAATGGGAAGAGGTAGTCATAGGTAACGCGTAGAATTGATGTTCCATTAGGGAAGGTGTTTCACCATTACTCCCTGTATTAACTAACCGATTTATCCTTATGACACTCCCTTATAACGGGCGTAGTGTACGCCGCACGCTGTAAACCGCCAAACCAATACCCAGTGAGCATCCCCCAGTTTGTGACATGCGTTGATGTCTCGAATGTTTTTGTGGAAAACATGTAGCACGTTTGCTGTTGTCCGGCAAGTTGATCGTTGGAGACTTGTATGGTGACCTTCGACGGTCGAGATTTTGCATCTTAAGAGGACAGGTAGCTGTTGATTATTGCATGATCAGTATGGCTTTAATATGGCCTAGTTTAGGCGCGGCCAAAATTTAGGGTTTTGGCTTTGTTTAGGCGCGACCAAACTAGAGCCAAAGGTGGCCATGCGTGATCTGGTAACCTTGGACGGCTAATATCTGTACTTTAGATGAAAAGTGGTCGTTGATTGTTGCAGGCCTCCATTTTGGCAACTGTAAAGGGAAGGCCGACATGGTATGGGTTAGGCGCGGCAAGGTGGCTGGCACGACATGCCATTGGCACATGTGGCATGGTCGGCATGCCTTGGCGCGGTTTAGGCGTGGCCAAAACTAAGGTTTTGGCTTTGGGCCAAAGGTTACCATGTGTTCGTTGGCGACCTTGGACGGCTAAGATTTGCATCTTAGATGGAAAGATGGCCGTTGATTGTTGCAGGCCTTTGTTTGGTAGCCAGCGGCATGAAAGCATGGCTGGCATGGCTTTGACATGGAGTGGAGCCACTGGAAGTGTGCGCCTTGGAACGAAAACGCTTGCGGCTTTGTCTAAATTAGGGTTTAGTATGTTGAATCCCTAATTAGCGCCCTTTACTTGAATCGATGTAGAATTCTCATACGGACTCTTATTTTGATGGTCCGCCCCTCCATTCTGCACGGAAAAGAATTTCATATCACCCTTCGCGGAAATATTTAGGTTTTGAGCTCGTTAGGGAGGTGAAACAGCCTGAAAGTAAAACTCAGGAAGAATTCAAGAGGAACGGTGGCATGTTTGGTGCGTTTTTGGGAAGCTAGCAAGTTTTGGGAACCTAGCAAGTTTTGGAAAGCTAGCGTGTTTTGGGCCAAAGGTTACCATGCATTGTTTGGCAACCTTGGACGGTTAGGATTTGCACCTAGGATGGAAGGGTAGCCGTTGATCGTCGCACGCCTTCGTTTTGGTAGCCGAATAGGAAAGGCCGACACGGCATGGCACGACAAGGTGGCTTGCACGGCATGACATTGGCACATGTAGCATGGTCGGCATGCCTTGGCGCGGTTTGGGCGTGGCCAAAACTAGGGTTTTGGCGTTGGGCCAAAGGTTACCATGCGTTGGTTGGTGACCTTGGACGGTTAAAATTTGCATATTAGAAGGGAAGATGGCCGTTGATTGTTATAGGCCTTTGTTTTGGTAGTCGCATGGGGAAGGCCAACACGGTATGGCGCGACAAGGTGGCTGGCACGGCATGCCTTGGCGCGGTTTGGGCGTGGCCAAAACTAGGGTTTTGGCGTTGGGCCAAAGGTTACCATGCGTTGGTTGGTGACCTTGGACGGCTAAGATTTACTTCCTAGATGGGAAGATGGCCGTTGATTGTTGCAGGCCTTTGTTTTGGTAGCCGCATGGGGAAGGCCAACACGTTATGGCGTGGCAAGGTGGATGGCATGCCATTGGCACATGTGGGGCCAAGGGTTTGTCATAGACGGTTTGGCATGATGGGGCCAAGGTGTGGTTGTCTTGGCATGGTAGGGCCAAGGGTTTGGCATGACGTAGGCGCATGGCATGCCTTGGCGTAGTAGATGTGGCTGGCATGGTTTGCCATTGGCACAGTGGTGCGGTTAACATGGTTGGCATGCCTTGGCGCGGTAGACGTGGATAACATGGTTTGCCGTTGGCACGGTGGTGCGGCTAGCATGGTTGGCATGCCTTGGCGCGGTAGATGTGGTTGGCATGGTTTGCCATAGGCACGGTGGCGCGGCTAGCATGGTTGGCATGCCTTGGTGCGGTAGATGTGGCTGGCATGATTTGCCATAGGCACAGTGGTGCGGCTAGCATGGTTGGCATGCCTTGGCGTGGTAGATGTGGCTGGCATGGTTTTCCATTGGCACAGTGGTGCGGCTGGCATGGTTGGCATGCCTTGGCGCGGTATATGTGGCTGACATGATTTTCCATTGGCACAGTGGTGCGGCTAGCATGGTTGGCATGCCTTGGCGCGGTAGATGTGGCTGGCATGGTTTTCGATTGGCACAGTATTGCGGGAATTAGGGTTTGGCTTGTCGAAAACCTAATTAGTATTAAAATAAAAGTATCCTGGTAATTTTCTCGCAGACATATTAAAGGGTTCAATAAATGCACTTAGTAGAGTCATTATTACTCAAGTTCTGTGACGTCACTATCTGACTAGGATTTTACGATTTTAACCTTAAGCTAAAAACCACCATCAACACTAAGATAACAGGAATCAAAGATTTGATGTTGTTGATGGAAAAAGCCGAGTGAATGGATTTCTTATCACCTGCCATGGATTTCAAAGATTTTTTAGAAGAGGTAAGATCGTGTAGGGGCTGATACCATCTTGGATTTGATGATAATTCCCTTGAAGAGAAATGTTCTCCCGGGACCAATATATATAAAAACCTTAATAATATCTTTTGTCATTACAGCCAAAGTAAAGGGAGATAATCTCCTAAAGGTAAATAAGGTAACAGGATAATATAAAGTCTATTACTAAGGAATTTCAGGATCCACTCTTGATATAATTCTCCCAGTTTTCGGATTTCCTTTAGCTTTTTGCTCTGTCTGTATTCATAAGTTAGTGATGGGCTCGAGATGGAGTATTGGTTTTGTACAGCATTGTGGTGCAGGAACCACTTTACTCATACACTCAAAGACTAATTTTCCTTTCAAAACTAAGCGAGTATTATGTTGTTTATTGTCTTTGGGTTTCGTATAATTTGAATTAAAACCAAAATCTCGTAACGACGTAATCTAAATTTGTTTGTGTTGTTATTTGGTTTCATATTGAGAATGTGAAGACATGTTCAATGATACATGTGTTTTAACTATCTGAAATGTCAAATATGGAAAATGTTCATTCCATGGAGTATTAAATAGGTTAATTGGCAGTGGAGTCAGTAGGAAATGTATTTTCTAAGAGAAAGACATCTAATAATTTGTTTGACATCTTAGTCGATTTAATTTTTGGCTTGTCATATTGCTAGAGAGCCAATCTAACCAACTGGTAAATGCTTTTGTTAAGATTAGCAAATTTTTTGGAGAAACATCCCAAGAATACCCTTTTAAGTGCAGATTTAATGTTTATGCCTTTTTTAGGTCGGTGGTGCGAGCTAGGGTGTTAGAATCACAAGCCGTAGTTGTCTTAAACAGTTCCAACTTGCACTGGGCTAGATTCCTCTGCCGATTACACCACTAACATTCTCATGAGCACCATATGTACCATCACCAAGATTTATAGCGTAAGGGTCAATATAACTTACCGGCGAGGATGGTTTTATTCATAGTATTACTAATGCTATTAGGAATAGTGAAATTAGCAGCATTATTAGTAGTAACCGGATTAGTATCAGTGTATTGTAGGTGATGGTGTCTGAACCAAGTAATCAAGCACACATCATGTATAAAAGCACGATGCAAAGCTGAAACTGTGTGCAATTATGTATCCATTCCGTTAACTTAAAATTGTGTTTGTATATGAGACATTGCTGGATTTCTACAAATACTATTATCTTATCTTATTCGCCAAATTCATTTTACACTGCAGATTATTTGGTGATGAATGTATCCAAAAAGTTCAAAGGCAGAAGGTACCTTCTGACGAGAAGCCAGTGTGGGCTGCAGTTGTTTTTTGTTCTGCAACTTCGGTGGCTGGAATCATCAATCATGCGTTCATGCAAGGTAGAGAAGAGATTATTACTGGCTTTAAGTTCTTGTAATTTTATATTTGTTTCAACATTTTCTATTGATTTAGTCTTCATGTTGATACTTCTGGGTCTATTTAGATTCAATTCACTTTCCAAAGGCTTAAAAGTAGAGACTTCGTTCAAGGACTTAAATTTCTCTACAGCCACCTTCTTCCTATTCTCAATTCCCATACTTTCATTATCCGTCTCATATTCTGATTCGCCAGAAGATTCGTCACAAGTATCCCTAGAAATTCCTTCTTCTTGTTCTTTATCTCTGTTAGCCTCTTCTCTAACTTAATCTTCACTGATTCCAGTGAACACATTAGTGTTCTCAATCAATGGAATCTCTGAAGTTGATTCCAAAACAGTATAGGGGTTCAAATAACTAGGAATATTACTATGCTTTTTTGCCTTATTCTTTCTCGAAGAGTAGACTGTCCACACTCCATTAGAAGATTAAGAAAGTTCTATTTGTCCCTCCTGCTGATTGTCTACACTAGATTCTCCACTCTACCCTCTAATTTATTCAGAAAATTTAGTTGCAGGAGTAGGTGCAGAATTAATAGTTTCTGGAGGAATATCTTGTGTACTGACATGCTTGACACTTACCAATACAGCTGACGAAGCATAGTTGGCTTTAGGAACCCACTGTTTCTTATATTTTGGAGCTGGGTTTGAGTTGCATTTTTTTTTTTTTATAGAAAGAGAAGCTTTATTAATAGAGAAAGGATGTACAGAGAAATCTACCAGTGGTAGAACAAAAACAAAACCAAACAGTAAACAAAACTTACATGAAAATAGAATTCCAGTTACACATTACTGTGTTTGTAAAGTTAAAATGAACCCGATGTCCTGCTGCAGCAGCCCAAGACAATACTAAAGACTTTGCATCTTTGATAAGATCATCGTCGGTTTTGTAAAGATATTGTTCTTCATATCTTCTACAGTTCCTTTCTTTCCAGATGGTGCAAACAATGGCCGCTGGAATTAAACCCCAAATATAATTTCCAGGGCTTGAGAAATGACTAGGATGCTAGAGTTCTCATAGAGTTTGGAACAACCCAAAACCAACCTGTACTAGGTAAAAGACCCAACCAAATCCTGTATGCGATCTTGCAATGTAAGAAAAGATGATCTTGCGACTCAATACCCGTTCCACATAAAATGCAAGAGTTATGGATACTCATACCTTTGTGATTTAGTAAATCTATGGTATTCAACTTACCGTGAATCACACAGCACATTAAGATGTTTATTTTAGGTGGTACAGCTTGTTTCCAAATGAAATGAGATGGGAATTGATCGACTCCAACTTCAGCTACCAATTTAGAGTACAAAGATTTAACCGTGAAGATACCTGTGGGATTAAGGTTCCACCTCCGAGTGTCTGGAAGATCATCACGAGCTGGGGGATTATCTCCAATCACAATAAGGATACTAGAAAATTCTTCCACTAATGAATTTGTGAGAACTCCCTTGAAATCAAATTTCCAAGATCCCTCCAAAGAAATCATGGAAGCAACTGTAGCATTTCTATCTCTTGACAGCTTAAAGAGATTAGGATGTGATATTGCTAACGGGAGATGTCCACACCAAATGTCATTCCAAAAGGTGATGGAATTACCTGAATGCAAGTGTAGTATTGAGTTCTCACTGACCACCCTAGCCACTTCAGTAATAGCACGCCAACATGAGACACCATAGGTTTGAGTAACCTTACCGGGTATCCAATATGAAAAATCTGAACGTATTTTCCTTCTATTATATTGTACCATAGCTTGTTTTTTTCAACCCCAAATCTCCAACACCATTTAGCTAGCAAAGCTAAATTCATGAGTCTAAGATTACACACCCCTAGACCACCTTTTTCTTTAGTTGCTTGAACCAAATCCCAGTTAACCAAATGAGAGTTTTTTGCATCTTCTTTGTACTCCCACAAAAAGTTGCGCATCTTTTTTCTAGTTTCTTGATAACTGAGATGGGGGATTTGAACAAAGAGAAGTAATACGTTGGAAGAGAGGATAAGATACATTTTAGAAGAGCTAGCTTACCTCCCCTCGAAAGAGAAATACGCCGCCAAACATATAATCTTTCATCAAACTTTTCTATAATAGGGTCCCAAATTCCTTTTGTTCCGGACTTTGCACCAAGCGTTATTCCCAAGTACATAAATGTTAAACAATCAGTCGCACAACCAAATTCTTCTGCCCAAATAGATAAGTCGGGGACATCTCCAACAGCAATGAGCCTTGTCTTGGAGGTATTTACCTTCAAACCGGCTATATACTCAAAACAATGTAGTGCTGAAAATAGGTTATGTAATTCTTCCTTTCTATTATCCACAAAGAAAATCGTATCATCTGCATAATGAAGGTAATTGACAGTAATACTTGTAGGAGAGACAGAAAAACCCCTGAATAGATTCATATTAGCCTCCCTATCCACGTATCTAGACAAACCCTCCATAGCAATGTTGAACAAAAGAGGAGAAACCAGATAACCTTGCCTTACACCTCTTGTACTAGTAAAGTATCCGAAAGAAGACCCATTTATAAGAACCGAGAAAGATGAAGTTGAGTAACAAAACCTCAACCAATTACACCATTTCCTACTGAAACCCATTTGGTTAAGCACAAATTCTAGATATCTCCAATTGATTCTATCGAACGCCTTCTCAAGATCAATTTTGCATACAATCCCAGCATTCTAGACCTCAGTCTAGAGTCTACCAATTCATTCGCAATTAAGGTACAATCTATAATCTGTCTTCCTTTAATATATGCACATTGCACTGGAGAAATAAGCTTGTCCATGACAAGTTTTAGCCTTGTAGCTAGAACCTTTGTAATGATCTTGTAAACACTAGTAAGAAGACAAATAGGTCTACAATCCTTGATTGTCTCAATATGATCTTTTTTTGGTACAAGAGTGATGAAAGTAGAATTATGCTTAGAGTTAATAGTACCTGTAGTGCAGAATTAATTCACAGTACCCATGATATCTTCCTTGATAAAATGCCAGCACTTTTGAAAGAAAAGTATATATAGGAAAACCATCTGGACCCGGGGCTTTGCCATTACCTAAATCTTTTATAGCATGCATTACCTCTTCTTCAGTGAAATCAATGTCTAAGATGGCAAACTCTGTGGATGTTATAGAATCAAACTCAATCCCCTCTAAATCCAGTCTAATGGCTTCCTCCTCAGTAAAAAGAATTTTATAGTATCCCACTATATGATCTTGCAGTCTTTTCCTGTCAGATACTAATTCGTCTCCAATGTATAGTTGTCTTATTCTGTTGTATCTACGCCTTGCAGATGCATTGCCGATGAAGAAAGATATATTCCTATCTCCCTTTTGTAACCATTTTGTATTCAATTTGATTTTCCAAGAGGTTTCCTCCATCTTTGAAATCTTCTCAAATTCAGCCTTGTTTTGTAGATGCACATTCCTTTCTTCTTCCGTAAGGATATTATCCTCAGCTATCCCGTCTAGAGTTTGAATTTCCGAGAGAATATCATTCAACTTTGTCTTTGGTGTGACCAAATACTTCTTTGTTCTAGACTTTTAACTTTTCTTTAAGCGCTTTTAACTTTAACCAAAGCACTGTGCTCGGTGTACCTGCGAAACAAAAAGATAACCACCAATCTTCTAGTATTTATAAGAATCCATTCTCCAAGAACCACATAACTTCAAAGCTGAAAGGGATAGGTCCCCAAGATGGGTCGGAAATATCTAAAAGCAATGGAATATGATCGGAGGTAGGCCTGGGTTTGGCTAGTTGGGAAGCAAAAGGGAAGTGTTTTTCAAAAGAAGGGGAGATAAGAAACCTGTCTAATCTGCATATGATAGGATTACCGTTTGACCATGTATATCTAGCACCTTTCAAAGGTAAGTCAATGAGGTCATGTTCAACTATAAACTTGTTGAACTTTTGCATAGTTCTTGTAACCTTCCTACAGTTCTTCTTTTCATCACATTTGGCAATTGTGTTAAATTCACCACCAATACACCAAGGAAGATAAATCCAATATCGACAAACATTATCAAGTTCTAACCAAAATTCATATCTCTCAGGTGGTTTGTTTGGCCCATAAACATTGGTAAGCACCCATTGGAAGTTAACTTCCACAAAGTCTATATCCCAGAGAATTAACATACCACCTGAGCTCCCTACAGATTGTTCTAGTGCCCAACCCACATTCTTGTAACCACAAATCTGCTTGATGTCCCATGATGAACAGTGCATCATCCTGGTTTCCTGAAATATTATAATAGGAGCTCGTATCAACTGTATCATTTTGTGCACAACCGTTCCACGACTAATAGAGTTTAGACCTCTAACATTCCAAGTTAGGATCTTAAGACTCATTGTGAATAGTATTTACCCCTTGAAGTTACTGACCTTCTTGGTCTAGAGGATTGTAAAGAGATCACCTCAACAGAAATGCCCAGTCTTTTTAATTCATTCTGTAACTTAGTTGGTATTACCCGATGTGAGCAAGCATCGTCTGAAGTATCACCTGGAGTAGGTTCGAAGCCGGGTGGGTATTCTGGTGTGCCTGTTTCAGTGTTACTAGAATAATCAATAATCTCTTCAGAAACCAAGATCGAATCCTCCAGGGCAATTAGGGGTACTGCATATTGTTTCTCTTCATGCAAAGATATGTTATCAATACCCTCGATTCCCACAATATTTTGAACACCAAAGTCTTTTTGGATTTTCTTTTTCATTGGCAGTATAGGTATGGGTTTGATAACTGGTCCGGAGTTGGATATCTTTGACACTAAGAATTTTCTTGCATGCTTTGGCATAGCAGAGAAACCAATAACAAGTTGTACACCTAGTTCAAGAGTCGATTAACTTCAGTCATTATCCATGTTGGAACTGAGAGGTTCAAAGTTTTCTGGTTTAATTTAAGTTGCAACCTGAAGTTATTGGTTCTGGAACTGTGTGAGATTGTATCGGGTTTGGTATAATTTTTACTGCAGGTTATCAAGGTTACAAGGAAAGGCAAAAGAGGTAATGCATTTGGGTTGAGTACTGCAGTTGGGTTTGGGTATTGAAAGTGGTTATCGATGATGCTTTGGAGTTTAGAACTAGTCTGCAGGTTCTCGGTGAATGACTGAATGGAGTTGGGCGGAGTGACTGCTAATGGTATAGTTGGATGAAATCGAATGGAATTGTCTGTAGGTAGGGGGATGGTGGTATAATTGGATGGTGGTAAATGTGAAGGTGTGTATGAATGCAGGAGGTGGGATGGAGTGAATTCATATGGTGATAATTTGATTTTTGGAGGTTGTAAATAGGAAAAAGTAAAATTGAAAAGTATGATTACTTTAAAAATTCTAATGAGGGTGGCAAATAGGAAAAATGTGGGTGGAAAATAGGTGGAACCGTGGGTTTTGACTTGGATTTCCTCTTCTTTCTAGGCTTTGTCTTTTTCCTTGACTTGAGAGGTAGGGTATCTTTGTTATTAATAACAGATTGTGTCAAAGGTGTCGAGATATCCGTCGGAATAGCGGTATAATATTTTGAAAAGGAAGAATTCCTACCTATGGCTGCAGTAACGAACCTGTTTTGAAGGAACTTCCTTTTTTTAGTTACATTTGTTTCCAACAAAGTAGGAGTAATGCATGTTGCAATGAATGTGTTAAGGATAACATAGTTATCGTTCCTAGAGACTCTCAACTAAGTCAGTCAGTCAGCAGAGCAACTATATTGCTAGAGTCCTTAGGCTATATTTACTCTTCTGTTTAAGAGTTGTTAGTCAGTCTTTTGAATCTATTCAAACTCTGTAACAAATCTGTAACTGTTCTGCGGAATCCTTTTAGTATAAATAAGACTGCTATCTCCACAGATTAAGTGTGGAAGATATTCTACCAAATATCATGTTCTAAGTTTGTATCAGGAGGGTTCGATCCCTTACTCTTCCGTTGTGTTAAAAAATATAGGTGTTTGTTTTT
This sequence comes from Papaver armeniacum, assembly GCA_023531295.1. Classification (NCBI taxonomy): domain Eukaryota; kingdom Viridiplantae; phylum Streptophyta; class Magnoliopsida; order Ranunculales; family Papaveraceae; genus Papaver; species Papaver armeniacum. Next base: position 145,637 of record JAJJWW010016210.1, read on the forward strand.
CAACCATATCACCAGTTCCATCACCTACTTTACTCACATCAACCATCCATTTTACCTACAACACAAATTTCTATCACCAGATCATAACCATTCACCACCACCATTAACTGTTTGATGCTAAGAAAGCTTGTTTGAATGTCTCTGCTAGTAGCAAGGCAACTGGACAAAGTCTTTTGTTTGATATATCAACACTTTAGATCTGGTACTAAAAACATTCTTAAAAACCAGATATAAACAAATTTCAATACCTTTCAACAACAATACCAAAACAAATCATTACCATTACTAATTATATCTGTTAACCAACACAGATCAATACTACCAATTGAAGAGGTATTTCGACTATCTAACACAACCATTTGAAGAGGTATTTCGACTATCTCACACAACCATTTGAAGAGAAACACCAATTTTCTCATACAAAAGAGTTATCTTCACCATGATTCCAGTACATTATAAGCAAGTTGCACATACGTCAACTCAAGTACAACTTGAGGGGAGGTGTTATGGATAACACAGTTATCGTTCCTAGAGACTCTCAACTAAGTCAGTCAGTCAGCAGAGTAAGTAAATAGCTAGAGTCGTTAGGCAATATTTACTCTTCTGTTTAAGAGTTGTTAGTCAGTCTTTTGAATCTATTCAAACTCTGTAACAAATTTGTAACTGTTCTGCAGAATCCTTTTAGTATAAATATGACTGCTATCTCCACAGATTAAGTGTGGAAGATATTCTACCAAATATCATGTTCTAAGTGAATGCCAGATCTTGACCTGTTGGTGGTATAATGAGAAAGCTTCCGTCAACATGCGAAGACTTTCCAGTGATGTTGATATGAGCAGTAAACATTTGTTTTCCTGAGAAAATCTTGATTAATCTTGGGATTAAATTGAGGCCATTCAAGTTTCTGATTTTCATACGCATAACACGCAGATTGGTAAGATTAAGAGTAGCAGTATCAATCACAAGCAACTCGCCACATATTCTACCAATAGCATGGATGATTTCCAAGGATCAAAACTGAAATGGGATTCCAAAAACTTCAATATTGAAGTCGTAATCATGAATCGCTGTAGAACCCAAAATCTGGTTGTGCCAAAAAAAGACTGAATAAGTAGCGTTGTGTGCATTAAACTTAAATTCGTAATTTGCACGAGAAAAGTCATCATCAACATTGAAAATTTCCCGAGTAGAATTAATCAAAAACAACTCGAATGAGTTTTGTATTTGTAGCTCCGTGCAAAGTATTTTCCAAATTTTTGGCCACGACTTGAACCTTGCAGATGAAGAAATCACAAAAGAGTTATTCAATCCACCTAAATTGGAAGTATCTTGACTAATGTGTATGAACTGTCCGTATTTGGAGTTCTTCGCTATGACAGAACATGGAGCATACAACCTGTCACAAACAAATGGGGAATTTTGTTTTTTAGGGTGTTTGAGAGAACAACGATTGTGCATAGGTGTTTATTGGCTTTGTGAAATTTTCCTTCAGTAGCTGGTGGTTTTGTGGATTTATCATTTGTGGTTTAGGTTTTGAAAGGGATGAGGAGTAATTTATAATGGACTTCATTGCAGCGGCCATTTTAAACCAACCTTCAAATCGAGGTCCAGATGGAATGTAAAATGAAACGGGGTATGTTTTAGGGTTTGGCCTTGACAAGAGAATATGAAGATAATACCCTTTTTCATTGCAGAGCTTGGTTGCACTAAACCATCTTTGATTATCTTCATGCTTCCAAAATTTCCTTCCTTGATCCCCATTTTTTGCAGCTTCATGAAATAAATTCTGTAAATCAATGGCAAGGTTGTGGGTGAAGGATCCTAACAATTTTCCATGAGAATGGAACTCTGTAAAAGTGATGACAGAAGAAGGAATGGTTTTGCTACATGTTACTCTAAAAAATTTCCTATCAATGGTAATGAATTTTTGATCTAAAATCATGATGGTGTAAACTAATGATCTAAGGGATAAGGGTTCTAATGGATCTAAGGCTTGAAAACTAATGATTCTATGGGATCTAATCACTAACAAGGATGAAGTATTCTATGGTTTGGAGAATGGAGGAGGGAGAAAAAAAACATGGTGGTCAAAAGACCTTAAATATCTGTTCACTTTATTACCTCGAGAACATGCAAGCGTTTGAGTTGCATTTCTTACTAGGATGACCAAAACTCTTGCAGTAAGCGCATGAAGTAGGTTTCCATGGGTATTCAGCTCTAACTTCATACTTCTTATCCTCAATTTTGAAGGGAAGTATGGCAGGGTAAGAGCAATTAGCATCAACATCCACACACACCATTGCATATGACATTCTAGTCTTCATAGCTGTTGGAGAATCCGTCATCATTGGCTTGCCTACAAGACTAGTATTAGACGTACTACTTGGAGTGTGTGGCAGAGAGCATACGACATCAACACATGAAGCTAAGTCCACATAAAACTGAGTCTAAGTCCTGCAGTTGTAATTTGTTGTAAAGTCCTATTCTTCTGCTGTAACTTAGTTCTGTAAAACTTCCTAGTCTTGTGTATAGTCTTTCCTATAAACTCGTACAAACAGTTCTAGGTTAGTTGATTAATTACTTCTTATGTAACCAGTATAAATATGAGATCAAATACAATTCTGTCTATACAGTTGTGAGACAATAAATTCCATAGCCTAGAATCTTTGATGCTATCATCTTGATCCATCCTAGGACCTATTTTAACCTCTTCCGCTTATTCAAAACTCTGTTCCTCACAATGGTGGACTCCGTTGATCAAAATCCTCCTTCCATTCCAACTCACTCTAATACAAAACCGCAACCCAATTCATCTTCAGGCAATGTTCGTACCTTAGATCCCTATGTAATTCACCCCAGTGATAATCCAGCAACAATTCTCTCTTCCCCTATCCTGCAGGGAGATAATTATGGTTCCTGGGTGTGATCACAAAGGCCCTAAATGACAAAGGAAATCTAGGGTTTGTTGAAGGTTCTCTCCTTCCTCCAAAAGATGAATTGCAGTATCAATGCTGGAAGCGATGCGACGATCTCGTCGGTAGTTGGCTTCTCAATTCTTTCCAACCAGACATCAGGGCTAGATGCTTATATGCCCCTTCCTCTCGAGCCATATGGAAGGATCTACATGTGAGATTTTGTATATCCAATGCTCCTAATTTATTTCGACTCAAGTCTGCTATAGCTGCCATCAGGCAAGAATCCATTTCGGTTTCTATGTATTACACGAAAATAAAAACTCTATGGGATCAATACGATTCTCTCGTGGCTGCCTCCGAAGTCTGTACCTGTGGTGCCGGCAAGTATATTCTTGAGAGACTCGAACGTGACAGAACCATGGAGTTTCTTCAGGGTTTGCATGATCGCTTCTCTAATCTTAGAAGCCAAATCCTAATGATGGATCCTTTTCCCACTGCTCTACGCATCTTCAACATGGTGCAATAGGAGGAAGAGCAACAACATATCACGGCAAGTCCTCTCCCTGCCATTGAAGCTGCTGCTCTCAGTACCAACCGACATCATCCACAGACCTCTCGTCCAGCACCTGCAACTCACCACAAACATCCTCGACCACACTGTGACTATTGTAATCGTCATGGTCACACCCGTGAATGCTATTATCGCTTACATGGCTTTTTTTCATCATCTGCAACAACACCTACTGTTTCCAATACTACTGCAACTCAGGAATTTCAACCTATGCAACCTGCTGCCATTCCAGCGTTCTCAGCTGAACAATATAGTCGTCTGCTTGCTCTAATCAATCCTCCAGGGGAAGATACATCAGTTGAACCTCGAGTGAATTTCGCTGGTAAGATTTTTAATACATTATTTTCTGAACCCTGGTTTGTTGACAGTGATGCTACTCACCACATTTGAGTCTCCTTATCATATTTTACCTCATATACTCCTGTCAATAGTCTAATTCAAATGCAATTGCCTGATGGTACTCTATCAACAGTAAAGCATATACACAATTCTCACCAACTCTAAAATTGTCAAATGTTCATCACATACACAATTTTAAATTTAATCTTCTCTCTGTGAGTCAGTTGACTCGTGCTTTGAATTGTGTTGTCATTCTTACACACAATTACTTTGTTTTTCAGGACCTGCTCACGAACAAAGTGATTGGTCGGGGTGATTTAAGTTGAGGTCTTTATCATCTCTGAGTCTCTGCATCTTTAGCAACATCGCCCAAAGTTTTTTTTCAATATTAAGACGTCCTTCGACATATGGCAATGTCGTCTAGGACACCCTAGTTTAGAACGTTACAGATTTCTATGTAATTCGCATGACTATATTCAGTCTACTTTTTCCAGTACTTGCGATGTATGCCCTATGGCAAAGCAGACTCGTTTATCATTTAATAAAAACAATATTTCTTCTACTAGATGTTTTGAGCTTATACATTGTGACATATGGGGTCCCTTCTTTACAACTTCTATTACTGGTGCGAAATACTTTCTCACTATTGTTGATGATTTCTCTAGATGCACTTGGTATATCTTATGCACACCAAGGGAGAAACTTGCAAATTTATCAAATTCTTTTTTCGACATGTTATTACTCAGTATTCTCGCAAACTTAATACTATCTCTACTGGTAATGCTTTACCTTATTTACCAGTACTGCAGCGTTTTCAATCAGACAATGGTTCTGAATTTTTGTCTAACAAATTCCAGACTTGGATTAAAGAAAATTGGATTCATCATCACAGAAGTTGCGTTCATACTCCACAGCAAAACGGAATTGTTGAACGAAAGCATCGTCATTTGCTAACTGTGGCAAGAGCGCTTCGTTTTCAGGCAAATCTCCCAATTCTTTACTGGGGTGAATGTGTTTTAACGGCAGGTTATGTCATCAACAAGATGCCTGCTCCAGTTCTTTCCAAACGATCTCCTTATGAAGTTTTCTTAGGTACACAAGCTAACTATCGCAATCCTCGTGTCTTTGGTTGTTTATGCTATGCTAGAAATACTAATATTAAGCATAAATTCGATTCTCGAGCTAAACCGGGTGTATTTCTTGGTTATCCATATAATCACAAAGGATACACCGTATTGAATTTTGATACAAAAACTACTTATGTTTCTCGTGATGTCATTTTTCATGAAAATATCTTTCCTTTTAAAGATGCCAAAGTTGTAAATACAGATTCTTTTCAACCGGCAGTTCCAGAGGAGTATTGTTTTGATGATACTCCCATTGCTCTTCCACAGTTCCCGGCAAATCACTCTCTGTCACCTCCTAATATGGACTCTTTACCAGTTCTGGAGTCTCATTCGCAGGTAAGTACCTCTCCATATCCAGTGCGTTCACCAGCTGTTGTTGAATTACCAACTTCCAGCACTGACACTTCTTTACCTGTATCTCCCGTTACTTCTAGTATTGACTCACCCTCAATTCCTATTGTCGACACGTCTTATGTTCCATTGCATAGATCGACCAGAGACCATCATCCTCCTAATCATTTAAAGGATTACATATGTTCAGTTAACCAATGCACATCTAAGTCTGCAATCCTAAAAAAACCCATTTCGTTCCAAAGATGAATTGGCACATCCCTAAGAACTATCCAAATCGATACAGAACTAATTGAACTAATTTGTTGTTCAATGAAGGATACCAGGGTCTAATAAGAAACAATCTACTGCCAATGTAAACAGACCCTAATTCTAAAACCCTGGTTCTATCTTCTTCTTGAGAGAACCTGAACAAGAAGACTTGCTCACCATGAATGGTCATTGAAAAATCTCCTTTAGTCATCCATTCAGAGGTAAGCCTTTCTTTCACATAAGGAAAAGCTAGTTTTTTACCTACGAAATAGACTACCACCAAAGATTCATAACAATTGATAGAGGGTTGAATCTCACCTGCAGATAAGAAGGCTCTCTGATCCATCGAAATTCTTTGACTGTACCTATTTCAAACACTAATATGGCGGAACTAAATTGAGAGTACAAAATTTAGTTTTTGTTAGAAAACTGGATCCAATTTTCTATATATGAATGAAAAATTCATATCACTAGTGCCGTGTGGATTTGGGTGTTGGGCTGGTTTAGTATTTATGGGCTTAATCCTAGTTTGGCCTATTAGTTAGGTTAACATAGTTTCAAGTTTGAAACGGTAGGAAACCTAAAACCAGGCGTGAAGGGAAACAACCCTTCGAGAATTCAGATTGGAATTCTAGAGACACACCCCTTGAAGAAATCCTTTAAGAATCATGATTCTTCATTGAAGAGGTACTAGTAATTCTATAAATACCCTGCACACATTTAGAGATGGCAATCAATCAGAAACCTAATTATCATCCTACTGCATTCTAAAATCATCAATTTAGTTTGTGTTCAAGAGAGAGTTCATCACTTTAAGTTTGGTTCGCCGTTTCTCGATGTTTGGAGTGCTACTACATCGAGAAGATAGTCGTTGTATCCTGGGACACAGACATCGATAATCCGTAAGCACCAGTGCGGGGTGAATCTGTCTTAAGGCTAGAGGATATAATCCTTGCCTCGACTTTGGTTTCATTTAATTGGGTTTGCGTTTCTCTTCATCTCGTTGTTTATTGCAGTTTATATACAAGACTCGCCACAATGGTTTTACATCAATTTTTTCGGTTTGGCAATCCCACCGTGGCAGCGGTGTGCAGTAAAATAATTTAGTTTGTATCAAATCTTTCAGATTTTGTATATGAGTCGGTGCATTCCTTTTGGACGAAATATATTAGACAAGATTCAACACCTTATTATTTTTTTTTCAATTTCTTGTATTGTGTTGGATCTCTCTCAGTTGAACATATCATTTTTCCTTTGTAGTTTTTTGTTTTCAAGTTTTTAGGCCATCTTAGTATTTTGTGAACTATAGAGCTTACTGACTATAAATACAGTTTCACTTAGAGAGACCGAACAAATTTTTACAGGACCGTAGACTCAATTCAAGTACTTGCTAATTTGCACAGAGGTCAAATTTTCTTCCCATCATCAATGCGTATTACAGTCCAACAAATGTAGTTTGCCTGCCAATCTGTTTTCTTTTTATGAATGTTAATCTGTTTGACTAACTATACTGTCCGTGTCAGGTACAAAAACTTGAGTGTTGAGAGTACCAATTTCTAGTTTTACCAAATTGACGGTCTTCAGCAAGCAGGAAGCGGAACGAACTTTCTATAATGCAAGCAAATAGCTATGCTACCAGCAGCGCCCGGGCTTTCGAATTCGATATAAGTGCATTCATAGCATTTCCTATTGATTCCTGGACTTGGATCTAATCTATTCTTAATTAGATGTCGCTATGAATTTATGTTGCATTTGTCCCTAATATCTTGTCTATGAGTTTATCATGGCAATTCGGTAGCTATCCTCCACAACTTCTTAAATGACGACAAATGCCATGGCTTTCATTTTTTATATTACGCTTTGTTGATACGGTCACAAACATCATCCATAGTACGGATACCCATCCAAACAAAGCCTAATGCAGACTCCTCTCTATTCAGCATATCCCCCAAGCACTGGCACTCTCTATTCAATACAAATGGAGCGAGCAGTGCCCGGATCGGCACCCGATAAGCTAAAGAACAAGTCCGAACTCAATGGCATAGTGGGCTTGCAGCTCGATCCAAGTTCAGTTGCTCTATATAAACAATAAGATTGCCCTAAATTCCAAATCTCATTCTCTTCCCCGAAAATCAGAACCGAAGGCAACACATCCTAGATCTCATTTTTATTAATCAAAATCAGTAAGTAGGTAGTGATGGATTCAAGATTTGGTACTAATTTTGTATGAGGTTTCTAGTGGAGGAAGAAACCTTAGTCAAGACCCAACATTGTGATATTTCCTCTCAAAAATAAGTAAGCATTCTTAGTTCTGTTTAATACAATTTTAGTTTTAATTCAATTTTTACCAAATTCTCAAAATTAATTTTTTATTTTGTTTTCTTATTTCAGGTTGTTTTCGAAATCCTTCCCTATCAAATTCGAGGTCACTTTTGAGACCCTCTTAATCATTTTCATCAACTTAACAGGCTGACTGTAAAAAGATTCCCATATATATTCATGAAGAGATTCAGAATAACCTAAGGAACGTGGTGGAACTCCACTCAATTTCAAATGAAGAAGGTTCCTGCTGATGAGAAGCCACAAATATACGAAATCTAGAATGTTGTTTTGGTAGTCAATAGCAGATATACCAGCAAATAAATGCTTTATCAAGATTGATAAATTGTTTGGAGAGCCATCAGAAAGCCTTTTCCGGTTGTGATTGTATTTTCAGTTTCAACACTAGCTAATGATATTTTTCAAGACCTATTCATGTTGATACTCCTAGGGCTGAATAAAATTTTGATACTTTTATGACCCTAATTCCGGGTATATTTAGCTTAACTCACTGTTCACCCAGTCATTGTATTTCAGTGTCTGGTTGGATTGATAAAGTCCAACCACTTGCGGTCTTGGTTAAATTTTTGTTTACATATGGTAGACAAAATTTCTGAATTTGGTTGGAATAGAAATTGCATCGTGGGCCACCAAGACCACCAGCATTGGCCTGATCCCGTGCCTCCCCATCTCATTTCATTTATAAAAACCACTACGGCGGCGCCTGATAGCTGTTATCTTCCTCCGCCTCCATTATTTATCAACACCACCACCACCAAATCAATCAATCAATGGGTTTTAAATGGAATATGGGTTTTGTGTCTCATAGACCTTGGAAGGAAGAAGAAGAGAAAATGGTTGAATCGGAAATGGGGTTTTACTGGGATCACTCATTCAGAGGGTGAAGAAGCTCAAACCCAGTATGCCTTATCCTACAGAGAGTGTTTAAAAGCCATGATAAATCCAATTGTGGAAACCTCATCTTCGCCTTGGAGAAAACTAAGGTACTAATGTTTCAGTGAAAATTACTGGTGATTATGGTTAAGATTTTGTTTAAATTTTACAGTAGACAGACAATTTTTTATGATGCAAGAATTTGGATCTCAGATTTGTTGCTTGATATGTCATCTCTCTATCCAGCGTTCAATTGGATTCGATGAAATTTTATTTCCTATTTTCTTTAGATGTTTCTGGATTCTACAATGAGTTTTATGCTGATGGAATGGTATCTGTTTGATGAATTGCTTGACTGACTTATTGTCCACATGTTGTAGTTGATTGATTATGCATTGTGCCCAAGAACCAGTCTGTGCACTGATTGGAACTCCAATTCTTATACCTTTCTTATGCAGTCATTGCCAACTTCAAAGGAAGTCAGCAAAGGCAGACTTCCTCAACTCTTCTTCAATGAGAAATGCTCGAACCCTAGGCTTTTTTCTGCAACCCCTAATTTCATCTTGGACTAAGAGAAAGGAAGATGAAACCTTGGTTTCAACTGCGAAGAAATTAGAAGTTGAAGTTGTATCTCCTATTGCTAAGAAACAAGTAGAAGATCTATCTCTTACCAAAAAAGTAGAAGTAGAAAATCATTTCTCCACCATCATGAATGCAATTCAAAAGGTTGTGCTTCTTAATGTGGCCGTTTCCGATGCTGTTTCCAAGGTTGTTGGTCCATTTTATGCTGCTGTAAGTCTTCATTCTGTTATCGACTTTTATATAATTCTGTCATCTAGTTTATACTATAAATAAAAACCCGTTTTTATTGAAGTTGTTGTCTTTGGCAGGTGCTTCCATTCGTTCCAGTAGCGATCCTGAAGCTTATTCCCCAGATAGCTGTCAACAAAAATCAGGTACCTAGCAACTTAGTTAGAACACTGATCCCTTTCAAGGTATACGAGCTGTTGGTTTAGTGAAGCTTGCGTAATTTTTTCTTATCTTATTTTTAACTGATAAAGGAAAGGCTAGGACAGACTGATCCTGATGTATTTTCTTTGACCCGGTGATAGCAGATGAAGCTGAAGATAGGGTCAAAGTGGCCTATGTTATCCACATGTTTTTATTGCGTCGCCATGACATCTCTGGTGTTGAGCTAAACACATGACATTTGGTGGACAACCTGGTTTCCCAATAAAAACATGTGGACAACATACAATAAGGCCACTTTTAACAAGTTCCCGTGGCTGAACAGTTACAAAGCTACTTTTGATATACTGACTCTGCCTTTGAATATCAAATCAACAAAGAAGCTGGAAAAAAAAAACAATCGTCTAGTAATGGTCTACCGACTATCAAGACACAAGGACTTAGTAAGTCTTGTTTTTCTCATTTTCATTAATTTTTGTCTAAATTCTAGCTGTTCACTTGATTATAGTGAAGTTGGTCAGACTATTGCTTGATTCTCTGTTTACACTGACTGAGTCTGAGTATGTAATGTTTCTAGTTTGAATTTTATGTTCTCCTTGTACACTAGGAAGTTCTTGATAATCTGGAATATAGAGAAGAGGCATGTTGTTTCCCTCCTTGCTTCGTATAATTGGATTAGAAGATAGCGATGAAACAGAGGTTTCTTAGTAATTTCTCATTGTTATTTTCTTGCTTTCTGGTATCTCTATCCTGCTAATATACGATTCGTAACTGAAAAGGTATTTCTGTCAATACACAAGATAAAATACGTCCTCTCCCCTGTCCCCCTCAAGCATTTGTGTTTTATTGGTGAGAGACTGGATGTATTATGGTGCTTACTCATTACCTCATAAATACCATTATCTACAACAAGTGTGTGGTGGGATTTCTGCTTTTGGCAACAAGTGTGTGGTGGGATTTCTGCTTTTGACATCAAAGAGTTGGGTCATTGGAATTTTGAACCTTGCTACTGAAAAGAGAATTGCTCGTTTGAATTAGCTTGACATCAAAGAGTTGTATCCTGATGCCTTGTGTATTACAATCAGGCTCACATGCGGAATATCCCATATCAACAGAAAATCAGGACTCTTATGAATACGCATGATTTCTATTTTAATTTTGGAAGCAATCTCTGCTTTAGAACTCCGACTTACTGCTTCTGGAACTCACTAACTCCTGTAAAACTTCGAACTGCAAAGAGTTTTACATTTGCATCAGGAAGTAATTCAAATAGCTCTGCAACCCTTTCTCGTACATTTGTTATTAACTCTTGGTTTGTTATGAAACCCTTTATAGTTTGATTCTTAACAATAATAATCTTTATTCTGCTTTAGGTACTAACTCTTTTTATTGGCTTGATTAGGTATTGATATCAGCTGGGGATGCTATCTATTTCCAAATATAAAGTCTTTTGCAGACGAACTTAAATCGGTGGGAACTTTGGTCTTTTCAGATCCGCAACTATGGTTCTGACAAGGAAGTTGAGGAATTTGATATAGTCATCTCAGGCACATTTCATTCATCATGTCATAAAGTCGTCAAGTGAATTAGAAATTGCATGTTCTGTGTCAATTAGGGGCTTGTAATCACTTGTAAATCAGTATGAATTTTCGGAATTTTATACCAGGTCTCTTCTTATTTCCTAGTTAACAAGTTTGCCAGATACTTGAGTATATTGTATATAACCTCTTTGGTCATATTTGAACTTGTGTTATCGCTATGTGTAAGTCCTTAAAACCGATCGTAGTAGGCATTCTCAACACTCTTAGAAGTGTACCTATGATTTTGGTTTTTTTTTTTTATCTGTTATCGAAGGAAATCTTTTATATTCTTATGCTCTATCGGACGTTAGTTTCTCACATCTTGGATGTCTTGATTCAATCAAAACCATTAAAAAGTATGTCTTAATTTATTTACATACTAGGACATGCATGACCCATGCCGTAACGGAACTGGATTGTTATTGCTACTGAATAAAGTGACAATAGTCATCTATTTGATCGTCGTTAAACGATTGTTACACGAATAGTTAACACCAAGTTTTAAGGTTTCCCAAAACCATTTGCAGATTTACTTTAGGATGCATATTGTGAAGGAGAAACTGTTATTATATCAATAATGTATATAAGAATGATAAATGCTTCAGGAACAAAAGCTCCAAGCTTAATATACTCCCAGGATTTCATCATTTTCCTTTTAACTGGACCTTGTATTTCTTTCATCAATCCAAACCTTCATTCATTTTGTTGTCAACGTCTTAATTCTATTCTGAGTAAGCGTTACTTATAGCCAAGCAGTTTGTAAAGAAAACTTCACAAAGTTGTCCATCCTAAAATTCGTCTATCTCTTTGGTGCTTTGCCGGTTTCAGTAGCTCTTGGCTTTGGAAGGGGTTAGGGCTTCAACTGGAAAACTAGGAGCTAATTTGGAGGTACAACCGGATACTACTCTAATTCCATCACTAAGGAATAAATCTTGTCCAAATATCCAAAATAATCTCACCCTAAATGGCTAATTCCATATATCAGTTGTTGACCTATAGTGTATCTACGGGTATTTACGTGATCAATCAAAGTGATGGACAACCAATAAGATTTGACTTTTGGTATATGTCACCCATGTAGAACCCATTCTTCATTGAAGTCGAGATTATGTATGCTTAATGCTGCCGCCTCAGCACCAAAGTATGAACAAAAACACAAAACTAAAAATAACAGTAAAACATTATGCGATAAAATTCATGTCAGCAACAAAATTAAACCAATACCGCATTGATCAATCTTGATATATTGTCTAAAACTTCAGTAGTTATTTCTTTAGTTTCCGCTTCTAAGCTTTACTCTCCAGTGTTTCGGCCCTTGGTAGGTATTTCCCCCTTCCTGGCAGAATATGCGAATTCTTAGACCGAAATTTAGACCAAAATTCACGCAATCCATGTGGTTGAGAAAATTTAGTCTTTACTCTAAGGATTTGAAATTTAAACTTGTCCAGCATTGATTCTATTTCCTTTAGTTTCCAATTTCCAAATAAAATTTTGCACAGTTAACATGGTGATATTGAAAGTTTCATTAATTGGTGCTTTGATTTGCAGTTCTAAAAGTGATCAACCTCTTTGATTTGTTGTAGTGGATGTCGCAAGAAGAAAACCGGAAGTTTCATATTATTAATTTATGCAGTGGCTTATAGGTTCTATCGTGTGTTCCTCTTCTATTTAACAAATCCAAACTGAAAATCTTGATTTATTGATAGTGGCACTCTCAGTTCCTCTTCTTTTTCATTACCAGGTAAGACATTTAAATATCATTTTTTTCCCTAAAATCTTGATTTATTGTTTAGCTCATTACATATTTGAATCGAATGCTTGGATCTTAAGACTTTGAATTAGTGCATTTTTGTGTATGTTTTGATCTATTTCATTTCTCTGCATAATGGGAACACATGTGATTTGAAAACTAGTATTCATATACAAATCTATTATAATTAGGGGATTTTTGTTGTGTTTAAATTCAGTTTTAGGGCGTATATGGTATACAACACCTGATTGGGTGCCTCTGGCTCTGGACTGGGATGGCAAGCTAATCTACTAAGTTGTTATAAGAATCCTTGAATCAATTTTGTAACTAAACATAAGATGATGTGTTCAGATAAAAAATCTTACGGATCGAAGAAACTCAACCTCTTAAAATCACAATTTCCTAAAAAAAAAAATGAATCCCTCTTAAGTATAAAACGAGCATTCTCACTCCCATTTTCATTAGTTCCAAGTCTGAAACAAAACATGAATGTCAATATTGTGGGATAAAAGACAGTGAAAATTTCACAGACACCATTGTTTTACACATGTTACCTCAAAGGAATTTTTTAAGATTCACTGCAACGATGTAGTAATGATGAGATCTTGAATTTGATAGCTGATGAGAATGCACAAACATTGAGCGCAAGACAGTAGATTGGTTCAGGGGAATGTTAGAGGTCACACCACGCAAGTGCAATGAAATACTTGAGTTTTGAGAGGAGAAATCATTGGGCTAGTCAAAAATCAAGACAAGGGTTTCATCAGCTTCTTCTTCTACTAGCAGTTTTAGTGGAATGATGAGAGGAGTAGTAGTAAGATTGGTGTCCAGATAAGTGAGAGATGATGGCGTTCTTGAAGAATCATCCATTTTTCAGAACGAAATTTGACTGAAAATTTTGAGATCTAAAAACGAAGTTTAGTTTGTTGACGGCTGCATGGATACTTTTAGAAGTGCCTTTATGTTTCTAGGGTATTAGACAAAATTGGATTGACAATCGAACGGGTGGAGATGTGAATCACTATAGTTGCCATTGCCCTAGATAGGTAAATCACTAAGTTTAAGATTCACTAAGTTGGATTTGATCTTTAAGAATGTTCACCTATGGGATCATATTAATTCTAGTCTAAGTTTATGTATTTTATTGATCCAAGTGTTCCGTACTAAGTTAGACTAGAATTAATACAACCAAAATACATAAACTTAGACTAGAATTAATATGATCCCATAGGTGAACATTAACTTGAGCTAGATTAAAATAGCATCACCAAATTGAGCTACATACATTAACTTGCAATCTTGAAAGGATTCCAAGGCGTAGGAGTCCTGCAATTCATTCTTTCAAGTCTCAGTCCATCCCAATATAACCAAAGTCTAAAACCACTTTAGACTACAATGTTTAGAATAATTGGCCAGCTGCTATGATTTGTGCCCGGATTGGCAGATGATGAAATGAACTGGAAAAAAAAAGTAACAACGCAATAAGTTCAATATGTATATGGACACTAAAACGTTGAAAAGGGATCAAGGCTTAAAATCATTTTACTAAATTATGCACAAGAAGCATGAGTACTTCATAGAGGAGCTGCAAAACTAATGTGGATATATGGAAAAAAGGTATGCAAAATTCAAAAATGATCTGCAACTATGCAAGTCATCACTTGGCTTAATTTAATGTGGATAATGTAGATCATCAATCATTAACAACATTTATAAATCAAGTAAATCTAAACTAAAATTTCGTAAGATAAAAAGAGAGCATACAACATTTGAAATTGATCTGCACCAATTCAAGTCTTCATTAGGCTTAGTTTACGGATCATCAATCATTAACAGCATCTATCGAAAGTAAATCTAAAGTATAAATTTGTAATAGTAAATCCACCCCGAAATTTTTGCACCTAAAACCAATTACACACTGTCCCAATCAAATTGCTTAACTAGATATGATAACATTTTGGATTAGTTAAATATTTTGTTCCCTTACAATCTATAAAGAGTCTGTATTCGAATAGGCATACAAGACAGCTCTGAAATCTCATATGGATATGAGAACACGCCTGCATAGAAAGACCAAGACATGAACTTTATGTTAATATTGTGGGCTTGTTAATATTGTTAACTTTATATCAAGCACAATTATCTTACAAATCTTACCTCTGTTACTACCATCATCAAAGGATGTTGGACCATAACAATTTAGTTTTGAGAGGAGAAGTCATTATGAAATTTTTGAAGATTTTTGTATCTCTTCCCTTTGATCTCAAAGCTATGTGGTATGGTTCAAACATGATACTGACACTCCAATCAAAGACCTTCATCTGATGTCGGAAAACTCTCATCAGCAGCAGCAGATCTCCCTTAACTATTTTTTTTTTCCTCCTTTCCAACACCGCCTCACTACCACTGTTAGTGTCCACTCTCACTCTCTATGTATAAATACTTCTACTCAAATTCTAGGGGTCGGTCCTTGTGTGATTTACTAAAATATCCTTTACTTAAATCAAATGTCCTTGTTGGAACTTATAACAACTTCTCAAGCTCAGTGATAATAACACACTTGCAATCCGACCGCAACATGTTGAATCCTCGAACCTACACTCGCATTCACCATAGGTTGTCCACAACCAGCATATAATAGACGTGAATGATGTGTTCCGTACTGCAACATGCATGTTGGATAGTAGTTAGGCATCTTCCTATGCACATGCCAAAAAAAATGGTGTTTGGCATGCCAGGTGGCATGCCAAACCATTTGCGCCACTATGGGGAAATCGCTGAGCGATCGAATCCCTAGCGAGCGATAAAGTCTTTATCGCTTTATCGCTGGCGATATTGTCAATATCGCCAGCGTTATTATATCGCTCGATAATAATAATAACGCTGGCGATACAATGGTTATCGCCAAGTAGTTATTCTGCAACGGCTAGTTCCCCTATGGTTCCTATATATACGTCATTTTACCTCGATATAAAACTCACACCTGCTTCTAAAGATATTACTCATTTATTCTCAATTTTAAGCTTCACAATGTCGAGATCCAATGAAGAAAAGGGATATTATTATGAATAGGTTCAGGTTACAGCAAGAAAGTTATCGTATGAGGTTGCAAGAAATTGACGAAGAGGAAGTTGAAGATGAGAATCTAATCGAAACTATGATGCTTGCACATACGGGTCAAATACCAAGAGTTCCAGAGCCCAAAGAAGTATTATCAAGAAGACATACGTATCGAGGGAGGGAATTTTACCATCAGAAGCTCATGCACGATTATTTTCTTCCCAATTGTGTGTACTCTGATCGAGATTTTCAAGGTCGATTCCGCATGCCTCGTCATCTGGTGAAAAAGATTATTGAAGAGCTTTGTCGAGTGGAACCTCAATTCAATTATCAGTTTGATGCACTGAATATTAGAGGTCATAGTCCCGAACAAAAAGTTACTTCGGCTTTACGGATTCTAGGTTATGGCACTCCAGCGGATGCGAATGATGAGTACCTTCGTATGGGTAAAACAACTTCTTACACTTACCTTTCATTGTCCTGTGAAGTAATGATTAATCATTTTGGTCCAACATATTTACGAAAACCAACCGACGAAGATGTTAGACAAATATTAAGGGAGAATGAGGAAAGGGGATTCCCAGGAATGCTAGGTAGTCTCGATTGTATGCATTGGGTATGGCATGGATGCCCTGTTTATTGGGCTGGTCAATATAAAGGTCATTATCCAAAACCAACAGTTATCCTAGAAGCTGCTGCTTCTTACGATTGTTGGATATGGCACGCTTTGGTCTTCCGGGTTCACAAAATGATATTAATGTTTTGCACAAGTCGTCTCTGTTTGAAGATTTGAAGTATGTAATTTCTCCATCTGTCCGTTTCATGATTAACGGCCATCAGTACACTCATGGCTATTATCTTGCAGATGGTATCTACCCAAAATGGTCCACCTTGGTTCAATGCTACCGTCAGCCTCCTGCTGGTGCATTGGGTCGTTCATACCGATATTTTAACGATGCCCAAATGGCACTGAGGAAGGATGTGGAACGCGCTTTTGGAATTTTGAAGAGGAAGTTCGCTATCATTTGTGGCCCATATCGTGGGTTGAGTCCTCGTGAAATGCACAAGACTATGCTCACTTGCATAATTCTTCATAACATGGTAATTCAGGAAACCAGACGTGATTCGGATTGGATTAACTATGATGATGAAGATTTGAGGCCGGAGATTCGACCTGAAAGAGGCCTCCCTGCAAGGAATTATGGTCAAATGAAACTACATTCAGAACCGTAATTTGTATGACCAGTTAAGAGATGATCTGAGATTGAATCTTTGGGCGAGCATGGAAGATGATTTTATGTATTTTCTTAATGTTTTAGCTTCAGTTTAAGTTATGTTATGTATTGTTATTTTTCTAATTAATAAGCTTCAACATTTCATTTCAAACTAATATTAATTGGAATGCATAACAACATATCAAATTAAAACTTAAACTAGAACATTAAAACTTAAACGCTACATTAAACTAGTACTAAACTAGTACATTAATCATTTAGAGGAATTATTTCATCAAACTCATCATCAGTTCCATCATCATCATCTTCTTCATCACGGTTGTTAGTAAATCCAGCTTGCTTTTCAATCTGTGCTTGAATCCTGTCAAATTCGATTTCCCATACATGCAGTTGTTGGGCGTTCATAATTGAGGTGTTAGCTTGAAAAATGTTATGCTTGTCATAGTCAAACTGGAATTTTTCTTGAGAAAGAAGACTTTTCTTACTCTCCCGGTTTTGAATTTTCCTTTGAATGGATCTTTCCTTCGCGATGGTCTTTTGATAATCCATAAACTCCGCCATGTTAAATCCTACGGAACTCCCTCCTTCTTGAGCTAATTTTCTAGCCGTTTTGCCCGATTCCTCCCCGGAAGTTTTCCCTTATTATTACCATCAACATAATTATTGAAAACTACGTTGGAATTTGAGCTTGTAGGGGTATCTGGTGAAGAATTTGATGGACCTTGTGAAAATGGTGAAGAATTTGGTGTTGAGGGAGAAGAATTATATGGTGACTTTTCCGGTACTATTTGATTATTTGCTAAGTAATCGGGATTATATTTGTTCAAACCCTTCAAAATATGATAACAACTTTCGAAAGCAAACTGTTTACCATGTTTTCGTTGCCAATCTGTACGAACCTCTCTTTCAAAAGCAACATCAGTCTGACCACTATCATTTCCTTTTCTCTTGGCTTGCATTATCAATGCAACATAAGCGGCTACTTCCCGGTTGATTACAATGAAGTGTTCTGACAATCCTTTTGCATCACGACCATTGATGTTCATGGTTTGTTCTTCATATTTTTGAAATATATTATCCCACATGATGTTACCATGTTGGTGTGCACCACCGATACAATCTTGGGTAAAAAAAACATAATTACGACAAATACATTCATCTTCTATCATGGTGTATTTTGCACCACCGACTCGATTCTTCTTACCTTTGCCTTGAGTTTGTGCTTGTGAATCCATTTTACAAGAAAATATAATTGTAGAGGAGTTGTGATAGTTTTAGATTTGAAAAAGATTGAGAAATTAAGAAATTCTAGAGAGATTTAGAATTTTTGGTGTGAGTTGATATGAGTTTGAAATCAGGTATTTATAGAGGGGGGAAATTGTAGCCGTTAGATGAAGATCGGTCAGCGATTATCATAGTATCGAGCGATAGCTTGACTGTCGCTGTCGAGTGAATGACCATCGAACGATTCTTTGACCATCGAGCGACCGACACTCTATCGCTCGCTGGAAACTCTGTCACGTATGCCTATATGCCAGGAAAAACATATTGGCATATGAGTTTGGCAGTTTGGCATACCCATAGTGGGTGCATATATGCCAAATACCATATTTTGGCATGTGCATAGGAAGAGGCCTTATACTTGCATATTTGGTATCGGCCTTCCCCACCATTAACTATGACACTTCCTTGGTATTGACACTTTGATAGTTCAAAATAAAGCCCTATAATTCCTACATTATTTTATTTTACAGAAATTGGGTCATTTGACCAGAAATGTACTTTTTCTGGTTGATATGGACGAGTAAACTTTCACCTGGGTGAAATGGACGAGAGTTTTTTAAAAGTGTAACTGACTATAATACCTTGTATCCATCTTCTCTTTATTTTCTCTCTGTCATCCCATTCTCTCCGCCAACGCTGAAATTGGTTTCTCCAAAGTTTTCATCATCTTTATCCACCATTTTCATCGTCTTTTTCTACATCAACAGTATCATCACAGTTGAAATTGAAGACTTCATTGTTGAAATTGGTTTCTCCGTCTCTGCAAACACCATCTCGAGCAACCTAATTACGGTTTCAAACACATTAATTTCACAAAATATCACATTTTACAAAATTAATCAAATTAAAACTATGAGTACATGAAACCCACTTTTAATTTGCTTAAATTTGTCTAAATTTGTTTCAATTGAAATTAGGGTTTGGACTAGTTTCTTATTTTGCTTACATAATGGCTTATACTTTGTTGAGTTTGTTAACATCTTGTTTTATAACCCGGTGAAATGGTGTACATATATGCATCCTTGTTTACATTTTGTTAAATTTGTACCTATATGAGTTTGTACATATTTGAATTTGTTTTCATCTAATTGTAAATCCTGATACACCTGGTTCCATCATGTGTTTTTGCTAGATGAAACCGGATTCATCCAAAGAAAACAATTATTTTGGGATTTGCGGAATAGCAACCTCTAGGAATAATTGTTTCAGCAGGTTTAACTGGCTAACATTTTTAATCTGTTGATAATTTGTGTAGGATCAGCAGGTTTAAACTATTATGAAACTAATTTCATCGAGGTTTAACATTTGATGTACATGGTTTCATTCAAGTTTGTGTACTAGATTAATTTAGAGATTCAAGTTTATGTACATGTTAGTTTCCTTGCTGATTATTGTTGGAATAATGTATTGATACAGTCCGTTACGAAATTGTTTTTATCAATGCTTTATAGTAAGATGAAATTGGTTTCATCTTTTCTGGATTGAGTTGCAATTAAATGCATCCATGTACTAGAATGAAACTAGTATCATCTTATTTTGGATTGACATGAGATTATTTTCATCCATGCGATACTAGGATGAAACCAGTATCATCCTGTTTTGGATTGAGTTAAAAGTATATGCATCCATGTTATACTATGATGAAACCGGTATCATCCTATTTTGGATTGACATGAAATTATGCTCATCCATGTGTTGATGGTGGTTTTTAAACAAAGGGTAAAATCGTAAAATCCCAAATAACCTAATGTCACCGGTGACACATTTATTAGAACATTTAATGCATGTAGTCAGTAATTAATAGGGGGTATTTTTTCAAATTAGGGTTACAACGAACAAAACCTAATTCCCCTCCGTGCCAATGGCAAATCATGCCAGCCACACCAAAACGCGCCAAAGCATGCCATGCTAGCCGCACCTCCGTGCCAATGGCAAATCATGCCAGTCACACCTAGCCCAAGCTAGCCGCACCTCTGTGCCAATGGAAAATAATGCTAGCCACACCAAACGCGCCAAAGCATGCCATGCTAGCCGCACCTTTGTGCCAATGGCAAATCATGCCAGCCACACCAAAACGCGCCAAAGCATGCCAACCATGTTAGCCGCACCTCCGTGCCAATGGCAAATCATGTCAGCCACACCTAGCCCAAGCTAGCCGCACCTCTGTGCCAATGACAAATCATGCTAGCCACACCAAACGCGCCAAAGCATGCCAACCATGCTAGCTACACCTCTGTGCCAATGGCAAATCATGCCAGCCACACCAGAACGCGCCAAAGCATGCCAACCATGTTAGCCGCACCTCCGTGCCAATGGCAAATCATGCCAGCCACACCTAGCCCAAGCTAGCCGCACCTCTGTGCCAATGGAAAATCATGCAAGCCACACCAAAACGCGCCAAAGAATGCCAACCATGTTAGCCGCACCTCCGTGCCAATGGCGAAATCATGACAGCCACATTTAGCCCGAGCTAGCCGCGCCATGCCAAACACACTCTGTCTTGGCCCTAGCTACGCTAGTCACGTCACGCCCAGCCAAGCACTTTGCCTTGGCCCTAGCCGGCGCCCGCGCTTAGGCTTGCAAACCATGCAACCTAGGCCAAATTGGCCACGCATGCCATTGGCACATGCCAACACGCTCGCTGGTAGCTTTTCCTACCAGGGCGCGACCCAAGTTGGCCACGCGTGCCATTGGCACATGCCAACATGCTCGCTGGTAGCTTTTCCTACCAGGACGCGACCCAAATTGGCCACGCATGCCATTGGCATATGCCAACACGCTCGCTGGTAGCTTTTACTACCAGGACGCGACCCAAATTGGCCACGCATGCCATTGTCACATGCCAACACGCTCGCTGTTAGCTTTTCCTACCAAGGCGCGACCCAAGTTGGTCGCGCGTGCCATTGGCACATGCCAACACGCTCGCTGGTAGCTTTTCCTACCAGGACGGGACCCAAATTGGCCACGCATGCCATTGGCACATGCCAACACGCTCGCTGGTAGCTTAGCCTACCAGGACGCGACCCAAATTGGCCACGCATGCCATTGGCACATGCCAACACGCTCGCTGGTAGCTTTTCCTACCAGGATGTGACCCAAATTAGCCACGCATGCCATTGGCACATGCCAACACGCATCACTGGTAGTTTTTCTTACCAGGCCATGGCCCTAATGGCCGAGCATGCCATTGGCACATGCCAACACGCATCACTGGTAGCTTTTCTTACCAGGCCATGGCCCTAATGGCCGAGCATGCCATTGGCACATGCCAACACGCATTGCTGGTAGCTTTTCTCGAGCATGCCATTGGCACATGCCAACACGCATTGATGGTAGCTTTTCTTACCAGGCCATGGCCCTAATGGCCGAGCATGCCATTGGCACATGCCAACACGCATTGCCGGTAGCTTTCTTACTAGGCCAACTTGACCGTACGCGCCATTGGCACATGCCAAAACCCACGCTGGTAGCCTAACTTGCAAACCGTGCAACCTACCACCAAGGCATTCCACACTGGTATTCTAACTTACACTCAACCTACCACCAAGGCATTCCACATATGCCATTGGCACATGCCACATACGCCACTAGCAGCTCTAGCATAGCCACTTGCGCTCGAGGTGCAACCCGCAACAAAGGCATTCCGCACATGTCGTTGGCACATGCCACACGCGCCCCTAGCAGCGCCTCTTGCACTCAAGGTGCAACCAACACCCGAGACATCAACACAAACTGGGGGATGCTTTCCAGGGTCTTGGTTTGGCGGTCACAGCATGCAGCGTACACTACGCTCACATAAAGAAAGCGTGAATAGGAATAAAGCAGTCAAATAAATGAGGAAATAATGGTGAAAACGTTTTCACCCATAAACACCATGCAGTTACCACCTCCTCCCATTATTTCACCCTTTCCACCAGACTTGTATATGCCATTGGCATATGCCAACTTTTCATCTCGGAAATCAGTAGTTACAGGGTCGGCACGGTATTCAACCTTATACCCTGCCGACTATATTTTAGTCGGCACGATATTCATCCTTATACCTTACCGACTATAGTTTAGTCGGCAGGTTATGAAATTAATACCTTGCCGACTAATCATTTTTATGTGTATGTCAAAAATTCTATAGTCGGCAGGGTATTTTTTTATCGACCTTGCCGACTATAAGATAGCCGGCAAGGTAAGAAATCAACAAGATGCCGACTAGTGAAGCATTTACAACAGTCTCCCGTGTGTCAAAAATAATAAAGTCGGCATCTTGTTCATTCATCGACCTTGCCGGCCATAAGTTGTCGGCATGTTCTTCATCCGCAGACCTTGCCGGCCAAAGTTAGTCGACATGTTCTTCATTTGTCGACCCTGCCGACTTTTGGTAGTTTCAAAACTGAAAGTGTTGAATTCTTCTTTAATTTTGAGTATGATTTCATACCAGCTTTGCAATCCTCTTTTTAGAAGTGTTATGCTTTCATTTCTGTTGAAAAAATATTCTCGAAAGAAAATTTTTTCATCAAAAATCTTCCCAAATGAGTTCAATTAGAAACAAAATTTCATAACTTAAATTCATGATTTCAAAAGTTTTAATCTAAACTCAATTAATTAAGCTAATCCGATTTTTTAGTGTTAATTAAACAAGGATATATTAGCCATTTAGAAAATACAAGGTTAAGGGGTGGCTTGGTTTTACTTCATAATGACCAGGTTTTGTCTTATTGGGTATACCCCAATCGCACCAGGTTAAAAAATTTGGACGCCCTACGTAATGTATCCCCTCTCCATTAGCTAAATTACAACCCCTTCACTGTTGCCATGTCTGCTCGTGACTCTACTGCATTCATTTCATGAATTAAAAATGCTAACTATTAGCTAGAAACTAAAAAGAAAACATAAACAAGATAACTCGGCAACTTCAGTCTTTAGTAACCAAATACCCGGTTTACCAAAACAATGAGCCATCAGCTGCCCTTGTGTGCTGGGGGTATTATGGTAAAATGGAACAACAGTAAATCCCTAACCCTAGACATAAAATGGTTGGGAGAGAGAGAAAGTGTTGATTCAAATCAGTCTTTCTTTTCCCAATCACTTAATCATGCAAATGTCAACCAGAGACAAAGGTATACACCAAATCTGTAACTTATTCTACATGTTTGTAACTCCAGAATTGATGTTGTATTTCAGAATTATTTTCATCATTTTGTAACTTAGGATTTTCTGTTCTGTTGTCTTCTTTTGTGTGTCAATTGCCATGTAATTAGTCACCTGTTTTGAACCATGGACACAATTGATGGTGGGTTTTGATTCATGGGTATCTTTTAAAAATTCTGTTGTTGTCGTTGTTTACTGCTTCCTCGGATTTTAAGAGCCATAATTTTTGGCTCATTGGGTCAAAAATACTCTAATTTTGGCTTATTGTGTTAACAAAATCCAACTAATTTGCCTATTGTGTTGATTTTTGTTGATTGCTACAACTATGTGAATCAGTGAATAGTCCTAGTTGATTAATTTGACTTGACCTATAATTTTCACACCTTAGACAATTAGAATTTGGAATTAGCTGCGGGTAGCGTTTTATTGGTCTAATTGTTGGAAATTATCTGATACAATAATTTGAGAAGTATTATTGATGGTGCAATTTTTTTTATGATTATAAGAATTGACTGAAATGTAATCTTCAGGATTTGGTCCATGCTAGCCACATTTTGATTTTCCATGGGTCTGCTAATTCTGTAGTGTTATGTAACTTGGAATTGGTTGACTATGTCTCTATTAAATTCTTGTCGTCTTATACATGAAGCTTCAGAATTTGGCCGGTGTTGGTGTGCTTTCTATGATTTTAGTACATGCTAGATTGTTTAGTTTAAGCTATGATTTATCTTGTTTTGGGGTTTGATTTAGAGCCAGCTCATTTCATGTGATATAAGGTACCTTAACTCTTATCGGTTTAATTGGTGGAAGTCGATTATCTCGTGAATGGTTGATCTATAAATTGCTTCATATGCTTCCTGCTGCCTCCTTGAGTTGATCGTGGTTCAAGTTGGTAACCTGTGGTTGTTAGGCATACTGCACCCAATGCTTGTCTCTTTGAGTTGGAATGTAAATTAAAAGTTTGAATGCGGCTGTGGTGGACTACGTAATATGCTCCTGCTGATGATTGAAATTAGTCTTCTTCCTTTCAGAAAATCAACTAGTAAAACAAGATCAGGAAACATAAAGATATGGAAACTGTAGGAAGATTTTGTAATAAATCGAAGTTGTTTGGGTTGTGGGTGTGGATACTTTTCCAAATTTTCGATTATGTTGAAACAAGGTATAGTCTTATTCGTAATTCACTGAATGAATGACGAGTTTATTGTCTTATCTATTTCAGGATTTGCTCGCACTAGATGAACGTTACAAAAAGGCTACCGCCTATTGCCTGTGGAATGAAAAATAAATGGAAATCACATGGCAATACGCCAAACGATACAAATTCAAAACGTCTTACAAGTAATCCCGACGCAGGTAAAAACTTCAGAACTCTGTCATGTTCGCCCCAGTTACCCAGTAGTTTTCTTCTTTACATTCATTCTAATTAATTCTGACTTTTGTAAGGTACTTTTCGATCTCAATATCAAGAGTAGGAGCAATCAGAAAGCCCACCTGGACGCAGAGTTAAAATGGTACGCACATACCTATGCTGGTCTTTACAGTCACTTCTCATTCCTGCAACTTGAAAGCTATTCTAGCCTCGAGGTTTATTATTTGGTCTTGTATGTGATTGTTCATGGTTGATATATTTATCGTATTTGTCTGTGTAAAACCTTACAAAACTTGTTAAAAATGGGAACAATGTATGCTAGCTAGTAGATTTTGGATAGTGCTACACCATGTTATTCGGCTGCAAAAATATTATGCAACTTTTGTCTTTCACATTTACTTGCATTACAGTACTGCCTACTCAATCTAAATGCTAAGTGGTGCAGGTCAATTATCCCATGAATGGCTGATTGATATCTTGCTTTATATGCTCAAGTAGTAGACTAGTGACAAAAAATGAAACTCTTGGAATTGTTAGATAATGTTTTCACTTTTCAAGTGTATTTGATGTAAATGATTTTATCGATAAATCAATTGTCATTTTTCGTTAAGAGTTTGGATACAAGTAGCAGACTAGTGACATACACCCTAGTACAAAGATAGCACTAACTAACACCACGGTTGGGAATGTCAAATCCCTACTAGGCACATTTTAATTTTGATGGATCATCTAATTTTGTTAGTGTTATGTAATTGTCGTACTTGAGGCACATAGAACTTGGAGTTGGTTGGGTATATTTCTATTGATTTGTTGTCGTCTTATACATGGAGCTTCCGGCGTCAGATACATGTGGCATCTTCTTACTAGAATTTCGAATAAGATTGGATTGTGCTGAACCATTTTGAAGCTTGTTTGTCAATAGCATGTTACCGGAGTTTCACATCTCCGAAATACGCTACTACAGTATGGCCATTCTCTTGTCATCTACTTGTAATCTTCAGAATTTGGTCACAAATTGGGGGATTTTGATCAGTGCTTTTGGTGATATTTTGGGGTTATGTTTTAGTTGATCCGGTGGCATTTTGATGACACTGCAATTCCAAACAGCAAGATTCTTACTTCTTAAGTATGAAGCATGTGCCCATGCTAGCCTTGGCCGCTAAAAATGCTATACTAGTAGCAGTGTCACCTTGCTAAGACTGAATGTTTCAGTTATAATATATAGTTTTTCCTCTCATTTTATCTTTGCAAATGATCATTACTGACCTGCGATTATTGTTTGTAGATTCCAACATATAGGTCCAAGGATAAGGATTCCTGAAAAAACCGCTGCCGAAGTTAATTGATGGCAATTCTCGTAAAGTGTATCCAATTCAATGGGTACCACCACCTGTAGTACTGTCACATCTTTATTCAAATTAAAATGCTGAAGGGGTAAAAGTTAGCACAAACTTTTCTTTGATTGCTTTGTTAAATTTTTCTTTTTTTTTTTGTATGAAACAAAAGAAATGATCATGTAAACAACGACCGGCTAGAAAATATTTTCGCCATGCGCATTTTATCATCCTCATTGTTACTAGTGATATTGTAATGATATATGGTGCATTTTTTTTTCCATAGGCAGTAAAGAGGGGAATCACTGGATTGCTGAAAGCCATGGCTAGACAACCTGTGAAAGAACACCACCTACCTGTAATGGATATATCTGAGGGAGAATTTGTGGGTCAAAAGGCAAAACTGGTTTATTTATTGATGTGGAAAATTGTTATAATTCTTTGTATTACTAGATCACTAAGAAAACTCCAAGCAGGTTGCAGCATTGCAGTGATTGTAAAATTGTAAAAAAAAAAAAAAATAGCTAAGTAATTGTAAAAGCAAGGTTTATGTTGGGAAACAATTGAACCCTGAGTGGAAATTGTTGACTGCCAATGTACAAAACCGACTAGTGGTATATTGGCGTGCAGGGCATTGTCATTCCATTTTCCAGGTCTTTCAATGAGCGAGGTTGGTATTAATGGAATCAAGATGCTTTGGCCTTTGAGGACTGTCACTGAGATTCCCACTAATAGATTTCTTAAACTCATTTCTTGGTTAAAATTTTCAGACATACTTTTGGTGGTCATGGCAATATCACATTGATATTTAGTGTTGGTTGTATCTGGGAACTATTAGACATAGTTTGGAGAAGAGAGGCACAGATTTTAGAAATTATCCTCTCAAATCATCTTACGGGGGACAACTATTCTTCATACACGGCTGAGTGATCTGCCCCTTTCAGTTAGGTTAAATTATTATCGTTGAGTTTCTTTTAGAACATTAGTGTAACACGCACGCGTGATGTACCTGCCATTTCATTTTGTAATTTTGTTTTTCCGTGTATTAATTAATGTTCAAAGTCAACAATCAACACCAAGTGGTCCAACACATTTCAAGCTAATCTACAAAAATTAATTACAACTAAACTCGAAATTTTCATTTAATAAATATTCATAACCCGTACTTTTTATATACAATATGTTAGTGCCATAATGCCCTTCCACTTGAACCAAAAAAATTCAGTGATCCAAACCTATCCAATGACATTATTAACTCAAACTAAAAGTCCCAGACTTTGCAAGCTTGACTAAAAAAGTAAGAGAGATTAACTGACATCCATTAAAGTTATGAATACTACAAAAAAAAAAAAAAAAAAAAACTTAAACCAAAACCTAAGCATTGCTTTTGGTTCCAAGGGCGAGGAAACACCTTAATTGTGAGTGTTACTTTACTCTTAATTGTGAGTGTTACTTTAATCTTGCAGATATTGTGCATCAAGAGGTGTGGAAGCATATTTGTGTTAAACTTCTGTGATAATGATGAAGGCCACGGCTGACTTATTCTTTCTGTTGTGTCATACCGTTTCTCTGCAAAATGGGGGCAATAGTTATCTGTCTTGGGTTCGACCAAGATAGCTTCTCTTGAGATTTTCCTGCAAATACACCAAGAGATCCATAAATATCTAAGCTTAATAAATAGTTTGTTATTACCGTGTTAAAGGAAATAATCCTAATTGCTATTCCCAGTGGTAAAGGATAGATTCCTAAATATTGAACAACCATGGGATGGTCAGACTAAACATTTATAAAATGAGCAGGCTTCTCTAAATCAATCCAAGGACTCTGTAAACTATCAGTTTAGAGAAGAGGAAAAAAAAGTAACAGGGGAAAAAAAGGACTCTGTAAACTATCGATGCGCAAACACCTAACCTATCACCATTTCTCCATAATATATGTGCAAACATCTAGTCTATCACCATTCCTACATACTCAAAACTCAGCTCAGTACCAATCTCACTTGCGGGTTTATTGCCTAATAATCCACACAAACACAACATAAATTGATTGATGAGCAGGTGGAATACGAAATCTAGCTGGGTAGCCTGATGTGGAGTTGCCGGTATTAAGAGTCTCCCGGTCTGTCTTACGTCAATAATTTCTGTTAGGTTTCTTCATTGTCGTTTGCATGATAAACCCCCAAAAAGAAAATTTCAGATACATTCTAAAATTCAGTAAAAAGAAAAAGAAGATAAAAAATGTATTATGTACCCAAAAAGAAGTATGAAAAGAGTTTTGGAGTTGTGAATGTATGGGATTTTGAGGAAGTTACCATTAACCTTTAGAACCATCAGAGAATACCAACATAATACATGATTACAGAGATTAACATGGCAAAGATATCATAGTAAGTATCATGGCATTGCATACATTGTATTGCAGTATTTAACTGGAATCCAAATTTCAATTCGTGTGGAAAATGGAGTTTCAGTTCTTTCTTCAGCTGATTTTCGGAAGTAAAAGGAGAAAATAGATGGAAGGGGAAAACACGATTGCCACATATAGCCCTCGGCTGTCTCAAATGTACGCAGAGTGTTAAAAACACCGAGGGGTAATGTAGTCTGTTGATGTGAAACCGGCAAAAAACCCGACTCAATTACCAGTCAAGAAGATAAAACAACCAAAGGCGAATGTCAAATTGGCTTGTTGGATTCGCAAAATTTGAACGTAAATCTCTAATTTGACTCCAAAATTTAAATTCCTATGTTTTGTAATGAATTGAGATGCGAGCTGAGTGACAGTTTGGTTTCAACATTCAACTCAAAAGAAAGAATATAAATAAATCTGAAATCTAAGAACTAACAATTAACAACTAACGGTTCCATTCATAGCAGATCTGATTATAAAAAACAACATTAGTAGAAAACTTGAACTGTTATGATTTTTATTTTCTTTTAACCTACAAGCTGAAAGGATCTGTAATACAAAGCCAACATTTAACACAAATATATGGATTATGGACAAAGAGACTCTCCGGAAATAGTTTTGAGACCAGTACTATTACAGACGTTATAGTTCTTCCTCCATCCTTTATTTCCACCAACCATTGCTTGAACAAAGATCTGCACACGCGGAGATATTGAAGGAAGATTTGATCTTAAAAGTCTTGATTTTTTTGAGAGGAGAAATCATTCTGCTGCAAAGTTGTTAAAGAATTGGCCGGTAATGAATTTGTTGTTGATGTTCTTGTTGGATCACGATTCTGATGAAAAAAACAGATATCCATACTAGAGATTTGATCATTGGTGGCTGTTAAATTATAGGGTTAGGGTTTGGTTTCTTATGAACAACTATTCTTCTTATAAGACTTGTAAACCTGCCCGTTATGTTTATGTTAAATTCTGATCGTTTGATATTGTATAGGAAATAATCTAGCGGTGATCCGTGTTTCATGGCTGACCTTATTTTCTGACCGAATAGATATTTTGTAGACGGTTGCGATTGTGTGCTTAAAACCAGGGGCGGATGCATGCATAGACTTCAAGCCAGAGGTGAATCAAAGAAAAAAAAAAATTGGGATAGTAATTTTTTTTTGAAGAAAAGACGGGCTTAAGAAAGCCTGAAGATTTTATTCACATACCTCATTGAAGATAAGGTTTGAGGATTATAAGCCAGAAAGTTTACATTTCTTGAAACATGTTCAAATCTTATACAAGGAAATAAAGAGGCTTCTCTTTTCACTTCTAAGATAACAGAGCGAATACTCCATGGGATATCCCTTGATTTACCTTTAACAACATCCAGGGCCGTACCAAGCTTTTTATGGGCCGTAGGCGAAAACCGAAAATAGGAGCCCTAAAAAAAATTGCAGATTGTTTAAAGTAAAAAGACCAATAGTATAAGTATGTTTACAAAAAACAAAAAACAAAAATAGTTCCTCTACATAGAATTGATCTTCCTGGCCTCCTCAATTAAAATTCATCAATGATCGTATCATAATCGATGTTATTCCCCTTCCTCGCACTAAAGTCAATGGATTCCGACGACTCTAGCAAAGCATCCCGTATTTCATGAAGTTGGAATCGTATTTCTTTGACACTCTCTGTATGACTTTCCCACCGAGTATCTGACAACGGATTAACGGTAAAAAAATTTATACCCATATCAATATTGTCATGTAGATTTAAACATAAACCAAAACAAAATTGAAGAATCCTATGTTGAAATAGATTCTAATCGGTGAACTTACTGAATGTCGACAGATGAAGAAATAGGTGTTCCGGGAATGACGAAATGTAAATGGATTAGCCAGTTAGGTTTTACTTTTGTATACTAAACAGTCCGATACTAAGTGAGGCTAAAAAATACGATGGTTCTTTGGGCCAAAATAGTGAAGACTTGGGATGACAATAGTTTATTTTTTTCTGCTCTGCGATAGGCTAATACACAACTATAATATATATAAAATAAAATTACTTTTTTGGGGGCCGTAGGCAATTGCCTATGTTTCTTAAGCACTTGGTACGGCCCTGACAGCATCCATTACATTTTTTGCATCTCCTTCAATCACCACATTTTGAAGACTTAAGTTCTTTGCTAGAGAAACACCCAATTTATATGCAATTGATTCAGCCAGCAACGCAGATGTTGCATCAAAGGTAATAGATTCACAGCCAAAGAATCTTCCATTAGAATCTCGAGCAATAGCACCAACAAATCCATTGTTTGGACAAAGTTATCTTCAGGAGGAGTCCATTGATGATGACCTGAATTTGAAATAGTATTGGAAGAAGAGGATGATTTCTTATCCATGCACAAATTGAAATCTAGATTAGCCTTACGAAGAATAACCTCCATAGAAAATACATGACCAGAAAAGACCATATCATTTCTTAACTTCTAAGTATTCCAATGAAGGAAAACTCTAAAAACAAAGCTTTATCCATATTTTGTTCCATCCACCAGTTGATGATATTTAATGGACAGTCATTAAAACCTGAGCAGTCAAAATCCAGAGAAACCTGACGAAAAACCATCTTGGAGAAGGAGCATTCAAACAGAAGATGAAAAATGGATTCATCTTTAGATCTACAGAAGGTGCACAAGTTATCTCGTTGATAATTAAATCCGTTGACATTAACCTTCACTGCATACCCCCATGCAGCAGTTTCCAAACAAAGATATGAATTTTTGGTAAAATTTCAGTAAAAGACCAAAATCTTTTCCATGGAAATTGGCTGATGATCGAAGACACAGGAATATCATTCGGCAGCGTATGATAACAAGATTTAGTAGAAAACTTACCCACCGGTTTGCACTTCCAAGTTAAAATATCCTCTTCTTCCAAGTTAATAACAATAGAAGTCAAGTTATCTTCTTCACAATACTCGGAGACGACGGAGAGAACGTATCATTGAGATTATTTAAATTCCAAGTGTTCTCCTCTTGATTAATGAGATCAGATACGAACTCCAGATCGATTGTGGACTCCCTATTCCTCGGAATGAGATGCTCAATATTGTTTGGAATCCAAGGATCTTCAAAAATCTTTACCTTATTCCCTTTAGTCACTTGCCAAAATATCTTCTTCTCAAGGTAATGTCTTACTTCCAGCATGCTATTCCAAATCGAAGAATTCCTATTATTTGCTTCAACAATCCAGTAAGAATTATCCTTCAAATACTTAGCATCAAGTAGTTGTACCCACATTGCATCTTCCTCTTCAAGAAAACGCTAGACTAGTCTACAAATCAGCGCAATATTCATCATCTCTGCACTGCGAATACCCAGTCCACCAGAATCTTTTTGCAACCCCATTTTTTCCCAATTAATGAAATGCATTTTCCTTTCAGCTGTCGAATGATCCCACCAGAAGTATCTTCTTATCTTATCAAATACCCATTGCATAAATAGGGATAGCAGAAAGAGTAGATTTACATAACACATTCCTGCCTGCCAGGTTCACAAAATGTTGTCTCCAGCCTGATTGTTTAGTATCAAACATTTCAGTCAAAAAATTGAAGCTAGCAACCCTATAATCGACTTCAATGGATAAATACCAAGATACTTGTCATCTACAGACATTTCCCTGACACCCAAATCCTGAATTGTGGATTGTTTTCTAACATCAGATACACCTTTGCTGAAGTGAATTGACAATTTAGAGTAGTTAATACATTGCCCTGACAGATTTGCATACTCCTCCAATATTTTCTTCAAATTAAGGATATTTATCCTCGAATGATCTCCAAAGAAGAATAAGTCATCCACAAACATCAAATGACTAATGGTAGGAGCCCATTCATTAATTTTATAACCTTGATATAATCCTTGTACTTCATATCGATGCATAAGAATTGACAGACCTTGAGAGCAAATAATGAAGAGAGACGGAGATAATGGACACCCCTGTCTAATTCCACGTTCACTCTTAAATAAACCCTGTGGAGAACCATTAATGTTGATGGAGAAAGAAGCAGTCGTTACACAAGTCATTATCAAGGAATGAGCTGTACCCTGTATACCCATTAACTGCAACATATCACCTAAAAATCTCCAGTTCACCCTATCGTATGCTTTTGCCATATCAACTTTCAGAGCAAATTGAATGAAGTAGTTCCTTCGCCACAATGATCTAGTATTTGTGTTCCAGGTACAAATGCATTTTGTGACCAACTTATAAAAGACTCTAGATAAGGCTTAATTCTATTTGACAGAATTTTGGCCACAATTTCGGACAACACATTGCATAAAGCAATTGGACGATAGTCTGATGAATATTCAGGGTTCTTAATCTTTGGAACTAGAGTAATATGTGTGTGGTTAAAAAGTTCTGGAAAAGATACATACTGAAATACAGTTGGGGTAGTAATTTATAGGCCAAATTCGTGATGCTTTAATTTGGTTACACCTGCTGTCAAGCTAGGGTAGAATTTTTTTGTCAAGCCAGGGGTGAATCACTGTTTGCTTCAATTTATTCCAGCGGGAAGCGAAAGAGATCGT
Source organism: Papaver armeniacum (assembly GCA_023531295.1). Classification (NCBI taxonomy): domain Eukaryota; kingdom Viridiplantae; phylum Streptophyta; class Magnoliopsida; order Ranunculales; family Papaveraceae; genus Papaver; species Papaver armeniacum. The sequence continues at coordinate 179,112 of JAJJWW010016210.1, forward strand.
ATCAACAGGTAAGGTATTTGATGAAACCCTAGGGGTAGCAGCTGGTAAGAGGTGAATCAATAATCAATGTCTGCATTTGGAATAGACTGTTTGTCAAAGGCATTGATTTTCATCGAATCTAAACTCATTTGTTTCTTGGGTGATTACCCTTGCTCATATGTCAAGGGCATGGATTTTCTTAATTCAATATAATTGTTGGTGTGTATCCTGGATTTTGAGATGGATTCGTATTTGAGTTGATTTCCAATTGCGAGCAGAATGGGAACACGGTATGGTACTAGACTTTGGATAGTGGTACACCATTTTATTCGGCAAAAATAGTGTGCAACTTTGTTCTTTCCCATTTACTTGCATTACAGTACTGCCTACTCCATCTTAAATGCTAGGTGCTAACCATTCAGGCTGAAAACATAATTCATGTACTACAAGTAGATTGCAACCTGATTCGTTCTTTTTGGTTCACATGGTATAAATGTACATGTTGCAAGTGGTGCAAGTCAGTTATCCCATGAATGGTGAAGTTGTGTTAAAGAGAATCAAAATCATGATTATTGACGTCACTGCCTGAATATGTTCCGGTTCGTAAGCTTACTGCACATATGTAGTTTCTCTTTTCCATTGTATTCATGTGAGTTCTGTATTGTTGTTTTTCAGAAATGGCTACATATAGGGGAGGATTTGTAGGTGGTCCTACACGCAAGGACCTAATTGCATCATCATTCACAGGCTATCAAAGGGTTTTTGATGTTCCCAGCACCTATAAGATGTCTATGGTGTTTGTTTTTCTGTCAGAAATCTTAATCAGGGTAATATTGAAGCTAAATAGTCAACAATTCAGGAATTTAACATGGCTTTATATTAGTACTACTAGTCATATGTATAAAAAATTTATCCATTGGGATTTGGTATAATTCTTTGAAATTGGAAGAAGACAATACTCTGGGATATGCTACAATTCTTTGTAGTACTAGATCGCTAAGAAAACTCCAAGCAGATTCTGCACTCCTTAATGCAGAAAGAAAAACTCTCTTTGCAGCAATGCAGTGATTGTAAAATTGTAAAAAATAAATAAATTGCCATGTGATTGTAAAAGTAAGGTTCATGTTGCCAATGTACCAAACCAACTGGTGGGTGGTACATATATTGGCTTGTTGGTTTTTGTCTGTCAATTTTCCAGGTCTTTCAATGGGCGAAGTTGGTATTAAAACCAAGATATTTTATTTGAGGACTGTGTCATTGAGATTCCCACTAATTGATTTCTCAAACTCATTTCTTGGTTAAAATTTTCAGAAATACTTTTCAAATCTCTGCCAGGGTTGCCTTGGTGCTCACAGAGGTTGCCAAGAGAGGCTCTTATAGAACTTTAATAGGAAAACATTTTAAAATCAAACATACATATATATGCAGGATAGCAAAACATTTTCATGTTCCCACTTTATTAGGAGGACCAGTCAGTCTTCAGCTGAAACTCTAGAAAGAGTTTGACCGGAGACGAGGAGGTTGCCTCAGATTCAAATCTCTAGCTCTAAACAACAACAAATCCTACAATATCCTGTTCTGAATCTAAACCTTAACAGGATTCAGAGAACCATACAATCAATTTTATACTTCAAGTTTTCAATCTAAGTGTTTAGATTCAGTTTATTCAAAGAATGATTGAAAGTAAAGGTGATAGATCTAAGACGGTAAGCATACCGTTGTTACTGAGCAAGAAGAAGAAGAAGAGAAAGAGAAGAAGAGGGTTTATACATCACTTGGTATGAGCGGAATCGGAAAAACACACCTTGCTATAGGGAAGGACTCACCCAGTTACCTGAATCGGTGGTCGCCACCTTCTCATCCTCAGACACGGGTTTTGGTGATGGAGAAGCTAAATATCGAACGTCCTTCTTTTGATGAGTTTGGTAAGAGACATGCCGCAAGAGAATATCGAAAGAGTTGCTCAGATGGCTAAGGTACTAAATTTTTTGATTTATAGCTTTGGGAACTGCATGACAAGAATCAGTACTACAAATTCCAGTTACTATTTTAGTGGACACATTGCTAATGCTACTCTTACATTCCAGTATTTAGTCTGATTATTATGTAGAAACATCTCTTTTTATATATAGTTTAGGTTTTCAACTTTTAGTCATATGAAACACACTTAATTTGTGTCACCCAAACTCTGTTTGGCATTTGGTAATTAAGATTTTAGTCCAAAGTGGCTAAACTATGAAACCATGGATAAGTTTGAACATGCTGTATGAAATCGTAAACTGGTTTTTAAGTGTCTATCTCTATCTAACAAGCACCAGTAGTATAACATGAAAGTTCTTCTATCCACTTCGCGCACTCGATTAGCATCTGATCTTTTTCTTTTCTTTTATTTTTTTTTTTTGATAAAGAAGAAAATATTAGAGAGAGAAGAATTTACAAGAAAACTCTTACAAGGAGTAAGAGAAAACAAAAGAGGTACAAAAAATAATGTAAAGAGAGTTACAAAAACACCAGATCCCAATTATGTATAACACTAGTGGAATTCCCATTCAAACTATGTTTGAAAATAGCTGCCCAGGAGAATAACATAGCTCTAGTATTCTGCCCAACTAAATCAACGTCTGTAATCTTCTCTTCGAAAGTTCTCAGGTTCCTCTCGGTCCATATACTCCACAAAACAGCACCCGGAATCAGTGACCAAACTAGTTTGTCATCAGCAGGATCCTTGAGTGTATGCCACACTTGCAGCAAATTAAGGATGGTGGAAGGCCAAACACCATGAATTCCATGAGATGGAAGGATGTAAGACCAAATACTTCTTGCATCCTTTTCTTTTATCGCTTCATCATGTTTATCATTTGAGCCTACTCATATTAAGTTCACATATACGGGAGGAAAAAATTTATCAAACTGTTGAATTGTGAACTGGAGGTTTTTATCATTCTGAGTAGTTGAAATGTTGATAAATGACAAAAACTGAGAGTACCATACTTTACTATCTCATTTGACTTAGCTAGCAAAGAGAGCAAGGCGAGAAGAAGATGGTATGCGGTGCAAGAAACCTAGCTAAGAACCGTCTCGACTTTGATAGAGATGATTGGGTTGATGGTAGGCTTAGAATACTGACTAAAGAAAGGCCTGATCTAGAGGAGAAGTCTGGACAAAACAAAGCTTATCTGGCAAACTGAGAGCACTTCTGGACAGCGCAACAGTCAACCATCACCAGTTTCAGAACACCAAGAAAATGCATCCTGAGATTCATCCACTACTTCAAAAATGCCTCGTGGTAATTCTACCACATTTATTTTGTCTTTGTAAGTCATCTACTTATTTACATTTGATGGATTGTTTAATCAATTAATTTAAGCAGTTACAAAGGGGATCATTAGCCTCCCTGAACTATAAAAAAAGTGAAACACGGATAACCTTGTAGTGTGTGTTTCTCTTTAAGCCAAATTAGTGTGTTTTAAGGTTTATGAATGTATTTTGTCTATTGGTATATGGGTAAGGCAGTGGGAGAACTTCCCGTTTATTGTGGCTTTTTTCTCTGTGGGAATTATATAATTGTCCTTCCTTTTCAAGAGTTGCACAAATACCCTTATGAGACAATAAAAATACCCCTTTCCATCTATAGGCCCATCAAGGGTCCATTAATAACTTTTTTGTTTCCATATTTACCCACCTCACATAATTTTTTTCATTATTTTCTCTCCACCTACCTCCTCCTCCATCACCAAAGCTGCAACTTCTTCACTTCTCCATTGTTGCTACCAGAGTACCACCATCATCTCTTACGCCACCACTACAACCAACACCATTAGCGCCACCATCTCTATCGTCACAACCATCACCATATTTTCACCATCTCTATCGTCAATTAATTAGATCGATTTTCACCCAAGTCAGTTTCTTCCGCCGTGAGTAAATTGAATCCACTATATGCACCTCCACCTCCCAAATTGATTATAGATCGTTTTTCGACTTTTTTTAGCCGCAGAAATTCAATATGGTGACGAATCGGCGAGAACCTAATTTTCAAATCCTAATCTTGGTCATTAAAAACATCGATTCATTTCGATTTGATTGATTTCAGTTTGAGAAACCAGAAATCGTTGATAACGATGTGTATCGATTGTGAAGAGACAATGAAAATCTTCATCAATAAATGGATCTGAAGATTCAATCATCAAAACAAATTAAAAGACAAGTTTGATCTCTTACTGTCATTCTAACTAGTAGCCTAAATTTAATCTTGGTTTTGATTTTTTTTTGTGTTGATTCAACATGATTTCTTTGTTTATTTCGATTTTAATTGAGCTCTTGATTGTAAATAAAATCAGTCATGAATATTGTGTTGGTTCAGGTTCGAATGATGAAATAAAATCAGTCTTGAAGATAGTGGTGGTTATGGTTGTTGTGGTGTTGGTGGATATCTACGGTGTCTTTGGTGGTGTTGGTGATCTTGGTGAGGTTAGACAGATGAATTTTGATGATGGAGATTTTGTTGGTTGTGGTTGGAATGATTAATTAAAGTTGTTCATGAAGATAATGGTGATTCTGGTTGTTTTGTGGTGTTGGAAATGTTGTACGCTGCTGGCGGTGGTGGTGGTGAGGTTGGACGACAAGATGTTGAATACTACTCCATCAACTATTTAGGGAGTCAACAACCAATGTTTGTGTATCAACAATGGAAAAATGGAATCAACAACTAATGTTTGTGTATCAACAATGGAAAAATGGAATCAACAACTAATGTTTGTGTATCAACAATAGAAATTAATCTTAGTGTAAGGAGTCAACAACAAATATTTGTGTATCAACAATAGAAGTTGACCTTAGTTTAGGGAGTCAACAACCAATGTTTGTGTATCAACAATGGAAAAATGGAATCAACAACAAATATTTGTGTATCAACAATAGAAATTGACCTTAGTTTTAGGGAGTCAACAACCAATTTTTGTGTATCAACAATGGAAAAATGGAATCAACAACCAAATTTGACAAATATTTTTGAACTTTTGATTTTTTGGATCAACTTCAGTTGTTGACACCTAATATTAATGGCGGCGGCGGCGGTGGCGGCGTCGGCAACAACAGTGGTGGTGGTGTGTGACGGTGGTGGAATATTATTGGTGGTTGTATTTAGTAAGTGGTGGTGGTGGCGGAGTGGCGGTGGCGGAGTGGCGGTGGTGGTGGTGGAGTGGTGGTGGTGGAGTGGTGGAGTGGTGGAGTGGTGGTGGCGGCAGTGCTGTTGGTGGTGGTGAAATGGTGCTGCTGGTGGATGTGAAAATAATAGAAAATTTTGTTTTTTAATGGATAAGATTTTTAAATGGAAAATAATATTGTAAGTGAGGGTATTAAGGTAATCTGTTTTTTAAAGGATAAGGTATTTAAATGATAGGGGTATTTATATTGTACTATAAGGGTATATTTATTGGGGGTCAAAACTAAGGGTATTTAATAAATTTTCCCTTTTTCTCTAGAGAATTGCCTCGACAGAATGTCCAATTGTACCTTTATTTTTTCTTCTAGAAAAATGCCTCTGCAGACTGTCCATAGAGTGGCTCAGCTTGTCAGCGTAATAATACGCCATGTTAATATTAGATGTCCATTTTTTTTCCTTCCTGTTTCCAGGTGTTGATTTAATATCGTAACAGTTGATATGTTTAATTTCTTTAGGAGCACTTCAGTTTGTGCCTGACGGTGTGCTGGCAGACAAAGGATTAAAGAAACAAATGAACGCTGCATATTTGGGGATCCATGTCTAACTTGAGTTCTCATTATAGGGGGAAATGTGGTGATTTTGAGTAGGCATTGACAAAGCCACCTAAAAGTTGCAATAACATGGAAGACTGGATAACAGAAGCACACACATGGAGGGATTACAGAAGCACACCTGTAATGATTGATTCTTTCAGGGGCGAAGGGTTCACGAACAATTTATCAAGGAAGAAGTGAAAAATCTCCATGCAACATTGCTGTGGTTACAAAATTCAACACATTTTTTGTTTGCTAAGAGGTCTTAAAATTCCGGTTTATGTCTCGGAACAACTGAACAGTTAGAAAGGCTATGCAAAATGGTTTTGTCTTGCGTATATAAAGAGTCGTGGTATATTCACAGTCTGGCCATGTCAGTCAGTTTTTATGTCTGCAATGAAAATACAGCTTTACTGTTGCCAATGATCTAAACTGGCAATGGATTATTTTGTGTTAGGAATTATGTGCATACAAGGAGTTTTATCCTAAATTTAATCATGCAAAAGGGCAATGGCATTGACATTTCCACTAACTTCAAATTACCAGTTTATGATTTCTCAAAATAACTCATTTCTTGGTTAAGTTCAATTTTGAACTCACCAACTTCTACGCCTTGAAGCCCACTGAATATAAAACCACAGTAAGCTTTAAAGGCCACTGAATATATAAAGGCCACTGTATTACCTCCGTACGAAGCTAAAATGGTAAAATACATATGCTGGTCTTTACAGTCACTTTTCATTAGTGCAACTTAAAAGCTATTTCGAGGTTTAATATTTGGTCTTGGACTTGACTGTTCATGGTTGCTATATTTCTCTCGTTCGTCTGTGTAAAACATTACAAAACTTGTTAAGGTACACTATACATTAGTAGACTTTGGATACTGCTACACCATGTTTTTACGGCTGCAAGAATATCATGCAACGGCGAACTAGAATTTCTATTGATTTGGGTCATCCAATATGCGTGGCATCTTCGTACTAGAATTTCTAATGAGATGGACTTTTCTGAACCAGTTTGAATCTTGTTTGTCAATAGAAAGTTACAGGAGATTCACCTTTCCAGAACACTTTGTTTGTTTATTCTTCTGTCATTTACTGAATTCTATGGAAAGAGAGTCATAATTATCAGAATTTGCTCACGATAAGAAATTTTTATTAGAGCTGGTATTTTTCTGCCGCATACTGATTGCCTTTTATTTGGTGATTTTTACTTGATTGAGTGGCATGTTAATGATACTGCAATCCCAAACAGAAGCCTGTGCGCATATGTACTAGCCTTGGCATGCTATCCTAGTTATTTAGCATTGTCACTTGCTAAGATTCAGTATGAATTTCAATCAGTTTTGTGACTCATTTTATATTTGCAAATGATCATTACTAACCCGTGACTATTGGTTGTAGATTCCAGCTTACGGGTCCAAGGAAAAAGCTTCCCAGGAAAGTGATTCAGAGAAAGGAAACAAATATAAGAAAATGCAACCGGCTCCTGATAATTAGGGTGAAAGTGATTCCGAATTTGAGCCTGATTTGGATGAGTTGTTATAGAATTGTTGGGCTGAAAGTTCAGGTTCTAATCATCTTATACTTGCACAGAAACTAACTGATGAATATGACACGGAAGGCGAAAAATCAAATGACTGAAGATGAAAAACTGTAATGTTGGGGACGAAGTCCATTTAAAGGGCTTGACCATGTTTCTTCATCTTATCATGTAATCGTTTCACACCTGGAATTATTGCAAGATGTACATCGTTCTACGTGTATTTATTTTTAGTTAAAAATCAAGCGATTCTACCAAAAAATAAAAAAAATAAATAAGAAACATCTTCGGATTGAAAATATGTTCAATCTGTCAGGCATATAGAAAATGCTCTTTCAAGTGTATTTGATGTAAATGGTTTTGTGAAACTGATCTGAATCCAGAGACTGCGGCCAACGCCCCACCGGTGACTCGTCCAGTACCGTGGATACATAGTGAATTCGAAAAAAAAAAATTTCTGTTCTTTTTTACTTCCCTTTAAAATAAAAAACTCACTAAACAACATTATCCTTCCCACTTGGTTTAATACCAGTCAAGTCAGTCATACGAACAGAAATAACTTAAAATGATGGATTTACACACAAACGGATGTATAATTTTGAAGATTTAAATTCCCAATTGAATGTTCTTCAATCAATCTTTCAGGCAGAATTCTGGTTTGTCTTTTTTTTCCCAAACAATTCTCTTTCACTAGGCTTTTACCTGGCTTCAATGAAAACCATCCAAAATCAACTAATACATGTAAACAACAAAACAGGAAAATAAATTTAGAATTGAGTAGTTCTTCTCATGCATCAATCTTTTCAGCAGAATTTTTCTTCATTTCTTTATTTGTCTAAAAGGTCTCCATCTTCCTATACAGCATGAGAGACAACCACTACCAACTAAGAGACCAATGTTTACATAGAGCTTTGGTAACTTCGACCAGAATTCCACATCTTTCTCCAACCTGTATTAACTGAAGACTAAAATCTTTAGTAACAAGAGCCCTAAAGAGAACTTGAGATCTGTTCAGATAAAAGATGACAAGAAATAATGATGGAGGTAGGGGTAATATTGGTGGTGGATTTGGTAGTAGTTGTGATATGAATCATGCTGATGCAGGTTGGGGTTACAAAATGAGGAATACAATTGTTTTGAGAGGAGATATCATTATGCTCGTTTCAATTGTATTGAAACATGTTTGTTCTTCTTCTTCCAGCAGCACCAGATTCCCATATGAAAACCACTTTCACATCTATGAGAACGAGCCATTTCTTGTTATTGCCCTAAATTAAACGGATCTTGAGTATCTTTTCAGCAGATCTGGAGTATTAAAAACTCATAGAAGAGAAACTGAAATCCCCTTAATTCTATGGAGTTCAGATCCAAGATAAGAAGAAGAAGAACAAGAAGAAATTGAGAGGCGGCGTGGAAATCCTCTTCAGGTTTCCAACTTTACTCAAAGTGAATGTAGTGAGGATTGAAAAACCTAAAACTCTCATTTTATACGTTACAACTTTAGACTTGTAGAATTAAGTTTAACTTGGAAATATATTCTTTGGTTAATATACCCGATTAACTCAGTCTCCCCCAAGGACGGCCCAAATCATATGGAGGATGTTAATAGCAGCGCATCCAATACTTAATCTGATTGGGGAAAATTACAGTGGCCATTGGACTCTTAGAGTAAGTTGGTATCTCATGAAACAGGATTATTTTACTTTGAGAAATGCCAACTTCACATTAAGAGTTCAATATAGCTGTACTCAGCATGTAATCCGTTACCGAACTGTAAAAAAATCTTCAAAGAGGAGTACACTAGGGCGAGATAATTGCAAGAAAATCTTGAAGGATCAGGAATCTTCAGGTTGCTAGGAAATGCACTAAGAATAACACATCATGCAGCTCGACGGGATGTCATCGGAAATGCTGAAATGATAATTGCAAACGAACTCAGGAAAATCATGAAGAAGAACCAGCATAACATGCAAAGTGCCTTTACAGAGGAAGTGAACAGGTTCTCCCAAGTTGAGCCTTTCCAGCGTTTCTCTAGTACGGCTCCATGAACTTACTATGCCTACATGAAGAGTCTGTGCCGAAGCCAAATAAGGAAGAACACTAATTACAATCATACAAATAATCGAATGAAATTCCCTTTAAACACCAATCAGTAGAGTATAACATCGAGATTGACATTAACCGATGAGAAGGATAAACATCATGAAAGTAACATTATGAAAACCAAATATTGTTTCCAATCTCAGGTTTTCTATGGTAAAAATACAGATATACTAAAACATCTTTGAAAATGAGTTAACAAAAGATAAACATGTGGAAACCAAATAATGTTTCCAAGCTCAGGTTTCTATGGTAAAAGTACAAAAGGCACGCAAATCAGGTTAGTCTCAGTTTTTATGCATATGGAATCCAATTGATAAAATAAAGTCCATATCGGAATAATCAACGCTTGCTGTATAATGAAAACTGAAACAAATGTATTTAGACTTGTAGTAGTGGTATGTGTGTGTTATGATGTCGCAATTACTCAAAAAAAATTGATAAAAGAAATCCTAGCATGAAATGAATAACTTCATAGTTCAAAATCCACACAGGTTGTTTGTTTAAGGTTAGCCCAGAACTCGATCTAGCAATTCAAATATATGTGTAGCCTGGACGACAATCCCTTAATTACTTAAAACGAAATAATTGTGTATCAAAATTCAAACAAAGATGAATTGTAGATTCAACAAAATATGTTAATAGACACGTGCAGCATAATAATGAAACTGAATTACTGAAAAACTTGCATTTAGATTTGCTTCCCACCTCTTTGATGAGATAAGCTAGCTACTACTCCGAAAAAACAGGTATTTGATGCTCAAATTGCACCAGTCCTTGTGATCTAGTCAGTTGCAAGCTTCAATGATGCTGCTGGTAGTGTATAGATGTTGGTGGTGGTTCTTGCAGTAGTTGTGATAAAAGTGATTCTGGTGTGGAAGTAGAAGTGGTGAAATTAAACATGGAATTGTTTTGAGAGGATAAATCATAATGCTCATTGATGTAATTTTGAGGTTTAATTACTTGTTCCACCACCAGATTCCCATACAAAACCACATTTTCATCCATAAGCCATCATCTGTGCACCTTGTTTTTAGTTTATTAATCCCAGCAGTTGGTTAAGTTGCTATAGTATATATATATATATATATATATATATATATGTAAGTACTGATAATTAAATAGCTGAATTTCTAACAGATCTATGAATGATAAACAACAATAATGATTCATTAAAAATTAAAAATATCTCTTTAGGAGTCGTCCCAAAATAATGTTGATCGTGGATTCAAAACAGTTGTGAAATCGCAATATTAATGCACGGATTGAGGTTTTCCTGCCATGTTTTTGATCCTTACACCATTCATGTCTACGAATCCAATTTTACCCAAACTTCCGTATTCACACACACAGAAGACAAAACTAGCAGTGGTGGTGATATTGGTGGCTGTTGTGGTGGTATCACAGATTCTGATTCAGATGGCAGAGGAAGTGCAAGTCGTATAGAAATCCATACAATTTCATTGAGAGGAAATACCATAATGCCAATTTATTGAGGAGTTCGGTTCTTGCATCACCAGATTCCCATACAAAACTAGTTTTACATCGATGAGAAGCCATCATTAGTGGATTTTGTTGTTTTCCACTGATTAAGCTGATCTTGATTTCTTTTTTTTTTTAATCAAATTTGTTGTTCTCAGAAGATCTGGAGTAATAAGAACTCAACACAAGAGGCAAACTGAAAGCCCCTTTCTGTGGAACCCTCCACCTTTGTTATTTCTTTCCTACTGATTTAGTAAACTTATCTTGGGCTCCCTTTCAGCAGATCTGGGGAAGCTAGAACTCAAGATCCGATCTGATTTTGTATAGAGATCAGATCTAAGAAAAGTTGAATGGCGGAGTAGTAAACCTCCTCCTCCTAGGGTCTAGAAGGAAGAAGGAACTTTACTCTCTCACTGAATTTTGGTAGTATGATTTCAAAGAAGTGAAGTGAAGTGAAGCCCTAAATTTCGTATATATATAATTTTTACTTACACCTTTATTACATCACATTTCTAACCTGCACTAAAAGGGGCAATGAATGCCGGTAAAAATTGAATAACTTAACTGGTAACTGCGTTGCCGGCTTTTATTTATTCTTAAGAGCTGTGTTTTTGTTCGGGGACTACTACGTTCTCTTGGCAGGGAGGGTATGTGGTAAGAAATTTTTTAACAAGAAACCGAGGGAAAGAGTATTTTGAACATGTTCGATTCCAGGTCTTGAAATTGAAATATGAACGACAGGAACATCCAATTCCATGTCAATTACCAGAATTTACACTAAACATGAATCCACATGCAAGGTTAGGGTTGCCAACTGAATCCATAATTCAAAAGAAGTGGATGCGATACTTCCCCCACTGAATCCATGATGCAATAAGATACTTCTCCTTCCATTAGCAAGACTACTACTATGTGGTATTTTCATGGTACGTTCCTCTCATAATACTGCTATTGTGTATATATACTAGTAAGGGCACATGTGCCATGCACATGCTTGAATTTTACTCGTCCAACAATACTAAATTTGAAAAGTCATGAAATTTTTTTCCTAAAACAAAAATTTACTATTCTTATTTGTACTCATTAAGTAGATAATTGAAAGAGCTTTTCAAATATATAAATTTTACAAAAATCCGGTGTATATTTTGAAAGATATTAAGTTTTTTAAATTTTTTGATATATTTTTGAAACAATGGTATTTATGTAAATATATAAAAAATAGGGACAACTAAGTAATTTAGGGGGTCTCCTACCAAAAAGAACTCTTTTCTTTATATTAGTAAGTAAGATATGAATACCACAATGAATTTTGTGGTATTCATTTTTAACCTAAATTTCAATGATAAAAATACAGATACACTAAATCATCTTCGAAAATGAGTTAACACAATAACACTAATAAATCCAAGAGACGGACAGAATCTGAGAATCTAATCCAAATCAAGTTAGTCTCAGTCTTTAAGCATATGGAATCCAACTGATAAGAAACTGATTACTAGTTGATAAGTCCATATTGGAACAATCAACCCATTGCGGTATATTGAAAATTGAAATAAATGTATCTAGACTTGTTGTAGTGGTGTGTCTGTTATTACACCAATTACCAATGAGCATCAAATGTGGCTATTACCCAAACATTTGATGAAACAAATCCAAGCATTTGAATCAGTACATAGTTCAAAATCTACAAAGATTCTTTGCTTAAGGTTAGCCAAGAACTGTAGCAATTAGTAGTAGCCTATGAATGAATTAGAAGCCAATTCCCCAACACAGTTGAAATAGTGGTAACTGGAATAATTGTAGATTCAAACGAAAGATGTTAATCGGTACTAGTACTATAACAATGAAACTGGAAATAATTGCACTTAGAGTTTTAATGCAATTTTTCTCAGTATACCTCAAATTGTAGGTTTGGTGTTGATTAATCAACTTCTTCTATTTGGCTTTTGACATGAATCGGAATAACCCTCTAAGAGTCTAATTGGATTATCCTCTTACTTTAAATTCAGACACACAAAAACCTGAAAGAAACTCTTATTCTTCTCCATCTCTTTTAAAGAAGAAGCTGAAGCTACTACCACATTAATTGGTTAGATGGATTCAACAAGCTTCACTCTACTTCAACTACCAAACTCTCCTTACAAATACAACTGGTAGGTCAACATAATGCTGCATACATTAACAAAGTTTTGTTAACACATGTATATGAATCCAAAGGAAACACACCAAAAAAAAAAAAAAATGCATTGCTTTTGATTTCTACCTGTTTGATGATGTGACCAGTCGACTGCTATTCCGAATATACAGGTAACTGTGAAGACAAGACTATAAACAAAAATAAAATCCTAAAGATGTCCAAACACTCTGAGAAAAAGAGTGAACTTGCAATCTGTAACAACCAAAAAATAAGTGTGATATTTGTAAGAGCAATTTTACCAATAAATAAATTGATTTATTAAGTTTTTTCTTTTAATTCATCAAAAGGCCCCATTTATAATGGTGATCTGTATGTACCAGAGGCTCACAAAAGCATACCCGAAAATGTTTTATTTTAATCTTTTTACCTAGAGAAAATGATGAGGAAAAAAATAGATGCTCAATTATGTTGTTCCCCTAATTTACTGATGAGGTAAATTTGAAACTCAATGCCTCTGAATATATCCTGTAGACTGAATATGTTGTCAGGAAACTTGGGTTGGTAAATTTGAAATATAAGTGAATTGCAGCTGTTTATGGGTGAAAATCGTTTCTGCTGGTTTCGGTAATTTCGGTGAGTGAGTGAGAAACTGATTCAAACCCTAAACAAATGTGCTGCACGTGAGCACTTTATAGGTTCGAGAGATCGATCTGTACAAGTCCGGCCTAAACCAAGAAATGGTCGTTCCGGACTTGCTTCGGTCACAAAGTGGAGGAGAAGGGTTGATTTGGGGAGGGAAGCAAAGAAAGGTGTTGAGGAGAGTAGTATCTCGACTTGTATCGAGAAAGTGAAAGCTTAGGAAGCTTGCAAGAGATGGAAGCTTTTGAGAGAGCTTGCAAAGTTGCCTTTCTCGAGAGTGTAAGTGTAGTATATTTCTCCCTGACCGAGACTTGTTGTCCGGTGGAAATAGGTAAGACCTATTTATACAAGTCGAGATTGAAACGTACACTGGCCTCATGAAGGAAGAGAGTAAAGGGTGAAATAATGGGAGGAGGTAGTAACCGCATGGTTTAATGGGCGAAAACGTTTTTCACCATTATTTCCTCTTTATTTGACCGCTTTATTCCTTTTCACGCTTTCTTAATGTGAGCGTAGTGTACGCCGCATGTTTGTGACCGCCAAACCAAAACCCTAAAGAAGCATCCCCCAGTTTGTGTTGATGTCTCGAGTGTTGGTTGCATCTTGAGTGCAAGTGGCGCTGCTAGTGGCGCGTGTGGCATGTGCCAATGGCATGTGCAGAATGCCTTGGTGGTAGTTTGCACGGTTTGCAAGTTGGGATACCAGCGTGTGTGCTTGGCATGTGCCGATGGCATGTGCGGAATGCCTTGTTGGTAGGTTGCACGGTTTGCAAGTTAGGCTACCAGCGTGTGTGCTTGGCATGTGCCAATGGCATGCGTGGCCATTAGGGCCGTGACCTTGATAGGGAAACTAGCTAGCATGTTAGCATGTGCCATTGGCATGCGTGGCCGTTAGGGCCGTGATTTTGCTAGGGAAACTAGCTAGCGAGCATGTTGGCATGTGCCAATGGCATGCATGGCCGTTAGGGCCGTGATTTCGCTAGGGAAACTATCTAGCGAGCATGTTGGCATGTTCCAATGGCATGCATGGCCGTTAGGGCCGTGACCTTGATAGGGAAACTAGCTAGCGAGCATGTTGGCATGTGCCAATGGCATGCGTGGCCGTTAGGGCCGTGATTTTGCTAGGGAAACTAGCTAGCGAGCATGTTGGCATGTGCCAATGGCCCGCATGGCCGTTAGGGCCGTGACCTTGATAGGGAAACTAGCTAGCGAGCATGTTGGCATGTGCCAATGGCATGCGTGGCCGTTATGGCCGTGATTTTGCTAGGGAAACTAGCTAGCGATCATGTTGTCATGTGCCAATGGCATGCGTGGCCGTTAGGGCCGTGATTTCGCTAGGGAAACTAGCTAGCGAGCATGTTTGCATGTGCCAATGGCCTGCATGGCCGTTAGGGCTGTGACCTTGATAGGGAAACTAGCTAGCGAGCATGTTGGCATGTGCCAATGGCATGCGTGGCCGTTAGGGCCGTGATTTTGCTAGGGAAACTAGCTAGCGAGCATGTTGGCATGTGCCGATGGCCTGCATGGCCGTTAGGGCCGTGACCTTGATAGGGAAACTAGCTAGCGAGCATGTTGGCATGTGCCAATGGCATGCGTGGCCGTTATGGCCGTGATTTTGTTAGGGAAACTAGCTAGCGAGCATGTTGGCATGTGCCAATGGCATGCGTGGCCGTTAGGGCCGTGATTTCGCTAGGGAAACTAGCTAGCGCGCATGTTGGCATGTGCCAATGGCCTGCATGGCCGTTAGGGCCGTGACCTTGATAGGGAAACTAGCTAGCGAGCATGTTGGCATGTGCCAATGGCATGCGTGGCCGTTAGGGCCGTGATTTTGCTAGGGAAACTAGCTAGCGAGCATGTTGGCATGTGCCAATGGCCGTTAGGGCCGTGACCTTGATAGGGAAACTAGCTAGCGAGCATTTTGGCATGTGCCATTGGCGCGTACGGCCATGTTGACCTAGTTGCATGTTTTGCAAGCCTAGGCGCTATGTTTGGCGTGGGCCAAAGGCATAGCGGCTTGGAAGTATGGCTTGCGACACGTGTTGGCATGTGCCAATGGCACGTGCGGCCATGTTGACCTAGTTGCAAGTCTTGCAAGCCTAGGGCGCTATGTTTGGCGTGGGCCAAAGGCATAGCGGCTTAGAAATATGGCTTGCGGCACGTGTTGGCATGTGCCAATGGCACGTGCGGCCATGTTGACCTAGTTGCAAGTCTTGCAAACCTAGGGCGCTATGTTGGGCGTGGGCCCAAAGCATAGCGGCTTGGAATTTGGCGTTGTTGCCATGGTGCGCAAGGTGCGGCTTGGAAATATGGCTTGCGGCATGTGTTGGCATGTGCCAATGGAACATGCGTCCATGTTGACCTAGTTGCAAGTCTTGCAAACCTAGGGCGCTATGTTGGGCGTGGGCCAAAGGCATAGCAGCTCGGAAATATGGCTTGCGGCACGTGTCGGCATGTGCCAACGGCACGTGCGGCCATGTTGACCTAGTTGCAAGTCTTGCAAACCTAGGGCGCTATGTTGGGCGTGGGCCCAAGGCATAGTGGCTTGGAATTTGGCGTTGTTGCCATGGTGCGCAGAGTGCGGCTTGGCTTGTCACGGTTGCCATGGTGCGCAGTATGCGGCTTGGTTTGGCATGGTTGCCATGGTGCGCAGAGTGCGGCTTGGTTTGGCATGGTTGCCATGGTGCGTGAGATGCGGCTTGTTTTGGCATGGTTGCCATGGTGCGCAGAGTGCGGCTTGGTTTGGCATGGTTGCCATGGTGCGCAGTATGCGGCTTGGTTTGGCATTGTTGCCATGGTGCGCAGTATGCGGCTTGGTTTGGTATTATTGCCATGGTGCGCAGTATGCGGCTTGTTTTGGCATGGTTGCCATGGTGCGCAGTATGCGGCTTGTTTTGGCATGGTTGCCATGGTGCGCAGAGTGCTTCTTAGTTTTGGAATTAGGGTTACGTATGTTGAAAACCTAACGGTATTTTGAAAAAATACCCCTATTAATTATTTACACCTGAGTTAAATGCTCTTATTTAATGTGTTGCGGGTAACACTAGGTCATGGGGTTTTACGATTTTACCCCTTGTCTAAAAACCACCATCAACAGCAGCTTAATATTCCTCTGGATGGATGGTCCTAAACATGCTTATGAAGGCATACAATTACACTCCACACCCATCAGTAAGTCATATAATGGTGAACGGTTAGGATATAAACTTCAGGTTAGTAACAAAAACACTGAAGCATTCTACACTGAAACTTCGGGTGAGTAACAAAAACTTCAGTAAGTCATACAATGGTGAACTCAAAAGCGGTCTACACTTAAAAAGCTACATCACAAATAACCAACCACGGGCTAAAACTAAAAAAATTATGAAACAAAATTAACCCTCAAGGGCTACTGCTAAAACTATGAAACTAAATTAACCCTCAATTAATCAATTTGACGGACCAAAATCAGAAACCCCCAATTTAAACCCAATTTTAAAAATCTCGTTTAATCCCTAGGTTCATAATTGAAAAAATGTAATAAGATGAATAATCGAAGTAGAAGAATAGAATCATACCAGAAACAATGTGAATGAGTCGAAGAAGAAGAAGAAGAGAATCATTATAAATTTTGTAGAATCTAGATGAAACTCCATCTTTGTGTTATTTCTCTTCAAGTTCCTCTGAAATTAATGAAATTGAAGAAACAAAGAGAAATCAATCATACGATGACGATGGGTATTTAATCAATCAGAACGACGATGGATTTGGGTTCTTCAATTGAAGAGAGAATTTTGTTTCTCGGGTTTTTGTTAATGGAAGAGAGATAGAAAATGAAGAACTTTCTTCTGTCGGCTGGACCTTATGGGAAGAGTTGGGAATCTGGACAAGTTAGAATTCGGTTCTTCTATCTCTTGGTTCCAGGCCTAGGTTATTCCAAGGTTCTACAACTTAAATTGGTTCCAAACAAAAGATTTATAAAATCTTAAAAATCTATTTTTCATTTTCTAAATTTGAAAATAAATTAATGTGTTAGCTATGTCTAAGTGTGTTACTAATAGGGATGATAATGTGTTATAAACATGGGGTTCATTTTAGTATACACATGATTTTGGGTAGAAATAGTTGTAATAGTGATTTAGTTTAAAGTGTGTTATATATGAATAACACAATTTGAATATTTATTTAGTTTTTATGAATTAATTCCTAATTATAGTAACTATTTCTTAATTTGCTAACTCTTTAAATGAGTTACTAGAATCATAATGAATTTCTTGAGTTAGCAAAATAAAATTAGTTAGGAAACCTATTGTTAGATAAACCTAGATATGATGTAGTGCCCCGTCGTCGTTGTTGTTTATTGTTAAGCACACTCTTAGATTAATTGTACTATCACAATCGCTACTGATAGAATTTCCAATCAGTCGCCAAAGAAATGACATTGTGTGTTTATTGGTTGCATTTTTTGTTGCACAAGGCAACAACAACAACTATGTAATCCATTACTGTAATTATTTTTTTTGTTAGCAAATATATCTACCGAGTTCACCGATGAGACAGTTACAACTACCGTACCGAAGGGTCTGTAAAAGAATAACTGAGAGTCTGGTACAGTCAAAGTACAGAAGAACAAATCTCAGTAGGTGGATAATGCCAAAGCAAAAACGCTAAAATTCCACAGGGAGGATAAAAAACATAAGAAAAAGTAATCAGTTACGATATTAAGCATCAAAATTATTGAGTGCTCCTTCTGTTAGTCATCTCTTTTTTCCAGATGACTGCCTAGTGTTTACTAAAATTATTGAGTGGATTAAAGGGATTTAACCCACTCATTGTATATTGTCACTAAAAGTTTAGAGATAAACGAATCGAATAACACTGCTCAATGTTAAATTTCAGTGCTTTTATATGTCATTGGCACATAAATTTGGGCTATTAGCCAAGGAGAGGTTCCATTTTGAAGTAACCTTGCGCCTAAAAATGCTGCTGATTTTAGACCCATTAGCTTGAGCAATGTTAGTTATAAAATTATCTCTAAACTTTTGACCAAATGAGGCTTAAAAGCATGTTATTGATAAATTCATTAGTCCTTTTCAGTCGCTTTTTCTTTCTTCTAGACAAATTACAGATAATATTGTTATTGCACATAAAACTGTGGACACTCTTAGAAAACACAAGTCAACTAAAGGTCTTATGGCTCTTAAGTTAGACATGTCAAAGGGTTTTGACAGAATTGAGTGGCCCTTCCTAATGTCTATTCTTAAGCAATTAGGTTTTCATGAGCACTGGTGTACTATGATTGAGCAATGTGTTACTTGCATTTCGCCTCTATCCTTCTAAATGGTTCTCCGGTGAACAATTCTTTCCAACAAGAGGTCTTAGACAAGGAGACGAGACCCCTTGTCTCCTTATTTGTTTATCATATGTATGGATGTTTTGTCTAAAATGTTGTTTGATGCTGAGGATAATAATGCTATTCAAGGTATTAAAGTTACTAATAATGCTCCTTCTGTTAGTCATCTCTTTTTTGCAGATGACTGCCTAGTGTTTACTAAAATTATTGAGTGGATTAAAGGGATTTAACCCACTCATTGTATATTGTCACTAAAAGTTTAGAGATAAACGAATCGAATCGAATAACACTGCTCAAATCGATTAAATCTGTTTACTAAAATTTTAAAATTTCATCGAGATCAAATCTCTTGTATAGTGTTTCCACCAAGAGATGACCACATAGAGGCATACACATCCAATACTGTAGGGTAATTGGTCCATTCCCCTGTGTCCCAAAAATGCACAGGTAATTGTGTCATTAATTAAAAATGAACTATATAGATATAGATTCAAAAACAAAAATCCCTTAATCAGACATAAAAACGTTGAGATAATCCATCAAATTCTAGAAATTATCCGTCATGCGTCATAACTATATACATATCTAACATAAAAACCATTGTTTGAACTCCTCTTCTTACTCTTATTCTAGAAACCATGCATCCCTCCTTTGAGGAAATTGAACTTGTTGGTCTTTCGGATAGTCCGGAACGACAGGTACTAAAAATACGGGTAGACTTTGATGAGCAGTTCATCCTCGCGCCAGACACCACTCCACATGAGTGTAAAACCAACTAAGAGTCAACAAAATATTATGAATCAGCTTTAGATTGTCAAATATCAACAACATAAATACATAAGTACAATTTTCCCTCGACTATCCTGTGCCGGTGCCAGAAGCTAAATAAGATGCTCATCTCATAGTTCAAAATCGACATAGTTAGTTTGTTTAAAGTAAGCCCAGAATTCGATCTAGCAATTCAAATCTAATAGATATGTAAACAAAATCTGAAACATTTTCAACTTCACGGAGAATCTACTTAGAATACAAATTGCAAATACAATTTACCTGCTCCTATTGGGGCTGGCCAATCCGGTCTCGAAGATATCACATAGAATGGTTCTGAGAGGAGATATCATTATGCTACATCGAACTAAAAGGAATTCTTCCAATACCACCCGGTTCCCATACAAAACCACTGCTTTTACATCATCTGTGAGAAAGAGCCATTTGTTGTTTGTTTCCCTGATCTTGAGAAGAGTAAAACAAAAGATTCATTTTAAACAAAAGATTAAAACATAGAACTAAAATAGAAGAGTAAAACTGAAAGCCGCTTCTTGTATCAGTAGAAACCAGATCTAAGAAAGAAGAAGAAGGAGAAGTAGAAAGGCGGCGTAAAAACCCTAGTCTCTCACTGTAGAAGAGATTTAACGAAGTGAAGTGAATTGAAGAATGAAACCCTGAGATGATTACTCTTTCCTTATAAACAACATTTATTTACACCCTGCTTACATCAGATGTTTTTTACTTTTAATGAATGCCAGTAAATAACGGGTTATGGTAACTAATCTTATTTGAACATACTAAAAACCATGCCACCTCCGATGGTGCACATTTGGATTGAGGGGCAATATAGCATTTTCGATAATGAGAATCCCCATACTTCAACACCAAATCTCAAGTTATTAATGTCATACCACAAGAATTTGCAGGATTAGCTGTTAGAATACGGGCATCCAACTCAAAACCAATTGGCAATGAGTGGAGAGGCCCTAAGAGATTATAAACCGCAGGATCTTAGATTGCCCAGACAATGTGGGACTAATAGTCTCAACACGCCCCTCACGTGTAGCCTCGTTGGGTCTAACACGCGGACAATAAATCGGGTGACGCGGAGTAAAGGCGCGGTCAATGACTCGTCGCAAATAGCCTGCTCTGATACCATGTTAGAATACGGGCATCCAACTCAAAACCAATTGGCAATGAGTGGATAGGCCCTAAGAGATTATAAACCGCAGGATCTTAGATTGCCCAGACAATGTGGGACTAATAGTCTCAACATTAGCCTCACCGGTAATGCAAATTACCGAGAAAAAATATCGTACTCCTGGAATTGGTAATGCGTTGTATCAGCTAGAAGATTAGGAATGAAATGTGATACAACTTTCATTGCTTATCTTTTGGGCCGTCATAACCCCGATGAGGGTGTATGTTGCTTAGAGATACATAGTGTGGGTGTCCAATGCTTCAGTCAACACCACTACGGGAAAATATTTTATGGTCTGTACCAAAGGTTTCAAAGCGAATTTGGATCATAAACACATGCATTACTACTTCCTCTAAAATTTAATTCAGTCCCCAAGCTCTGTTTTCTGTAATAAAAATATGAGTTTACTAAAACATCAATGGAAATGAGTCGACATAAGGACTGGCTAATATATCCAAGTGATACACATAAGCCAAGCCAATAGTCTCAGTTTTTGAGCATATGAAATCCAACAGATGAAATGAAGTTCAAACCGGAATAATCAATACTTCATTGTAATGAAAACTAAAATAAATTTATTTACGGTTGTAGTAGTGGTGTGTGTTAGCAAATTACAGATTCAGATTAAATGTCGCAGCTAACCGAACTTTTGACAAAACAAATCCTAGCGTATATTGAATCTTGCCTATAAACTAATTGGAATCCATGCAAACAAAAAGATGTAAATCAACACACTTGTAGTAAAGTTTAGAATGAAACTGAAAATAATTGTATTTAAAGGCTTTTAGTGTTTAATTAGATTAATCAGCTTTCACAGTTTGACATTAACAAGATAACGGGCACCCACCGAAACTCAAACTTGAATCTCCACCTCTTACTTCA
This sequence comes from Papaver armeniacum, assembly GCA_023531295.1. Taxonomy (NCBI): domain Eukaryota; kingdom Viridiplantae; phylum Streptophyta; class Magnoliopsida; order Ranunculales; family Papaveraceae; genus Papaver; species Papaver armeniacum. The sequence continues at coordinate 200,927 of JAJJWW010016210.1, forward strand.
AAATCAGACTGTGTTTGATCTGTTTTCTTCCCTTTATTTTTGAAGCAGATCACATGAGATACTTTCACTGGTGCTGAAAAATTTATCTTTGAGCAAATCGTATGCAGATCTGAATTCCAAGATGAAAATATTGATATGCTATTTAACCAAATGCAAGTCGGCGCAAGTAGAAGGTGCCGGGTTTGTCGCATAATTGTATTGAGAGGAGAAATCATTATGCTAGATTGATTTAATTGAAAGGTTCTTCCACCACCACCAAATTTCCCGTACAAATCGACCATTTTACATCTATAAGAAGCCATTTGTTGTTTCCCTCTCGTTAAGCTGATCCTGAGCTTCTTTTTCAGAAAATCCGGAGCAATCAAAGTTCACATACAAGAGAAAAACTGAAAGCCATTTGTATCGAGTTCAGATCTAAGAAGAAGAAGAAATGGGTTGAGAGGCGGCGTTATAACCCTCTTCGGTTTTGAAGGAACTTTTGGAGAAAAAGATTTCAACGAAATGAAAGTGAAGACAGAAACCCTAAGTTGATTACTCTTTTTTTATACTATTCAACTTTGCACTGACACCTTATTTACATCAGATTTGTTTTAACGGAAATTAGTAACTTGAGCTGCCAACTTTCGATACGACTTAATGAGAGTTGGGAATTACAGGACAGATGAAACATCAAACCACTATTATCACCGGCCGGTTGGTGGATGGTGCCGATGGTGCCACCAACAAGGTGCATCACTATGAATAAATGATGGTGGCCACCGTTGCACTTGTTGTGAAGAGCACTATTTAGTCTACACGAAATTGGTTAAATAGACCAAAATCAATAATTCCTAGGTGAAAAAGACATGTAAAATTTGATACTATTTAAATGGACGAGAATGTAAAAATAGCCAGGATGTATACAGTTTCATCCTACCCAGTTTTTAATTTACATCAGGATGCATCCAGTCTCATCCTTGCTATTTTTTAAGTTTAACCAAGGATGAATCCAGTTTCATTCTTGCTATTTTTTTGGTGTCCATTTCACCCATACTAATTTTTACTCGTCCATTAGAACCATGTTTTAAAAATATTTGGACAATTCACCCAATTTCCGTTTAGTCTACTAGTCCACCAATTCACTAGTTTTAACTTAATTGCACGTTGTGTGGGCAAGACAGGGTACGGTTTCTAGTAATGCGTGACTACTATGTGGTAACCGGTAAAGAAACTACAATCTCTTTGTTTTACACATCAGTTTTCAAACTTGAATAAGGTATGAGAATAATATTCAACCCAAATGTGATAATTATGACCGGATACACCTGTTCTGATGGTATGACCGGGTAAATATGATCGGCTGTCACCAGCAAGGTGCATCCGAAATTGGAACAATCAAAGCTTTAAGCATCCATAGTTTGGATGTGGCATACATGCCTTAAGAAGAAGGTCGTTCTAGCACATTCTCTCAATACAATAACCAGAGTGATCAATGAGCATTTTCATTCGATAATTGGCTTATTCTGCACCTTTTTTCGGCGAATCAATGTCAATAAATATCTACACATGTGTGGTGCCTATTACAGATTTTATCAGAGGAAAATAACCCCTTTCGGCTATGAAGAACATGTAAGGTTGTTGCATTTGGAGAAATTAGATAAGCTATTAGTACTTTTTTTCAACTGAATCTGTGAATGCAACTTGATACATAATAATACTTGTAGGAGTAGAATCTATGAAACCACTTTCACATCTAGCTATTAGAACGAGCCATTTCTTTCTGTTACTCTAAGCTAAACGGAATAACGGATCCTGAGTTTATTTTCAGCAGATCTGGATCGTATTCAAAACTCATAGAAGATAAAACTGAAATCCCCTTAAATGTAAGGAGTTCAGATCCAAGGAAGAAGAAGAAGAAGTGGAGAGGCGGCGTTGAATGAAGTGAGACTGAAAACCTAAAACTCTCATTTCATATGACACAACTTTTACTTACACCTCTTTTAAGTTGATTTGAAGTAAAGAGGCATTTTCAAAAATGTTTTAACAATGGTAAGGTTACTTTAATGAAAGAGTCAGTCAATGTAAATATGTACCATTGGCTTGAACCTCTTTTCTCGTGAGGTCTAGGCTGGCTTATAGCTGACGAGGAAGAGGACTAAGTACTGTGTAGCTAACTGCATTGCATGTTACATTGGCAAGGAAATATGAGTTCAATAACGAGCAAAGCAAATGCTCTTAGTGGATCTGCAACAGCAAGTTAAAGGTTGTCCGCCTGCTGCAATGAAACCGAACCCAACAGGGGTAGTGGCTTTTGGCCCTTGTGTGAATTTAACATTAGCATTGCATAATGATCGAATAATTCCAACTTGTTTGGTTATTAGACTCGACTGAATTTTCGTCCATTGAATACACTAGATGATTAAGCACTGTAACTTGAAATATATGGTCTAGTTAATGAGGAATATATAAGTACCACCTAATTCAAAACTTGGAGCTTTATCAATTTCTTCATTTCAAACCGTTTTTACTCTGGTCTTTAAATTAAGTTTGTCTCATCCCATTAGGTCGGCGTAAACATATCAAAGGATCAGCGTCCATTTCTTATTAATATTTGACGAAAATTTGAAATATACAAGGGATGGAGAAAGAAAATCCTAGTTTTATGAATATCAAGGGATGCAAATTTTCAACGACTCCACTCAGAAATCACATCTCATCTCATGATAATGTAATATACGCCTCGTCAAATTTTACCATGTTTAGTGGATTGAACTGGTATTTATCCTTAACCTAGCTGAATGATCAAAAAAAAAAACAAAAAAACAACAACTTGTATTTACCCACATTTTTCGTTTCCAAACAAGATTATTGAAAGGCTTAAAAAGCAACTGCGAAACGATTACTGCATGATCAAGGTTGCATTTCGAGCAGTTAGATGAGCTATTAGTGCTTTTTTTAAGCTGAATCTAGAAAGCAGATACATAACAATACTTTTAAGAGTTTCCCGGAATTATAAGCTGATTCGTCCCCACATTTCACCGACCGGCCACCAGCAATAATATAGTATTAATCAAATTAAATGGTCACAGCCAGGATGAAAAATCGACGGCATCCAAATCAACTAAAAACAACACAGGAATCATCAAAAATGATGAGTTTATGTACATAAATGGATGTTCAATTCACAATTGAGTACTTCAGATGCATCAATCTTTCCAGCAGATTCTTTTTTGATTTGTTTGAATGGACCCTCTTAATTAACCGGGTTTTGACTCTCTGCCCCTTTGATTAATTAAGCTGCTTCCACTCGGATTTTGTCCCCAAGATCCTTAGCAAAGTCGTTTAACCCTCTTGAGACGATCACCTTTTACCTCAAAACATTGACGCTTCAAGATCAAGTTGCTTATGCAGCTAATTCAGTAAACAAAAAAGACCAAGTTGTCATCAGTTGGGGGTTGAACCAAAAATGCACAAGTAGTTGTAGTAGAATTAATTGAAAAATAACCAAATACCTTGTAATCTGCTAAAGGACCCAATGAGATACCTACAGAGTTCAGATCCATCAAAATATAAATGTAATATTATTTTCTCATGACACAATCAATTGAAAAAAAAAAAAAAAAACATTAAATTGAGAGTTGTATTATTATGATAAGTAAACTTACTCATGTGCTGAGAGGAAATATCATAATGCTGGATTCTAGCTAGATTCAGGTTTTTGAACATCTTTACAACCACCACATTCCCATACAAAACTCATGCTTTTCGATTCAAGACCCAGACCCATCTGTGTTTATTGATTCAAAAATGTTAAAACAAAGAACCAATCAAGTCCATTGAAAGAAAAAAAAAAAATCAAAGCAAATTAAGGTAGAAACCAACGAACACAAGAACCTTTTTCACCTCCATCTCCTAGCTCACCCAAGAAATTAAGCTAAGCAGTAGAAGTGTGAACAAACATTTGATAGACAATATGAGAATATTGAATATGTTTTGAATACAGAGTAACATAGATGAGATTTAATAAGTGGGTGTAAGTCCCAAAGTTTTAACCAGAGGGTAAGGATACTTTTAATGCAAAATGAGTTAAAAGTAAGAGAAAACTTTGGTGCAGTTATGTACCATTTGACAGGAAATCATTTTCTTCTTTTGTGGTCAGGGTTGGCCTAGCTGATGAGGGAGAGGACTAGTACAAGGTCCCAATAATTCACCATCTGCTTTAACTATAGGGCACGTTACTAAGGCAGGAATAGGTACGGTTGATTTATTGTATGTTGCACATTACGTTAGCAGGCAGGACTAGGGGTGCACATACCCTACCCATACCCGTCAATACTACCCTACCCGCCAGTATTTTAACCCTATCCTATCCTACCCGCTATTTGACGGGTAGGGTGACGGTTAGAGATTTCTTACCCGCCGTCAAACGGGTAGGGTGGCGGGTGAAGCTCGAAATTAACCTACCCTACCCTCCTACCCGCTAATATACTAAATGTCCCAATAATCCTTTTGTTGTTCTCTTCTCTTACACATTTTCTCGTTATTTTGGAACATATCAGGGGTAAAAATGAACCTTTCTTTTTTCTCTTCCTTATCTCTTTTGTCTTCGTTCTCTTCTCCCCAAATCAAATCGAACATAGAAAAGCCTTCGTTCCTAAATCGAACTCAACCCCAAATCTAGCAGGAGAAGTCGGGAACTCATCCAATTAGATCTTTCAACGAAACCCTCTCTCATGTTATTGCTCCATCTCCATCTAACGAGGAATTACAACAGGTAAATTGAGATTTCATTATTGTTTATGGGTGAAAATCGTTTCTGCCGATTTCGGTAAATTCGGTAGGTGAGTGAGAAACTGGTTCAAATCCTAAACAAATGTGTTGCACGTGAGCACTTTATAGATTCGAGAGATCAATCTGTACAAGTCCGGCCTATACCAAGAAATGGCCGTTCCAGACTTGCTTCGGTCACAAAGTGGAGGAGAAGGGTTGATTTGGGGAGGGAAGCAAAGAAAGGTGTTGAGACCAGAATAATTCTGGGATGGTAGTATCTCGACTTGTATCAGAAAGTAAAAGCTTGGGAAGCTTGCAAGAGATAAAAGCTTTTGGGAGAGCTTGCAAAGTTGCCTTTCTGAGAGTGTAGTATTTTTCTCCTGACTGAGACTTGTTGTCTAGTGGAAATAGGTAAGACCTATTTATACAAGTCGAGATTGAAACGTACCCTGGCCTCATGAAGAAAGAGAGTAAAGGGTGAAATAATGAGAGGAGGTGGTAACCGCAAGGTGTTTATGGGTGAAAACGTTTTCACCATTATTTCCTCATTTATTTGCCGCTTTATTCCTTTTCACGCTTTCTTAATGTGAGCGTAGTGTACGCTACAAGCTATGACCGCCAAACCAAAACCCTGGAAAGCATCCCCCAGTTTGTGTTGATATCTCGAGTTTTGGTTGCACCTTGAGTGCAAGTGGCGCTGCTAGTGGCGCGTGTGGCATGTGCCATTGGCATGTGCGGAATGTCTTGGTGGTAGGTTGCACGGTTTGCAAGTTAGGCTACCAGCGTGTGTGTTTGGCATGTGCGGAATGCCTTGGTGGTAGGTTGCACGGTTTGCAAGTTAGGCTACCAGCGTGTGTGTTTAGCATGTGCCAATGGCATGTGCGGAATGCCTTGGTGGTAGGTTGCACGGTTTTGCAAGTTAGGCTACCAGCGTGTGTGTGTTTGGCATGTGCGGAATGCCTTGGTGGTAGGTTGCACGGTTTGCAAGTTAGGCTACCAGCGTGTGTGTTTGGCATGTGCCAATGGCATGCGTGGCTGTTAGGGCCGTGGCCTTGGTAGGAAAAGCTACCAGCGAGCATGTTGGCATGTGCCAATGGCATGCGTGGCCGTTAGGGCCGTGGCCTTGGTAGGAAAAGCTACCAGCGAGCATGTTGGCATGTGCCAATGGCATGCGTGGCCGTTAGGGCCGTGGCCTTGGTAGGAAAAGCTACCAGCGAGCATGTTGGCATGTGCCAATGGCATGCGTGGCCGTTAGGGCCGTGGCCTTGGTAGGAAAAGCTACCCGGCCGAGCATGTTGGCATGTGCCAATGGCATGCGTGGCCGTTAGGGCCGTGGCATTGGTAGGAAAAGCTACCAATGAGCATGTTGGCATGTGCCAATGGCATGCGTGGCCGTTAGGGCCGTGGCAGTAGGAAAAGCTACCCGGCGAGCATGTTGGCATGTGCCAATGGCATGCGTGGCGTTAGGGTTGCCGTGGCCTTGGTAGGAAAAGCTATAGCGGCTTGAGCATGTTGGCATGTCCCAATGGCATGCGTGGCCGACTTGGCCTAGGTTGCATGGTTTGTAAGCCTAGGGCGCTATATTTGGCATGTGCCAATGGCATAGCGGCTTGGAAATATGGCTTGTGGTATGTGTTGGCATGTGCCAATGGCACGTACGGCCATGTTGACCTAGTTGCACGTTTTGCAAGCCTAGGGCGCTATATTTGGCATGTGCCAATGGCATAGCGGCTTAGTTTGGCATGGTTGCTAATGAGTGCAATATGTAGTTTGGTTTTGGCGTCGCTACCATGGTGCATTAGTGTGCGGCTTGGTTTTGGCGCCGTTGCCACGGTGCATAGTGCGGTGTGCGGCTTGGTTTGGCATCGTTGCCATCTTTGCGTAGTGTGCGGCTTGGTTTTGGCGTCGTTGCCATGGTGCGCAGTATGCGGCTTGGTTTGGCATCGTTGCCATGGTGCGCAGTGTGCGGCTTGGTTTTGGCATTGTTGCCATGGTGCGCAGTGTGCGGCTTAGTTTGGCATTGTTGCCATGGTGCGCAGTGTACGGCTTGGTTTTGGAATTAGGGTTCTGTGTCGAAAAACCCTAATCTGGTATTTTGAAAAAATACCCCTATTAATTATTTACACACGAGTTAAATGCTCTTAGTTAATGTGTTGCGGGTAACACTAGGTCATGGGGTTTTACGATTTTACCCCTTTTTAAAAACCACCATCAACATTAAGTCCCCTGCTTAGCTCGGAACAGGGGCTTTGTTGCGAGGTAAGCATAAGATGGTGACAAACTATCAACAACAAACTGTAAAGAGAATTGAGGAGGCTTGTCTGACCTTTTATAAATAGGATTTTGGAATCCTTTCCTCTGGTAGTTTTGCACAAATCGAGAGGCTGGCACAATTGGTGGGGCCGGTGCAGCTTGTGCGACGTTGGGAAGTTGGCGTGAGTTGGGAAACTGAGTGTGCTAGCTGGTGGGACCGGCACAAGGTGTGGAAGCTGTGCGTGCTTGCAGGCGTGACTTGGGCGGCCATTGGGAAGTCGGTGCAATTGGTAGGGCCGGTGCAACTTGGGCGACGTCGGGAAGTTGGCGTCGTGAGAGACAGGAAGCTGGGCGGCATTGAGAAGTTGTCGCGAGTTGGGAAACTGAGCGTGCTAGCTGGCGGGACCGGCGCAAGATGGGGAAGCTGGGCGTGCTAGCTGGCGTGACTTGGGAGGTTGTTGGGAAGTTTGGGGAGACTGGCGCGAGCTTGATGGGACCGGCGAAAACAAGGATGGAGTAAGTGTTTCTACAGATAGCAAAGTTTCCTTATTTTGCCTTCCTTCACGCGCGGATTCAATCAGGGCATCATCCCAACGTAATTGCATCATCTCCCTCGTTTGAGAAAGGGTTCTTCTTGTTGAGTTTCTCTCTTTGTCATGTCGCACAGAGACGAATCATCTTCTAACCAGCCAGATTCTCCAGGTGAAGGCGCGAGGTCTGACTCTTGCAGGAGCATCCCAACAAAGGTTATTCGGGTTAAGAAAATCATACCGGTATGTTTTCTTCTTCTTCGGTAGACTGACGTACGCTTCACCGCTTGTTTGATGAATGGAAAATTTTCCTCTCGCGCAGAGATATCCCGTTAGAGCATGCGTTACCGTTATCGACGAGGATGACCTAGTCGTTCCCCTCCCTTCAAATCCAAACTCGTTGACTGCTGTAGACTTGGAGAACGTTGATGCGTAGCTACTTCTGGAGAGAACGTTGATGTGGAGCTACTTCTGGAGAGAATGTTGGAACGATGTCTTGCAACTTTCAAAGCCTTGACGGTTACCATTTTGAAGTCGGAGGCCGCGTCACGTTCTGTCAAAATCGACATCCCTCAAGAGAACAGAGGCTAGGAGTCCCCAGTTCCATCTATCGATCGTGCTTTCTAGGAGAGGTTGGGGTTTGGGAACGACTTCCCTGGCTGGAAGCACCTGCTTTCCTGATGCAGTGCGGTTGAGGGGTGCGAATATGTCTTGACGCAACGCCTTGGAGAAACATAGAATCTCACATAACTGTTTCATCATAGACTGTACGACTTTGTGGGCGAAGTTCCCATTGTGCGGGTCCCGACGGGAGAAGGGTCTCCGTGAACTCGGAGAGTTGTTGATTTCCCTGCTTTCGATTTTTGAGAAGTCTTTCCGATCTTCATGTGTGACGAAATTGGATTGCTTATCCCCTTCTCTCGGGCGTCCAAGAGCAACGCGAGCCTCTTCATCTATAAACGCACGTCCTGTGAAGTATCTTTTGTCTTTTCATCAAGTCAACAGTGCTAAAAGGAGGTCGGCTTCTTAGGATCTTCCAAGTATCTTGCCCTGATGGTGGAGTAGCGTCTCTGGTGACGGTTGAAGCTGCCATGCTTGAAGGACCGTTGGGGTGGCGGAAGCGGCTCTGGTCCTGGTGATCGTAAGTGTATCGTGCAGAGATGACACGGTTTTGATCATGAAGTGCTGGAGCCAAGGCGCTGTTTCGAAGGGCAAGGATGGTGTTGGAAGGGCGCAAGATGTTAGCGCTGGAAGGATGCAAACTGTTAGCACAGAGTGTGGTACTGCGCCTGACATGCACGTGCGGCATGTGTGCCTATAATGTGCGTCTGGTAAGCGTGTCTGGTAAGCGCGTATGGAAAGCGCGTCTGGCAAGCGCTTCTGGTATGTGCGTCTCGCAAGCGCTTCTGGTATGTGCGTCTGGCAAGCGCATCAGGTAAGTGCATCTGGGAAGCGCGCCTGGTAGGCGCTGGATCGTCTTGGAATGGGCGCTGACTTGGTGTGGACGCTGGTTATGCATGGACGCTGGCTTGGATTTCGGTATGGTGTGGACCATTGGCTTGGCACGGTGCTGGCTTGGTGTGGCTCGGACTTGTTCCTGCGGGCCCAGTTGCCCCTTCCCATATATAGCTCAAACAGGAAATCCTTTCCTTATTCAAATTCCAAAAAGTGTTATGCTTATGAAACGGATTGGCTCCCCTTTTACCTCGTATCTTTGTTATCACGTCACGGTGTTAGCGGTAGCACGGTAGTGATAAAGTGGGCAAGCATATTCCAGCCATGTACTCCAGCGTTTCTCTTTCAATTTGTTTTATTCTTGTGCTGGTGCAAACCATATATAGCCATAGGTATGCCTTTCATAAACTTGTGAAAATACTTCATCATAAATAATTCTTCAAATGTCACTGTAGTAACGTCTTCTAATAGTGACAGGTAATTATTATTGTGCAAAGTAGGTACGTACGGGTAGGTGACTTTTTTTTTTTTGAAAGGCAAACAAAGCGCCTAGTTTATGGTTTTTGTCTTCCTGGATTTCTTGGGTTGATAGATAAATGTTACCTTGACAGTTTGGGTTATTTTTTTTGGAATGAATTATTTAGGAGTTGATTGTTTTAGTTATGATTGAAAGTGATGCAAACGTCCCAAGAAAACCATGGAACCGTGTGTTGGTAGATGACATGGGATGAAACATAACACGGCTATCGGTTTTATCAGAACTTGAAAAAGCAAACCACGTATTTTTGTCTAGATAAGACTTACTCGGTTTCTCAGAAGAGTCATGGGAAGTCCCCGGTCTTCCGAATCGTTCTTTGAGTTGTCGGATAAACTGTCCGTTAATCCCTGGGCGGATCGTTTTGCTTCTAGCCTGTAAGAAGTCCCCGGTCGCCCCTTGTCATGACATGACTGATAATCGAGCCGTCGAGTAACTGAGTCGGAGTGGATTGCCTTCCTCTACCATCTTGACGTCTGGGTCGAAGAATGAGATCGCTGGTTGAAAGTTGACATTGTAACCGAAAGATCGAACCTCCATTTGTGGTCGCCAATTGTTTATGGGTGAAAATCGTTTACGCCAATTTCGGTAAATTCGGTAGGTGAGTGAGAACTGGTTCAAACCCTAAACAAATGTGCTTTGCACGTGAGCACTTTATAGATTCGAGAGATCAACTGTACAAGTCCGGCCTAAACCAAGAAATGGCCGTTCCGGACTTGCTTCGGTCACAAAGTGGAGGAAAAGGGTTGATTTGGGGAGGGAAGCAAAGAAAGGTGTTGAGACCCAGAATAGTTGGGATGGTAGTATCTCGACTTGTATCAGAAAGTAAAAGCTTGGGAAGCTTGCAAGAGATGAAAGCTTTTGGGAGAGCTTACAAAGTTGCCTTTCTGAGAGTGTAGTATTTTTCTCCTGACCGAGACTTGTTGTCTGGTGGAAATAGGTAAGACCTATTTATACAAGTCGAGATTGAAACGTACCCTGGCTTCATGAAGGAAGAGATTAAAGGGTGAAATAATGAGAGGAGGTGGTAACCGCAAGGTGTTTATGGGTGAAAACGTTTTCACCATTATTTCCTCATTTATTTGACCGCTTTATTCCTTTTCACGCTTTCTTAATGTGAGTGTAGTGTACGCTGCAAGTTGTGACCGCCAAACCAAAACCCTGGAAAGCATCCCCCGTTTGTGTTGATATCTCGAGTGTTGGTTGCACCTTGAGTGCAAGTGGCGCTGCTAGTGGCGCGTGTGGCATGTGCGGAATATCTTGGTGGTAGGTTGCACGGTTTGCAAGTTAGGCTACCAGCGTGTGTTTGGCATGTGCCAATGGCATGTGCGGAATGCCTTGGTGGTAGGTTGCACGGTTTGCAAGTTAGGCTACCAGCGTGTGTGTTTAGCATGTGCCAATGGCATGTGCGGAATGCCTTGGTGGTAGGTTGCACGGTTTGCAAGTTAGGCTACCAGCGTGTGTGTTTGGCATGTGCCAATGGCATGCGTGGCCGTTAGGGCCGTGGACTTGGTAGGAAAACCAACCATCGAGCATGTTGGCATGTGCCAATGGCATGCGTGGCCGTTAGGGCCGTGGCCTTGGTAGGAAAAGCTACCAGCGAGCATGTTGGCATGTGCCAATGGCATGCGTGGCCGTTAGGGCCGTGGCCTTGGTAGGAAAAGCTACCAGCGAGCATGTTGGCATGTGCCAATGGCATGCGTTGCCGTTAGGGCCGTGGCCTTGGTAGGAAAAGCTACCAGCGAGCATGTTGGCATGTGCCAATGGCATGCGTGGCCGACTTGACCTAGGTTGCATGGTTTGTATGCCTAGGGCGCTATATTTGGCATGTGCCAATAGCATAGCGGCTTGGAAATATGGCTTGTGGTACGTGTTGGCATGTGCCAATGGCACGTACGGCCATGTTGACCTAGTTGCACGTTTTGCAAGCCTAGGGCGCTATATTTGGCATGTGCCAATGGCATAGCGGCTTGGAAATATGGCTTGTGGTACGTGTTGGCATGTGCCAATGGCACGTACGGCCATGTTGACCTAGTTGCCCGTTTTGGAAGCCTAGGGCGCTATATTTGGCATGTGCCAATGGCATAGCGGCTTAGTTTGGCATGGTTGCTAATGAGTGCGATATGTAGTTTGGTTTTGGCGTCGCTGCCATGGTGCGCAGTGTGCGGCTTGGTTTTGGCGTCGTTGCCACGGTGCGCAGTGTGCGGCTTGGTTTGGCATCGTTTCCATGGTGCGCAGTGTGCGGCTTGGTTTTGGCGTCGTTGCCATGGTGCGCGGTTGCGGCTTGGTTTGGCATCGTTGCCATGGTGCGATGTGTGCGGCTTGGTTTTGGCGTCGTTGCCATGGTGCGCGATGTGCGGCTTGGTTTTGGCGTCGTTGCCATGGTGCGCAGTGTGCGGCTTGGTTTGGCATTGTTGCCATGGTGCGCAGTATGCGGCTTGGTTTGGCATCGTTGCCATGGTACGCAGTGTGCGGCTTGGTTTGGCATTGTTGCCATGGTGCGCAGTATGCGGCTTGGTTTGGCATTGTTGCCATGGTGCGCAGTGTGCGGCTTGGTTTGGCATTTTTGCCATGGTGCGCAGTGTGCGGCTTGGTTTTGGAATTAGGGTTCTGTGTCGAAAAACCCTAATCTGGTATTTTGAAAAAAATACCCCTATTAATTATTTACACCTGAGTTAAATGCTCTTAGTTAATGTGTTGCGGGTAACACTAGGTCATGGGGTTTTACGATTTTACCCCTTGTTTAAAAACCACCATCAACAATTATATTGTGACGATTTTGTTTGATTTATTTGTAACTCTGATCTATCTACTAATTTCATACTCTGCATGTTTGATTTTAGAAATGGAAGACAGACTAGTCTGAATCATTAACTCACTCTCATGCTTTTACTCTTTATACTATGAAATCAAACCCTAATTCCTAAATAAATGAGATTTTATGAAAACTCAACATGCATGTTAACTGATTGATGAAATTCTTAAATAAATGTCAGACCCTAAATCAATGGCTTATGCGAATGGAGCATGATTGTTTGTATTCAGGAGAACTAAGTTGAAGGACAGAATAATGAAAAGGGTGGTTATATGACTAAGTCTTGGATTTTTCCTCTCATTGCTCAGAAAGTACCTTTCTACTCTACCTATCAGACTCCTATTAAATTTTTTCTTAGACTGTGAAAATGGGTTACACGTTCTGGAGATATGTCTTGCACATATTAATCACAAAATGGGTTGCTGCCACATACACCAATCACACACCTCAATGGCAGGTAGATGTGAAGGCTCAACAATGTACCAGTTTCAAGAGGTATTTGCAGTTCCAATTTAGAAATTTATCAACCCAATTCATAATATTTGGTATTTGACTACTCTTTTCATTATTAGAATTGTAAGTATTCTCATTTTTTACGCCCAAATTCGATTTTACTGAATTTTACTGCGCTGCTTCTAAAGTTTTTGTTTAAATGCTTGAAAGAAAGATTTGGTCCATTTTTAGTGATATCAGAAATAGAATGTGTTCTTACTGTTAAGCTTACTGAATTAGTTAGTGTTTGTGTTTTTGCTTGGTTTTTATAACTACTTGTGTTTCATGGATGTGTGTTGGTCAAGTGTTTTTTGTTATAATAAGTTTGTCTTGATCTATTTGTAGCTTTTCACATTGATTTTATTCAATTTGAATATTAATGAAATTGCTTATGAATGTGCTTGCATCTGGTGGACAAGGACAACCCTTGTTTTTGGATAGGTAGATTAGTCTCACTCTGCGTAGTCTATTTTGGCGCGGTTAATTTCCAGTATTGTTGTTACATGAGTTTCATCAATTTTCATGAAAATTTGAAATCTTAGTATATGACTAAGTCTTGGATTTTTAGGGAAAAAAAATTGAAATCAATTTTCATGTAGACATTTTAGTAAAATACCCCAATTCTGGTATGTTAACATTCAGGGAAAAATATCAGTAACTATGAAATTCAAATTGGAGAAAGGCTCTTTCATTTAGGCTGTTGGAGCTGAGGAGAACGAGGATGATGCCATGAATCAGGTATAAATAATCTCATTACTGTTTGATATTTTCTAGTGAATGTTTGATGTAAGTGTACATGGATACATATTTCATGAACTTGTTGTCATGGTAAATCTATGATTTAATTCCGTGTGATATCCATCAGAATGAGAGTTCAAGTTCAACGGAATTTCTGGGAAGACAAATTTAGGTATCTACTCCAGTTCATGAGTTTGTTTACCCCTGGCCACAGTAGTTCATTTGGAGTGTGTAATGACTAAATGCAACAAATTGATTCTTAGCAATATGGTACCCGAGAAAACTTGATTACCCCAGCACCAAAACTACAAACATTTAAGTGTAGTATAATATAAATCAGCACCACGCGACACCATTAAATAATGCGTGTCTCTACGGGTTCTAATAACTCAAAACTGAAAAACAGCACCACGCGACACCATTAAATATGGACCACCTCGTCCGAATGGATTACTTCATCCACACACAGCACCATTTACCACAAAGAGTAGAGGAGAGTCATGGAGGTTCTCATTGGGAGGTTTAGGTAAAAGAAGAGTTTTTCAAACACACAGGATTCAAATAATCTCATTGCATCGTTCGAGGGTAGCTAATGAATTTGAGTTTTGAGAGGAGAAATCATTGTGCGAGTGAATTGAATCATCAACAAATAGATTAAGGGGGATTTCATTAGGATAATAGTGTTAAAATCAGTGAGAGACAATAAACATATTCTTGAGGAATCATCCATTATTCGGAAGAAACAATTTGGATCGAAAATTTTGAGATCTTGAAAAATGAAGAAGAAAGTTAGTTTTATAAAGGAGATGACGGCTGAAGATATTTTTGTTTGTGTGCCTTCTCTTTCTAGGGTATCACAGGAAATTAGATATGATCCAACGGTTGGGAATGTTTGAGATTTGAGCTAGGTCCACATTAGGGATTAAGCTCGTAGACTTGTAGTGGTGGCACTAAATGTCCAATGGTTTACAAGTCAACGAGACCTTGGCTGCTGAGGATAAATTGCCAAATACGTTGCAGAACAATTTGGCGTACGTCTCTACTACTCCATAGGTTTTGGTTGTGGGAAAAACATATGAATGATATACATATCCTTGTGGTCAGCCTTTGACATATATGAAGACGAAGAATTCTGATCGGGATAACTTAATGCTAATGAAAGACAAAGAATGTCAAAAAGGAAAGCAGGGAATTGGGATTGATGTTGTTCTAAGAAGTTTTAAAGAAAGTTTCACTGTATTCTGGACAAATATGAACAACTTACATTAGGCTTCTTAGTAGTAGCAGCACATGATTTCTTCTCACTTTACTTTGGCTTACCGGAGGAATATCTTTCGTTAGTAAAAACTAGAGGGACTCATAAACATTTCAACCACTAGGAAAAATAAAACAATCGACTCAAAGAGACTCTAACTCTGAATATTTGATTACACAAAAAAATTTACTCAGATAAGTCTGAATATTTGATTACACAAAATTTCTACTCAGATAAGTCTGAATATTTACTCACACTAATGCTCAATGATTGAAATTGTGATGTCCAGATAAATCTAAAGAAGCACATTCCATTTCACTAGTTATCTCCTTCTGTAACTCCACGACAAGCAAGACTAACTTCCCCGGTTCACCAAGAGTGAGTTGCCATTTCCCAGCTATAGTCCTAAGGAGCTGAAAAAGTTGCTAATGGGTTTTGTATCATCCAGCAAGTTGAAAAAGTTGCTCATGGGTTTTGCATGATCCAGCAAGGTTCTGCATCTCAAAATAAGAATGCTAAAAGGAAATAATGAGAGCCGTTGTCTCTTAATGTTGATCACAAATCATTAATAACTTACAAAATTACCCATATCAGAGTCCAAAGTTAATAACAAAACCCGTTTGAATAAAATACTCAGCCAACTATTGGTGAAAATACAAAGGAACGATACTGCTAATATCTGTACACAACCTAATCTTGAGCTCAAGACCTACATCATTTCATTAATAAAGCGCGCTGCTACCAAATCTAAAGGAACTCTAAAATTTAACAACTGAAAATCCTTAAAAATAAAATACAGAAAAGAAGAGTTTAATTAAATTGCTAGTAGTTGATCCTAATTCACAAAGTTGAACACTAAGGGTATAATCATCCTTATCACTACCACTGTAGAAGAGAGTCATGGAGATTCCTCGGCCGATCAAAGACCTGTGTATTCAATTGCCCATTTTGCTGCACACAGAAAAAGAAATTATGAGTCCAAAATCAAACTAACAGAAAAGTAATCAAAACTATAAACCTTGAAAACAAAACAAAACAAAACAAAAAAATTGTTTACCACAATTGAGTGAAGCCAAAATTGGAAGAGATCCACGGACAATCTGCACACAGAAAATTTAAATTTATGAGACTGAAATCAAACAAAAGACAAGAAACGAAAATTAACAAAAATAAATGAATAAATGAAGTGTTTACCATCAAAATACAAGTCTTAGCTTTGAGAGGAAAAATCATTGTGCCAGTTGGATCATCATAATCAAAAACAAGATGAGGGTTTCATCATCATCACCATCTTCTTCTTCTTCTGTAAGTTTTAAACGAAAAATGAGAGTGAGAATGGTTTTAATATCGACGAGTGATGAATATGTTCTTCAAGAATCCATTAGCTACACAGATGCAATTCTTGGCGACTGAAATTTCGGGATCTGAGGAAGAAAAATGAATAAGAAATAAGAATAGATGTGCAGGCGGCGGATGATACCCTTGAGATTTTAGGGCATCAGACAAATATTATATAGACAAGATATAGATGATCCAACGGTCATAAATATTGATTTAGATTTCAAATCTTCTAGGGTAGATTTTGTATTGTTCAGATAGTCGTAGTAGCAAGTCTAGCATACAACAAGCCAAGAACAATAGTCAACTAGGCTGTGAAGACCAACATCAATTAGATAATACACACTTAATGCCGACTTCCAATTGCGCATCATTAAGTTCAGTTACATTTTTTAATCAGTGATCTAAAATCCAGTCCTGCATACTATTTATCGCTATATGGTATTTGATTTAGAAAAGTTACAGACAAGCAGACAAGAGTGCCTGCATATAAAGCAGTTGCTCAACAGAAAGATACAGGACTGGCCAATAGGCACACAACAGATGTCACACTGTGAAAGAGAGAAAACTAACCAATAAGGGCAGTCCTAGGTGTAATAGTACAGATAAGCAAATTAACCACTATTACCCCCCCTCAAGCTGAGCTGTTTGAGATGTGAAGGAATACTCAGAACATTCAGCTTGTTCTTTAGGAGAGCAAATCTAGGACCAAGCAATCCCTTTGTGAAGATATCTGCAATTTGCTCTATAGTTGAAATGTAAGATACCTTCAAAGATTTGGCTTGCACTAGTTCTCTGACAAAGTGAAAGTCTAAGGCCATGTGCTTCATTTTACTATGGAAGACTGGATTGGCAGCTAATGACAATGAGCTGATGTTGTCACGAGGATAAATTGGGAGGTGCAATGAAGAAAAATATGTAAGTCCTGTAATAGTGACATATCCATACCACTGCAGACGGCTGAGCTAGTGCCTGTATTGACTTAGGTTGAAGATCTTGCAACTGTAGCTTGTTTCTTTGAAGACCAGGAGATGGGATTGTTGCACTACAAGAAAATGGGTTTGTTGCCGCACTTCTCTGCCACACAACTATATATAATGTGGCAATAGGCGGCCTTTAGCCTCATCGCAAAACCAGTGTGGCATTAAGTAATTCCTTTTTCCACATCCGTGAAACGTTGAGGCAAAAATTTAGTTCTTGCCTCGCATGATTTAGTGGTGACGCAATAAGTATAGGTCTTGCCACGTTGATGGGGCAAATGGCAATAATAAAGTTTTTGAGCGTGAAAATATATATTTATTAAATTACTCTTAATTATTTATTTTGATTTTTGGTAATTAAAGTAGGAAGGAAACGAAAATATGTTAGTTTACGTGGATGACGTGCCTCCCTAGCGGAGAAACAGAAGTCCACTACATCCTTAATCCTCGACAACCAAAACCCCATACCTCCTCCATTTTTCTAAATCTGCAACTTTAACCAGAATTTAGTTTTTTTGTTCTTCTTCATAACTAGCCCCCATTCAATTCTCAAGCCTCTTTTGTGCTAAACAATTCATTTTTTCTCCATCAATCGGAGCCCGCAACTCATCTTTATCGAAACCCTAGAAAACAAACTCCTAATCCTATAATCTTCTTGAAACAATTCGCCGTTCTCAAAACCCTAGAATTTTCTCTCTCGAAACCCCTAACTAAAAAACTCAGATCTTTTCTCTCGGTTTATGGTATTTCTGGTTTGATTTTTGCAACACCTTATACCCCTGATGTTAGTGGTTGTAATCAAGGTAATTTGTGTTTTAGTTTTATCTGTATATGATTCATTTTCAGCTTAAGAACATTCTTAATCTTGTTAAGAAATTAGGATTTTGGCATTTATATTTTTAACATTGTTTTAGATATTCCCCTAATTTTTATTTTTGTGATAAAATACGTATGAGATATGAAATAGGGATTTGCCTTTGATTTTCTCCTCAAGGCCATAATCAACCACGATTGAAGAATTGGATGTAAACTTGAGCCGTAACAGGGGAAATTAGGTAACTCGATCTCTTACAATAGTCCATAGGTTGGTTTTCAATCACTACGATTTTTTCATTTCATTATATTCTAGTGTATTATATTTTTGGAAGTTGTTTAATGTTCCTCCATGTTTTGGTAAATTTGATTTTTCATCCTTCTGTCCGTTATTTGAACTTTCATATGATTTAAATTGCAGGAGAAATCTGTTAGTTCTCAAGAAAGCTGCTTATTCCATATCTGAATGTCTCTAGGAGACAAGTGATCGGTCGAGTAGGTATCTGCTTGATAATCTATTGTTCCGTTGATTCCTTGAAAATAATTATGAGAATTGGTTTTCTTTAGTGTTCTGTTACTTTGTGAAAACTATACTCATTTCTCTCGTTAGAATATATGAATTGCAGATAATCGAGTTATGCGTATTCTCCCTTTTTTGTGTTCATCTCTAGTCCCCTAGATTCTTGGAATACTTGAATTTATGTTTTGTGTATGAATATGAGGTTTTTCAAGTATCTCTTGTTAGAGCAGGAGATTGAATAGTATGGTCACTGGTCAGAAGGCTGTGGTTTGTAGTATAGGAAAACAAAATTCAAAGATAAATCAATAAGTCTTGATGATGATCAGGCCTAACCAGTACTTAATCAACAATTGAAAGAATTTAGGAAACCAGAATTTGTTGTAGTTAATGATGATTGGTGCATATAAATATCCAAACAAACACTATGAATGACATTAACTAATTGTATGTATTACTGAATACTGGATCTGTAATGGTTTTGATGTTTAAGTTAGAAGTACAAGAAAGAGTTGTAAGATTTATGAACATGATATCTTTACAAGAGCATAGAGGTTTCTCTTGATGGTTCTTTTCCTTTTATATTTGTTGCATTAGCTTGTCTATAAAACATAAGAGACTAAGGCCTAAAGCAATTAGTATTTTTTTCGGTGGTCATTGAGATTATAGAGGTAACTTTGTTGTTTTATACAGAAGATCAATAATCGGAAGGAAAAGCTACCCTCGACGCAAACCTGAATTGGTATGTGCACACATAGGTTGGTCTTTACAATCACTTTTCATTTTGCAACTTCAAAGTTATTCAAGATTCATTACTTGGTCTTTGATTTGACTGTGTATGGTTGAGATTTATCTCATATTTGTTTGTGTAAAAAAGTGCAAAACCTGGTCAAAAATAGGAATACCATATGATTAGTAGGCACTGAATAGTCTTACACCATGTTCCTTGTTCTCTAAAGTTCTGTGATGCTGGAATACGCTTGAAACAAAGGTATTTATTTCTTTATCCTATTCAATTATTATTATATTTGCACAAAATTAAAAGGTGTCCATTTTTCCTTTATCTACAAGCTTTAAAGGAAATTGAGACTTAACTTAAAAAAGCAGGGATTGGGTATTCAATGTTTATGCTTGAAGCCTTGAACTGCATATTATTACGATACTTCTCTTCCAGTTCAAGCTTTCATAATTAGGCATGTTGACTCTTTGCCATATCCTGATGTGTTTTGCTTGGTGGTGTTTGTTTAGCAGGAACCCGGCTTAGGAATGGACTGATGGGGTGGATTAAGCACATAATAAGTCTAGTTTGAAGTATAAAGTTTCTCCACTTCAGGGTCTGGTTAATATTAACTATTAAGTTCTGATATTGTTTAAATTTTGTCTGTTTGTTTTTCCATGTTATAGCTGGATTCACTATACTTGTAAACACATTTTTTTCTTAAATGAAATCTGAATTCATTGTTTTGAATATTTCTGTGTATGTGGAATGCTTAATTGTGAAAGTTATAATTCGGTGATTGATTGGATTATACAGTGATTTTTCAAAATTTTCCTGCCAGCAGTTATTGTAAAATTTATTATCCTATCAGCAGCAGTAAGTGTTCTGGCAAAAGAGTTTCTAAAGAAAATTAAATTGAATATAAATAAATAAAAATAAATAAATAAATAAAAATAAAAATATTTTTGCTTCAACTTATTGCCTCACCAGTAGGTGTGGAAAAAAATTTCAAAAATAAAAATAAAATTATAAAAATAAAAAGCAAAAATAGAAAATACCCTTTTGCCTCGTGTTATTGCCTCACAGTTTGGTGTGGCAAAAAACACATCTTTTGCTGCAGTACATTAAAGGTGTGGCAATAACTTCTTGTCACACTGGTTGTTGCCACACGGTGTGGCAAAAGAAAATTATGTGGCAAAAGGATTTTGCCACAGAAAACATGGGTTCATGCCACATAGATGGCATGTTGCAATACACCATTTTTCTTGTAGTGTTGCCAAAGAAAAGACAGAAACCAGAAGTAGACCTTCTGTCATCAATAGAGCCAGCCCAATCAGCATCACTAAATCCCTGTAGTACCTGCAGTCCCTTTGAGAAGAATAAGCCATGATCCAAAGTACCCTTTACAAACCTTAGAATTCTTTTAGCTGCAATCATATGAGTGGAGGTTGGCTGATGCATATACTGACAAAACTGGTTGACTGCAAAGCACAGTTCAGGTCTAGTCCATGTTAGGTATTGAAGAGCACCAACCAATGATCTATATTCTGTAGGGTTAACCAAAATATCACCATCATTGGCACTTAATTTTTGAGTGGATGAAGCAGGTGTGGAACAGACCTTTACACCAACCATGTTGAACTTATGTAGAAGATCTATTGCATACTTGGTTTGGCTAAGAAACAGACCAGAATGATTCCTTTGTACCTCAAGACCCAAGAAAAAATGTAAATCACCCAAATCTTTGATGGGAAAGCTGTTTCTTGAGTGATGTAATCAGAGTTGCACAACTTGAAGCACAGTTCCCAGTGACAAGAATGTCATCCACATAAATGAGAATCACGGTGATTACCTTGCCGGATATATGAACAAACATGGAAGTATCTGCAGATGATGCTTTGAAGCCAAGAGCTAATAGTGCAGCTTGTAGTTTGTCATACACTACACCAAATCAGGAATTTTGTCACATGCTATACCTGTTACTAATTAAATTTGTAACGGGTATAGCCTGTGACAAATAGGTCGTTATTAATAATTGTGATGGAGTTTTGTAACGTTTATATATGTGACAATTGCCTGATACAGTGACATTTAAAAAGTGTTACAATAATTAATAGTCACAATTGACCTAATTTTATGATTGCGACACGTGTCATATTTGTCACATTTATCTTAACGGTTTTAACTGTTACACCATAACTACAACAATTCGGTCAGGGACACGTGTCCACTTTCGTCACGGTTATAGTAACACATATAAGTGTTACCAAAATTTGGCAACAACTACTTCAGGGACACGTGTCTTTTTTGTCACGATTACGTAACATTTAAATCTGTCAGTTTCATTTATAACAACACGGTAATGGTGACACGTGTTCTCTTTTGTCACAATTTCTAGTCACGATTAACGAAGTGACAATTTTCTAATAACAAATAAAAAAAATATGGGTAGCCCGGTCATTATGATGGACTGGGCTTCCGATTAAAGGCCTGCAATACAAGTCACCATCATGGACTGGACTTCCATTTACAAGGATGTAATACAATTTCACTGAAACACGGGCTTGCAATACATATATTCTCAATTTACTATTTCTTGAGATCCATACATTCTCAATTTCTTTGAAATTCATACATTTCTCAATTTGCAATCCATCTGTTATTATCCACATCTACGCTCCAAACGATCTTGAGATATCATTCTCTTCATGAATCCTACACAATACGCTGAGAGATCAGTTCAGTAACAATTTAACAATGCCAACATGGAACACAAAGAGAACGAAACAATAGACCAACTTATCAAGATAATTGAAACGATAATTCTTTATTTTAAGCTAGACATTATGGTGTTATTCGGGTGAGGTTCGATTATGAGAGTATAGTATACATACAAGCTAACCATTATGTGCTATGAGTATAATATACCTACAAGCTAACCAACAAGGAACACAAAGAGAACAGAAACACATCCAGGAAACAACAAGATCTAGGGGTTAAGGAGACAACAAATGGATTAAGATTTCTAGTAGATAAGAATTAGGCCGCATTCGAGTGAGTAAAGGAATGCATTACTTAATTGAGTGTATTTTTCTAGTTGTGAATATATAAAAGGTTGTGTTGCTGATGTTATAGCAACGGAAACACTTATATCAGCTTAATGGGGTTGACTATGTTCATAACAGTCATACGCGTCCAAGTACTAAATGAGTCGCATAATAATAGAGGCCTACTACGGGGAGTATGTGATACCTCTATCGCATCAACCAGGTATCCGGAAAGAACGAAAATCCAAAGAATTAAAACACCTAGCCATCCGATTGCTTCCCATAGCGTTATCTCGGGGGGCCTCACCATCGTCGGACTCTTCTTCCTTTTGCTCCTCTTCTACCTACGAAAATTTCATGTGGCATATATTAGAGATTGCATCTTCAATAGTATAGATAGTTCTCTTCATTAATATTCCATTCATAATTTTCACCGAAAATATATTTGATTAGTATTAGAAACAAAAAAAACTCGAACATCTTTTCACTTATAAACGACATGTTAGATAATCTCACCTCTTCGACATGAGTAGGCTTATAAAGATTGTCTGAATCTTCAATTGTAAAAAGAGGTAGCTAGCAGTCTTTATCATTCTTGATCCACACTAACCACCTTTCTTACCATCAAATTTTTGCAAAGAAGTCGACATTTCCGGCACTAAATTAATGCTCAATCTGAAATTATTTTACAAACCTAACAAAAAAAGTTCAAAAATATTCATACGGTCTAGAATTTTTGCGAGGACTTCACCATTTATGTCTTTGATCGCTAACTAACTCACTCAATTGAGAAGCAAGGTTCAATCATCAATTCGTTGTTGAGAATCTTCCATAGACAATCTAGATGTCCAAACTCACTTTGAAGCTTTAAACCACTGACAGGATATATACATTCAGTAGACATAACACAAACTCCTATTAGTTAGTACAACTGCATCACTAGGATCAATTTGGAGGGCCTGTAAAACAAACCAGATAAACAATCAACACATCATTTGGAAAAGGGAAAAGAGACTGCTTAAATGGAAACAAATCAAGAAGCCAAAAAATGTTCAAATCATTTTTCCCATTAGAGGATAAGCGGCATTCGTCGGCCAACAAGCGAGATGCCGGTCAATACATGAGATACTTATTGCACGTCGTTTTCATGCCAAACAAGTCTAAATCTAAACAGATAAAGTCCAACAAGAATGCAAAAGAAATTTCAACCTTTAGTCTATAGAAAAGCTTATCGAGCAACGACCATAGTTCATCAGATTCAGCTCGACTTGTTTTTCATGCATTCACTAATCAAATCATTATGCAACATCTATAATCCAATACAACAAAATAATAATTTTCTTAAAGTAATGCATAGTAGTACACAGTAGTTCCAAATAACGCAAGCATAAAGTTCCAAATAACCACGATAACAATATTCTGGCTTGGCATAAGTAAACAGATATCCCATTCACATGATATGCCTTAATGGAACCAAATTGACTTCAAGTTACCAAAGAAGTTAAAACGCACCAAATATACTATTAGTTTAGTAAACAGAAGATTAAAAGAACCAAGTCGAATTCACTTGGTCGTCCGATGCAACACCAATCGGTACATTAATCTTAATTTGGCTAGGTTTCTAGTATACCAACACTTTTGCAACGATGCTCTGTATTGGCGTTACCAATACACGGTTGAAGTATTGTATATTTTCATATTTAATCGAGCATTTTCAAGTGCATCATTTACACAGATATCAAAACACACATACACAAACATTGATTTTTCCTAATCAAGGTGGTCAATTCCGTAACGGAAAATAAAATGTAATGCAACTCGGCATAAAGATGGGTGGAATCCCATACATAGCAATCCGCAAGATTAATACACGTTTTATGTCGCACATAATATCATCCATGGATCCTTACCATTTAAGAATCCATTAGGCTGAATTCAAAAATTACTTAAAAGTTGAGACAATTTGTCTCAGTTTCATGTCAGAATTCCAAACAAGGAAATACTCATTTTTCCTAAGTAAAGAATTTCATGGCCTAGACAAACATGGAGGAGAACCATCAAGTGGCCTGATGGTTCTCATGCTCCCTCCCTTGGAGGAGGTAAGGCTTCGAACCCTGGACCTTGTAATTGCTAGTAGTATTTAGGGGCCACAACTAACCACTGTACTAATCCATCAAAAAAAAAAGACAAACATGGAGGAAACTCGGTATTATATTTATCTCCGTATCATTAGCTTATGTGCTCGGTACCACCCGGGAATCGGTTCATAATCAGTGACCTGCATTTCACCATCGTTGTGTGTTTATGACATCGTTACCAATATATTTTGAACAAAATCATTGACCATCAAAACATCTAATGCAATTGGTAGTTGGCATTACCTCAGCCCTCTCATATAATATCAGCTTCTCCTCGTCGGCGTCCATCTTTGAAATTTAGGTCTAGCACATCCCTAATGTCATTCTACAGAAAAGAAGAAATAGTCAATTAAATCAGTATGAGATTAAAATTATTAGATAAATTAAGTATTCCATTAAAAAAATTAGGAACACGAGAAAAGCTTGCGAGTAGTAAGCACTAGACTTATTGCGTACCTCAAGCATCCATTTTAAATTTTTGAAGTAATCAGGATCTATAGCCTCAATGTCATGATAGGTCACTTTGACCCCTAAGATATGCTTATAGAATGATAGAGTAAAGTGAACATCAAGAAGTCGCCCGTCGATCGAGCTTTCCCAACCCGCACCCGGTGAAAGAATATCATAAGCCCATCATCATCAGATGACTTAGCAATTAACAATCAAATAAATACAAGAGACCCAGTTATGATAGTGGAAACAAAGATAGGAACACACCACTCGGACAACAAACTTGAAGTATGAAAGATGTTAAATGTCTACGGTAAAAGAGTTGGGATTTTGGTGAAATGTTGACTCATTACCAACTGTTGTGAAAAGTAGTGCCCCCTTGTCAAAAATAACCCTTGACAACAACGATACCATTCCCTTGTAAGTTCACCAAAGCATCAATTTCTTCCTATCCCTAGAAATGAACAGTCAACCTCATTCATGATGCACACTTGCGGAATTAATTTAAATGCGAGAATAGCAGTTCTAAGATAAGCATGAGTCACGATCCGTACTTAGTAATGAAATGCTCAATATCAATTTCAAAACCTTGTTAAGAGGACTACATTTCATTAGAAGAGACCTTAAACTAATTCTATTTTTGAGAGGGTTGAAACGCCTCCGAATAGGTATAAAGACAACGAAGTTCCCAGTTTTCTAGCTTTGGGTGACTATATTGCAAAGGACACTGTAGACTTCATTACATAACGAGAATTGCAAATAATATCTCGAAGGAAACTAGAGAAGTGTCTACAATTTCTTATCAGACTCCAAGGGATAATTCAGAGTTTAAGTGCTCCAAAACAACCCGGCAAAACAGTGACAAAAAACATTTTCCAGGAAATTCAGTTCAAACTGCCTATACATTTCACCTAAAGAATATATGCCCTTTTAACAGGTTGTAGAGGCTACTTAGGGGGTACATTTTTCGTCAAGAAAATATTGTCTAAAACATAACCCATACAGAAATAGCCCTCAAAATGGTTGTTTGTGCGGTTTACGTACTCACTTCATCCGCATTACAAAACTCAAAATTTCACAATGAGATAAAAAGTCAAAAATCCTAGATGTTTACTAAATACCCTTCATCAATTTATGGAAAGAATATTAGCTATCTTGAAACTCCTATCATTATCGAAATGAGTAAATATATCAAGAAGAAGTTTACCTCTGCTTCTTTTGGGACTTCACTCAAACACCCAATATTCATTTTTTTGGTGTTGAGAGGTACTTCGCGCCTTGTTGTGTTAAATTCCTCTTATAGTTTCTACACTGCAAATTCAATTTCTAAGAAGAACCCATGTTTCTTTATCATTCCACAATTCTCAAAATATCTAAAACACCCAAATTAAACCATTAGCATAACTATGCTAGCAAATTTAGTTGATATTAACCATTTGAAAACAATTAAGTCAATAAAAGAAGACTTACATATTTCATTTATTTTCTTAAATGTATTTGTATCAATCCAATATGCTTCATTTAAATCAACAGGACTAGAAGTTGCCTGAGATAAAAATTGAGCATTACGGTAAGAACAAATAAAACTTTGAACACCAAACAAATTAGGCAAGATTCTTTGAGATTTAATCCTCTATCGTGGTTAGAGCTCTCGTCAACCTAGATAGATCGGTACATTTTTGAAGCTCCAATAGTCTTCTTCTTGTTCATTAATTCTTTTTTTGCACGAGAAAGAGTCTGAGAACAAACCATTTTAGATCAAAATCAAACAAGATCATCAAAAACAACAACAAATTAAGCTCGGGATTATACCTCAATCGTTGGCTAATAGATCAAAGAACAATTATCATCACAGAAAAAGGGTTGTTTTTATTTCAGGGACAATATCAAATTTTTAGGGTTATGAAAGTTTCAATCAGAGGGTTGTTTTCGATTTAGGATTGGTTTTGATTCACGGATTAACAAGGATTCAGGGATTTTTAGGGTTATGAAGACGGATTTCTTACGAGGGTTTTGGTTAAGGCGGAGTTAGAGAGGAGAGAACAGACCGAGAAAGAGAAAGGAAAGCAGAGAAAGAGGAAAGTGAGAGGAGGAAAAAAGTTTAGGTTTTTGTATAAAAAACATTTGGACGTTGGATTCCTCCTCATACGGATTGAGGAGATTTATCAACGGTAGGCAATTGGTTTTGGAGTCTCCTACGGATTGAGACAAGTGTGTTTCTTTTGAACTTTCGTAAGACCAAAATCCAAAGTTTCGGATTTCTGAATATTCTCATTTTTGGTAGGAATGTAGAGTTTTATAGGAGGAACATGTCACCAAAATCTTAGCTTCAAATTAATCATCGTTTAGATTTTTTAGAGAAAAAGATGCCACCATGTCAAGATTATGTCATTATAACCATGTGAACGGATCATACCCCTACATATAAATCATAATAAATTTGGATATTGTTATCGACCTTCTGAAAATATATAAATCCGAAAAATATATAAGAATGAATCAGAAATGAAATCAAGAATTGTTATTTTGTTTCAATTAAACAAGATTTCAAAACTTAGTGACAATAGATTAGGGGTTTCGTATTATGGCATACAATCTATGAACCATGAAGCTCTGAGAGGGTTATGACTTCAAACTTAGCATGATACATAAGTCAGAAAGTTGGTAAGAACGATGAATCCATCCATTTTCAGGTAAGATTCCTTCAGAATATTATACGAAACCTTAAACAAACCCTATTTCTGCATATTGTATGCAAACCAGGCTCCGAGATAGAAACCTGGCCGCGAGTTGACTACTCTAAGTCAGAAACTTCGTAAGAACGACGAATCCATCCATTTACAGGTAAGATTCCTTCGTAATATTCTACGAAACCTTAAAGAAACCCTATTTCTGCATATTGTATGCAAACCAGGCTCCGTGATCGAAACCCGACCGCGAGTTGACTACTCTAAGTTAGAAACTTGGTAAGAAGCAGCGAATCCATCCATTTACGGTACGAAACCTTAAACAAACCCTATTTTTGCATATTGCATGCAAACCAGGCTCCGAGATCGAAACCTGGTTGCGAGTTGACTACTCTAATTCAGAAACTTGGTAAGAATGACGAATCCATCCATTTAAAGGTAAGATTTCTTCGAGATATTCTACGAAACCTTAAAAAAAACCCTATTTGTGCATATTGTATGCGTACCAGGATCAGAGATCTAAACGTGGCCGCGAGTTGACTACTCTAAGTCATAAACTTGGTAAGAATGACGAATCCATCCATTGACAGGTAAGATTCCTTCAAGATATTCTACGAAACCTTAAACAAACCCTATTTTTGCATATTGCATGCAAACCAGGCTCCGAGATCGAAACCTGGCTGCGAGTTGACTACTCTAATTCGAAACTTGGTAAGAATGACGAATCCATCCATTTACGGGTAAGATTTCTTGAGATATTCTACGAAACCTTAAAAAAACCCTATTTACGCATATTGTATGCGTACCGGGATCCGAGATCGAAACACGGCCGCGAGTTGACTACTCTAAGTCGAAACTTGGTAAGAATGACGAATCCATCCATTGTGGTAAGATTCCTTCAAGATATTCTACGAAACCTTAAAAAAAACCCTATTTCGTATATTGTATGCGTACCAGGATTCGAGATCGAAACCTGGCCGCGAGTTGACTACTCTAAGTCATAAATTCGGTAAGAACGAAGAATCCATCCATTTACAGGTAAGATTCCTTCGAGATATTCTACGAAACCTTTAAAAAACCCTATTTCTGCATATTGTATGCGTACCGGGATCCGAGATCGAAACACTGGCCGCGAGTTGACTACTCTAAGTCGAAACTTGGTAAGAATGACGAATCCATCCATTGACGGGTAAGATTCCTTCAAGATATTCTACGAAACCTTAAAAAACCCTATTTACGTATATTGTATGCGTACAAGGATTCGAGATCGAAACACGGCCGCGAGTTGAGTTGAGTAAGAACGATGAATCCATCCATTTGAGGTAAGATTCCTTCGAGATATTCTACGAAACCTTAAAAAAAAAAAACCTATTTATGCATATTGTATGCGTACCAGGATCCGAGATCGAAAGCTGGCCGCGAGTTGACTACTCTAAGTCAGAAACTTGGTAAGAATGACGAATCCATCCATTTACAGGTAAGATTCCTTCAAGATATTCTACGAAACCTTAAACAAACCCTATTTATGCATATTGTATGCAAACCAGCTCAGAGATAGAAACACGCCGCGAGTTGACTACTCTAAGTCAGAAACTTCGTAAGAACGACGAATCCATCCATTTACAGGTAAGATTCCTTCGGAATATTCTACGAAACCTTAAAGAAACCCTATTTTTGCATATTGTATGCAAACCAGGCTCCGTGATCGAAACCCGACCGCGAGTTGACTACTCTAAGTTAGAAACTTGGTGAGAACGACGAATCCATCCATTTACAGGTAAGAAACCTTAAACAAACCCTATTTTTGCATATTGCATGCAAACCAGGCTCCGAGATCGAAACCTGGCTGCGAGTTGACTACTCTAAGTCAGAAAGTTGGTAAGAACGACGAATCCATCCATTTTCAGGTAAGATTTATTTGAGATATTCTACGAAACCTTAAAAAAACTCTATTTCTGCATATTGTATGCGTACGGGATCCGAAATATATACAAATTGAACATCACATGTTCAAAGATTACTAAAGTTATACCTGTGTCTGAGTTTCTCTTTCGGATGAACTGGAGACGAAATATACCATAATTGAACATCACAGGTTCAAAGATTACTAAAGTTAGACCTGAGTTTCTCGTTCGGGTGAACTGGAGACGAATATATCATAATTGAACATCACAGGTTCAAATATTACTAGAGGTAGAATTTGAGTTTCTCTTTCGGATGAACTGGAGCGAAATATATCATAATTGAACATCACGGGTTCAATGATTACTAAAAGTTAGACCTTAGTTTCTCGTTCGGGTGAACTAGAGACGAAATATATCATAATTGAACATCACAGGTTCATGGATTACTAAAGTTAGACCTGAGTTTCTCATTCGGATGAACTGAAGACGAAATATATCAGAATTGAACATCACAGGTTCAAAGATTACTAGAGTTAGACCTGAGTTTCTTGTTCGAATGAACTGGAGACGAAATATATTAGAACTAAACATCCCGGGTTCGAAGATTACTAGAGTTAGACCTGAGTTTCTCATTCGGATGAACTGAAGATGAAATTTATCGGATTGGAATATCCCAGGTTCGAAGATTACTAGAGTTAGACGTGAGTTTCTCATTCGGATGAACTGAAGATGAAATATATATCTAATTCCAACAACCCAGGTTCGAAGATTACTAGAGTTAGACCTAAGTTTCTCATTCGGATGAGCTGAAGATGAAATATATCCGATTCCAACATCCTATGTTCGAAGATTACTAGAGTTAGACTTGAGTTTCTCATTCGGATGAACTGAAGATGAAATTTATCAGATTCGACCATCCCAGGTTCAAAGATTACTAGAGTTAGACCTGAGTTTCTCACTCGGATGAACTAAAGATGAAATTTATCAGATTCTAACATCCTAGGTTCAAAGATTACTAGAGTTAGACCTGAGTTTCTCATTCGGATGAGCTGAAGATGAAATTTATCAGATTCCAACATCCCACGTTCGAAGATTACTAGAGTTAGACTTGAATTTCTCACTCGGATGAACTGAAGATGAAATTTATCAGATTCCAACATCCCAGGTTCAAAGATTACTAGAGTTAGACCTGAGTCTCTCATTCGGATGAACTGAAGATGGATTTTATCTGATCTTATCATCTCGGGTTCATATATTACTAGAGTTAGACCTGAGTCTCTAATTCTGATGAACTGAAGATGGATTCTATCTGATCTTATCATCTCGGGTTCATATATTACTAGAGTTAGACCTGAGTCTCTCATTTGGATGAACTGAAGATGGATTTTATATGATCTTATCATCTCGGGTTCAAATATTACCAGAGTTCTACTTGGATTTTCGTCACCTTTCTCATATTATTAACTGATGATGAAGTACATAATTAGAAACATTAGGAGACACCTACAATGGCACAACACAACCAACAAGAGATGAATTAAAGAAATCTAGAGACAATATCGGCAAAAATGCTTGATGTTGCAATCGAGATGAAAGAGATTAGTACTGATGGATAGACAAGATATAGTGAACTTGGCGTGATTTGAACACGCATTTTCTGACATGGGGTCAGACGTGCTACCATTGCACCACAAGTTCGGCTTGTATGCACACAATTATCAGAAACTTTATAACAAAAACAAATATTCATGAAAGGCAATTTTCTTAACAATGGCATATCAAGTCCATGTGTTTTATAAAATTACTAAGCTGACATACAAGTTCAAAGCACTACGCAATTGTAGGAAATTAACAAGCAAAGTTTTACCAATTTAAAGTTCACTATGCATTCTTTTACAAACAAAGGTAGCTATATATGGGGACGAGAAACAACTAGATCATGATAGAAAATGTCAAACAAAGGTACACAATTCCACTACAATTATAATAACATCAAATAATGGGGGCTAGGAAGTGTAAATGTGTACCAGTATGCGACAGATCTTATAGTTGTACGAAATGAAAATCAAGAATAATCTCAGAATTTTGACACTGCGTCACTTTCTTTGGGACTACTACTAATTTGTTTTGGATTGGCGAGGTCTACGAACTTAGTAGAGTACTGTAACAGGCTCACATGACAGTAAGATAGACTAAGCTTCCTACATGACACTAAAATAAAATAAGGTAAACCCAACAGAAGTAGCTAAGCCTAACTTTGTAACAACAAAATGGTGATATTAACAATTTTACGTAAGGATTGGCAGTAAGATCAATGCAGCCAGAAGGTGCAGAAGCAAAACTAACCATGTAAGATATGATTATTCGTCACATTCTAGGAATTCAGGAATTATTTTCAACACTTGAATAACCAAAGACTAGAACATATG
The DNA here is from genome assembly GCA_023531295.1 of Papaver armeniacum. Classification (NCBI taxonomy): domain Eukaryota; kingdom Viridiplantae; phylum Streptophyta; class Magnoliopsida; order Ranunculales; family Papaveraceae; genus Papaver; species Papaver armeniacum. The sequence continues at coordinate 232,770 of JAJJWW010016210.1, forward strand.
ATGCATTGTTTTCAGCTGCTAGTTTTCTCAGTTTCTGTAAATCAACTCTTCCACTTTCACTTCCACTTCTAAGAGTTGCCACATCCGCTGCCATGGCCATCTAAAGAAGTGCTTAAGATGAATAGATACGAATTCTGTAAATCATCATCTTAGTTTCTCTATATGAACCCTGAACCAATGAAGGGAACACGGTAAATCCCCCGAACTTTAAGTAAACAAAATGTCTTAGTGAACCTTACTCTGGTCTAATGTACAACAAGATCCACAATACCCAAAAAAAATAAAGCCAATTCTCTAACCTTTCTACATTGAAGTCATACTAGATGAAGCATAGCAACTTGTACAAGAGGCAGCATATTATTGTCAATCTTGGTACCATCTTTTAAAAGAGTCCGTCATAATCAACTAACTCAAAGACAACTCCAGCTAGATAGCAATACCAGAGTGTTGACAAACTACTCCAAATATGTTGTGCACATCGAGATTTCACTAGTGTAGAGTACTAAAAAACCCAGAGAGAAAGGCAATTAACAAGTTTAGACTACAGGCTACAACATCATCAAATTCTCGGTCAGAGCATCTTCCAAGCAATTTTTTTTTTTTTTTTTGCTCAAAGACACCCTTACCTGTTCAGATGTGGAATAAGACCTGTGACAATGCTTCTAAAGCAGCAAAGAAACTCTGGACCTGCAGATCACAAAATTCGATGTCATTTAAAACAATGCACCACCATTCTGCAATCAATGAACTTTAGAATGTCCGAATGAACTTTAGAATGTCCTTAAATGATGTTCTGGTGAACTTGGAAGAAAAATTTAAAAAATTGTTCGGAAGGAACGGTACCTTCTTAACAACTGATGTTAGCTTGAAAGTAGGGTATAAGCCTGTGGTTAGGGATGAAAAAAGGCTTCCATGTTCCTTGTTCAAAAAGAAGCAATACCAAACAGAAGTTGGTAACAAGATTATAATCGGTTTTCACAGAAGATTATCCCGACTCTTCAATTGGAAAAGAGAGGTAGCTAGCATATGCAATAAACTCAATGACGCTGGGGTTGCTATCTAGACATACTGTACTATGATTCATTCTTTCATTCCACACAAAATTAAACACACACTACGACTTCACTTTTACAATATCATTGTGATATACTAGCATTCACCGCAATAGCAAACGAGAAGAACTAATTACTGAAATCCAAAAGTTAACTTACACTTTGCTGGATTAGTAACTTGAATCCAATTTCTCCTTTGATTTTGAGTTCCAAGACATAGAATTATAGTCTAATCCGAGTATTCAGCAACTTGAATCGTCCCCAAATTCTCATGACTTCTGTGCAAATTCAAATCAGATGAAAACCCGTCTTTCAATATCTGATATTAACTCTAACTCCACCTCAATCTCGTCCACTGCATGTTCATCGGTCCAGTATTCTTCTGTTACCTCTAGCCTGACAAATTCAAAAAAAATTTGAAACTTAAGTACATTACAATTATTCAAATTTAGTAATACTAAAAAGAAAGATAACTCTGATTATGGTTTGCATCAGAACTCTCCAAGATGAATCAAACCCATGTTTCAAGCGAGTGTTTGGCATTTTCTATACTTGCTGCTATAACGTACTTCTCATGCATTTATCATGGTACTGTAGATGAAGAATAATAATTCTGTGAAGAAAATGATAAAGTAATAAAACCTTGTTTTTGACCAGCTGAAGATCTAATTAAAATGGGTTTAAAACTTGATTATTTTTTTTTCAAGCCTGCCCTATCAAACAGTTCCCAAAGAAAATTTCCATGAAATTATGAAATTCAAAAATGACAGCAGCGTGCGAGGCTGCTTATCATCCCTATATAACACCATGACCCCCTCCTAAAACACTGCAATTCTACATTCTGAATGTGGGAAATGGGACACCACATACAGTAAGTGAAAGTGGGGGCTTATTCTTATGATCTCAATCAACCCTTAAAATGCCTGAACGACGCCAATACCAAAAATGAATGTTAAAACACAAGCAGGACCAAGTCTAGAGCATGACTAACAAAATTTTACTTTAAGATTCTTAATGTATGATTAGCTATTTAGTTGCAGTAAATTACAGGGGATAATAATCTTTTCATTCAAACCTGAATTTCATTCCCTAACTTCTATTGCATTGTAAACTGCAAGCATGATGTATTCTTCGGTTTCAATGTAAAGCCTAAATGTGCCAATTTAGTGCCTCTGAATTTTGATGTTGAAAACTTGGGATACAGATACAGTACTAATACAAAAGCAAATAGATCCCATTGACGGAGAAAAGGAAGCCTTTAGAACATTGATGAGGCTCGGTCGAAATCGATTAAGTATGTTATTCAGGTCCCTAACCATAACTCAAAAGATACTTAAAGGAATAGTGTGGAAAATTTAGCTTCTGCAGTATTTTTAAATCTAATAAAAAAAACCCATCACATACAATCCCTCAACAGCCACAACCCAATTCAATACTCAACCAAAGCGAACTGAATTTAATAACAGTTCCCCTAATGGCTGATCGAAAAAAAAAAAATGTTCGCCTAATTTTTTTACCCATTTAGAAAAATCACCAGTTTAATACAACCGAAATTGATTATAGATCGAACAAGAATAGATAGAGAATCGTTTACCTAATCTAACACAGAGAGAATCCGACGAATCATCAGCATAATCACCGGTTAACCATCGTCTTCAGTTGCATGAAATCCAGATTGATCGAGATGAAGAGCGGTGGTGATATTGATCCAGTTTAAATCAACATCACTCTTTTCAATGGCAGCAAACCTGAGATGAAATCGATGGAGATGGAGATGAAGACTGGTTTTTTTAGGCGTGTTAATGGGGGAGTAGAAGACTGCAGGTGGTGTTCGGGTAAAAGAAGAAGTTTGGGTTGTGATGTTTTTGATTTTGACCAAGTCTTGGTATTTTGGATAAGAATGGATTATTAGAAAAGAAGAAATGGTATTTTATTAATATTTAGAAAAAGAAAATATTTATTTTGATTTTTAAAATTTTAATAAAAGTGTGATTTGTTTAATTGTTGATATGGTAGTGATAAAAAAAATCCAAATTGTGGTAAAATTTGGGGTTTGTTTTTGATGTTGAAAAAAGTTGGGTGGAATTAGTATGTAGATGATAATTGTTGTTTTAAAAAACAATTATCAACAAATATTATTGTTACTTAACTAAGTTACTAATTAATGTCACGATTCAAAAAATGTTAACAGTTATACTAGTTACAATACCTGTCACAGGTGTATCTGTAACTGAAAAAAAATCTGTGATAATTTGCACTGTGAGAAAATCCTGGTTTTGGTGTAGTGATACCAGGCTCTAGGCGCCTGTTTAAGGCCATAAATAGATTTGTGTAGCCTGCTGTTGATGGTGGTTTCTAAACAACGGGTAAAAACGTAAAACCCCATGACCTAGTGTTACCCGCAACACACTAACTAAGAGCATTTAACTCAGGTGTAAATAATTAATAGGGGTATTTTTTCAAAATACCAGATTAGGGTTTTCGACACGTAACCCTAATTCCAAAACCAAGCGCACATGCTTGCGCACCATGGCAACCATGCCAAACCAAGCCGCACTCTGCGCACCATGGCAACCATGCCAAACCAAGCCGCACTCTGCGCACCATGGCAACCATGCCAAACCAAGCCGCACTCTGCGCACCATGGCAACCATGCCAAACCAAGCCGCACTCTGCGCACCATGGCAACCATGCCAAACCAAGCGCACTCTGCGCACCATGGCAACCATGCCAAACCAAGCGCACTCTGCGCGACCATGGCAACCATGCCAAACCAAAGCGCACTCACGCGCACCATGGCAACCATGCCAAACCAAGCCGCACTCTGCGCACCATGGCAACAATGCCAAACCAAAGCCGCATACTGCGCACCATGAGCAACAACGCTAAAACCAAACTACGTATCACATTCATTGGCAACCATGCCAAACTAAGCCGCTATGCCATTGGCGCATGCCAAATATAGCGCCCTAGGCTAACAAACCATGCAACCTAGGCCAAGTCGGACCCGCATGCCATTGGCACATGCCAAACATGCTCGCTAGCGGCTTTTTCTACCAAAGCCACGGCCCTAACGGCCCCGCATGCCATTGGCACATGCCAAACATGCTCGCTAGCGGCTTTTTCTACCAAAGCCACGGCCCTAACGGCCCCGCGTGCCATTGGCACATGCCAAACATGCTCGCTAGCGGCTTTTTCTACCAAAGCCACGGCCCTAACGCCCCGCTTGCCATTGGCACATGCCAAACATGCTCGCTAGCGGCTTTTTCTACCAAAGCCACGGCCTAACGGCCACGCATGCCATTGGCACATGCCAACATGCTCGCTAGCTAGTTTCCCTATCAAAATCACGGCCCGAACGGCCACGCATGCCATTGGCACATGCCAACATGCTCGCTAGCTAGTTTCCCTATCAAGGTCATGGCCCTAACGGCCACGCATGCCATTGGCACATGCCAACATGCTCGCTAGCTAGTTTCCCTATCAAAATCACGGCCCTAACGGCCACGCATGCCATTGGCACATGCCAACATGCTCGCTAGCTAGTTTCCCTATCAAGGTCACGGCCCTAATGGCCACGCATGCCATTGGCACATGCCAAACACACATCTTTGGTAGCCTAACTTGCAAGCCGTGCAACCTACCACCAAGGCATTCGCACATGCCATTGGCAAATGCCACGCACGCCACTAGCGGCTACGGCATTGCCACTTGCACTCAAAGTGCAACCAACACTCGAGATATCAACACAAGCGGGGATGCTTTCCGGGGTTTTGGTTTGGCGGTCACAGCATGCAGCGTACATTACGCTCACATTAAGAAAGCGTGAAAAGGAATAAAGCGGTCAAATAAAAGAGGAAATAATGGTGAAAATGTTTTCACCCATTAGCACCATACGATTACCACCTCCTCCCATTATTTCACCCTTTACTCTCTTCCTTCATGAGGCCAGGGTACGTTTCAATCTCGACTTGTATAAATAGGTCTTACCTATTTCCACCGGACAACAAGTCTCGGTCGGAGAAAAATACTACACTCTCGGAAAGGCAACTTTGCAAGCTCTCCCAAAAGCTTTCATCTCTTGCAAGCTTCCTAAGCTTTCACTTTCGATACAAGTCGAGATACTACTCTCCTCAACACCTTTCTTTGCTTCCCTCCCCAAATCAACCCTTCTCCTCCACTTTGTGACCGAAGCAAGTCTAGAACGACCATTTCTTGGTTTAGGCCGGACTTTATGCATTGATCTCTCGAACCTATAAAGTGCTCACGTGCAGCACATTTGTTTAGGGTTTGAACCAGTTTCTCACTCACCCACCGAATTTACCGAAATCCGCAGAAACGATTTTTACCCATAAACAATTGGCGACCACAGTGGGAGGATTGATCTATCGGCGACAATGTCAAACTGTCGATCTCGTTCTTCGACCCAGATGTCAAGATGGTAGGGGAAGACCACTCGATCCGACTCATTTGCCCAGACGACCGGTTACCGGTTGTAAAACTACACTGGCAGGGACTTGTTGAAGATGCTACCGGCGATTGGGGACTTGAGACTCGGTCAGACTCAACTACCGGACAACCCGGTTATCAATTGTTAAAACTACACCGAAAAACCGGGACTCGTTGAAGACGCTATCAAAGCAATTGGAGACTTGCGAAAATGCTATTACTCGATCTCGGGGACTCGCAGAAGATGCTACCGGCGATTGGGGACTTCTTTGGCGATGCTACCAACAAAACCGCTTGACAAAGCGCCTTTACATGGAGAGGGTGTGTTTGCAAAACCTATGAAGTGAGTAAATTCAGACTGGGCAAGATATACAATCTATTTTTATGTTCTTAGCAAAACCGTCATACTACTGAGTCTTGTGCCTGTTGCTAGCACACAATTTCATAAAAGCAATATTCCTTTCCCAAAACATAATCAGAGTTATATTATCAAAACCATTCATCCCAGAAATAATCCAATACCCTAAAAAGCTACCAGCTGTCTATCAAAGGTCAAGCTTTGAACCAGACATCCAATATGTCTTTCAAAAAAAAAAAAAAAGAGAAGAACCTAAATGAAAGTTTAACAGAGAAACGTTCAAGGAAAATCATCCAACAGAAGTCTGTTTTTCTTGAAGAAAGTCAACTTTGCATCTTCAAGAGCTGCTCTCTTCATAGTCAACATCTTGGAAAGCTTTTCGAGTTCCACCTCTGTCGTGCAATCTCCTCGGCGGAAAGGCTTTCAATTCTTTGCATCTTTCAACTTTTGGATCTCGGCAAGGCCTTGACGAACCATGAAGTGTTGAACTCATTTTTTACGCACACGTCGCGATGGTGCTCCCAGTCGGCAATAACATCTTCAGAAACGGTGTGACCAGTCACCTCACGCATATCCTCGATGGAAGATAAAGCCTCTTCCACACGCTTAACCAGTGCAAATCGACTAGTGACTTTCTTGGTCGTGGCCATATGTCCGTGCTTCTCCCGGATTCGGTGTACAACGCCTCATACTTAGCCAAGCACGCTAAAGCCGCCAACTTGACACATGACCGGGATAGGGAACCAGTGCGGGGGGATCAAAAATGGCGCCTGCACTGGCCTCACGACTCGCAGAGGGTCTTCTTCCATGTCTACGACAGCAACCATCAGGGAATCATCCGCCGTTTGAACCACGTCTGTGCCCGGCAATTGGCTAACGCCCATCTCCAAGTCACCAGCGGTGGTCACCAAAGGCAAGTTTTCGTGTGACTCTACCCCGGAATCATCCTCCGAACCGGATTCCTCCTGCGAACTTGAGTCAGACATTTTTTCAAAAGAAGAAACAGAAGAAGAAAGAAAAGAAACTCGAAACTCACCGAACCACTTCCAGAAAAAGAGCCGGTCTTGCGGAGGAATCACTCTCGCTTGTCAAACCTTCTTCTTTCTCCGACTCATCATCATTATGAGAAGGCTCAATCTTCTTGGAATTCTTTGAAGAAATTGTCGTCTCCTGGTAACGTGCGAGGGCGCGAAAGCGTTAACACTACTAGAAGCCCTGGAGGAAACAAGACACATGTTTTCAGCACAAAAATTCACGTGTTTTGGGACAAACCAATGAAGAGATGACACATACCTGGTTATTGGAAGAAGCTGAAAGACACGAGAGGCTGCGGGAGGATCTTTTGAAACCGTCAGGAAGCCGCCAAGCCACGATTCTTCGTTCTCAGTTCCCTGGCACTGGGGACTTTCAGGAGTTGCTAGGCAACTTTCGCTTGGGATCCCTCAACATTGGATACTTCTTCAAAAGCTGGGAAGGTTTACAACGAACGTTCTCCACCACGTTATTCACAAAATCTTGGATCATAATAAACTCGTCGCACCGAACTCATTATAACCAGAAGGTCGTCGAAGCTACTCTTCTTGATTGAAAGAAGGGAAGGCGGATACCGGCTCAAGGGAACTGGCATTAAGGGCGGCACGCAATGAATCCTTAGGGATCACCGGGTGGTAAGCAAGAGGCACCCCTTGATCGAAACCCATGTGACGAGCGACACGGTCAATATTGTAGCGGCTATACGGAAAGACCCCATGAAGAAAGACGGCATATAACCGGGCATGCGGCTTTGAATAAACAAGTTTTCACCAACGCTCAAATCGCCATCGAGAAGACAAAGACATGATCGGAGCGAAGCAAAGGTGTCAATTTGAGTCAACGACATATGGACCAGGTTCCCATGGGCGAAAATTGATTTCATGCGACTTATCGAGAAAGCTAACCAAGCTCACGCCAACTCTTGGGCCTTTGTTCACCCATCGAAGAATTCGGGAGCCTCCCCAACTCGCGGGAAGCGAAGGCAACGGTTTCGGAGCATACTTCTCAAAGTGCTCCCATAGCCAGACTTGCAGAAAAGCAACATGCACATATGAATCCACTTTCATGAAACCATTCGAAACTTGCATATTCGCGACTAGGTGATCCAGATGCACATACAGAGAACCAAGGAACAGCTTGCCAATGGGAAGAACTTCACCCTTTGCCAACTTCACAGCAACCGCTAGCAGCTCTGGTCTTATTCCTTTCTTGCCAGAACCATCATCAAAAATATCTCTAGACAACCAGAGAGACAAAAATGTTGCGACATGAAGATCATCGCTTGCTTTTGTTTGGGGCTCCGGCTCGTCAGGAAACCATTGAGATATCCACCAAGCTGTAAGGGCACCTTTCATCCTCTTCCGGACAAGAGTCCTTCGACTTTGCAATGGAGTCTTTCCGAGCGAAATCCCCCAACTTAGAGGCAAGGTCATCCCGCATCTTCACCTCACTTACTGAGATAATTGGATTTTGAGATTCCCAGTCACGGAAGTTCAAAGCAAGAGAGCCACGCTCTCCAAGGAGAAAGTTATTTCACCCCATCTACATATGATCGTATGGGTGTCCGAACACCACCACGGATATGAAAGAAACCAAGCCCGGGATATCCTTCCTAATCTGGAGATTTACTGAAGCCCTGACAGCATCAATAATCCGCGCTCGAGTCAAGTTGGTATTTATGTGCTCCCTACTCACCATGAACTCAACCCATCTATCAAAAGAGCGCAATGGGCTTTGACACATCCTGAAATCAATGTTAGAAGAGGAATATACCCCTTTATGAAGGCAAAACCGTATGGTATTCTGGGCGAACTGAACGTGTCTTCTTTTCATCTTCACCACCGGTTAACAAAATTGGCACGAAACCTGGGTGATTCTTCCGGGCAGGGGCGAGGGCTCTAGCGAAGAATTCATCATACGTGTTCGGTTTGGAATTATGAGCATCCTTTGACGAAGTGAAATTTGATTCGGGTAACATTTTATCAGATTCTTTTATAATAATTTGGTAATAAGATATCTGCGCAAAACAAACGAGAGAAAGACGAAGTTATCTCACGACATATAATCGCACCCAACAAAAAAAAAAAAAAAAGGGGTGGGCGTATTCTTTCGGGTTCAAGACTATATACGTGAGATTTTATTCGGGTTCAAGACTATATACGCAGTATTTCATACGGGCCCAAGTACGCCTACAGTATCGTTCTCCGGTTTCAGAATTATATACGGGGCATTCTTTACGGGTTCAAAATGCACATGCAGTATTTCATACGGGCTCAAATACGCCTACAGTATCGTTCTTCGGGTTCAGAATTATATGCGGAGCATTCTCTACGGGTTCAAAATACACATGCAGTATTTCATACGGGCTCAAATACGCCTACAGTATCGTTCTTCGGGTTCAGAATTATATGCGGAGCATTCTCTACGGGTTCAAAATACACACGGAGTATTTTCTTCAGGATTCAAATACTTCTTTCAGGACCGAAAATTCATATATGCAATATTTCCTACGGGTTCGAATAATATATGCAATATTTCCCTTGGTTGCATCACTTGTTCGAATACGCCTACAGTATCGTTCGAATAATATATGCGATATTTGCCACAAGAGACACGCCAGGAAATTATATGCGCAATATATAAAGGAAATACTGGAAGACATACCTGGAAGATGGTTTTTCTTTATGACTCTGCCGTTGGGAGGAAAGGATGAAAGTGCAAGATGGGAGAAAGGGACTTTATATATATATATAGGCATGAGGATTCTGAAATAGGGAAGGATTTCCCTTTACCAAAATCGTGTACGTGAGAAGCGGGCCCACAAGGGCGCCCAACTTCCGAATATCGCCCAAGTTGCGCCGGTCCCACCAGCTAGCACATTCAGCTTCCCAACTCGCGCCAACTTCCCAATGTCGCCCAAGTTACACCGGCCCCACCAATTGCACCGACTTCCCAAACCACGCCTGCAAGCACGCCCACCTCGCGCCGGTCCCACCAGCTAGCACATTCAGCTTCCCAACTCGCGCCAACTTCCCAATGTCGCCCAAGTTACACCGGCCCCACCAATTGCACCGACTTCCCAAACCACGCCTGACAGCACGCCCACCTCGCGCCGGTCCTGCCAGCCAGCATGCTCAGTTTCCCAAGTCACGCCTGCAAGCACGCACAGCATCTACACCTTGCGCCGGTCCCACCAGCTAGCACATTCGGCTTCCCAACTCGCGCCAACTTCCCAATGTCGCCCAAGTTACACCCGCCCCACCAATTCGTAGTTGACCTCCCGATTCGTGCAAAGCTACCCCGGAGGCAAGGATTCCAAATCCTATTTATAAAAGGTCGAGACAAGCCTCCTCAATTCTCTTCACGGTTTCTTTGTTGATAATCTGTCACCATCTTATGCTTACCTCGCAACAAAGCCCCCTTGCCCGAGCTAAGCGGGGACTTAATGTTGATGGTGGTTTCTAAACAAGGGTAAAAACGTAAAACCCCATGACCTAGTGTTACCCGCAACACATTAACTAAGAGCATTTAACTCGGTGTAAATAATTAATAGGGGTATTTTTTCAAAATACCAGATTAGGGTTTTCGACACGAGAACCCTAATTCCAAAACCAAGCCGCACACCATGCGCACCATGGAAACCATGCCAAACCAAGCGCACTCTACCAGCAACCATGGCAACCATGCCAAACCAAGCCGCACTCTGCGCACCATGGCAACCATGCCAAACCAAGCCGCACTGCGCACCATGGCAACCATGCCAAACCAAGCGCACTCTGCGCACCATGGCAACCATGCCAAACCAAGCCGCGCTCTGCGCACCATGGCAACAATGCCAAACCAAAGCCGCATCTTGCGCACCATGAGCAACAACGCTAAAACCAAACTACGTATCACATTCATTGGAAACCAGGCCAAACTAAGCCGCTATGCCATTGGCGCATGCCAAATATAGCGCCCTAGGCTAACAAACCATGCAACCTAGGCCAAGTCGGACCCGCATGCCATTGGCACATTCCAAACATGCTCGCTAGCGGCTTTTTCTACCAAAGCCACGGCCCTAACGGCCCCCGCATGCCATTGGCACATGCCAAACATGCTCGCTAGCGGCTTTTTCTACCAAAGCCACGGCCCTAACGGCCCCGCGTGCCATTGGCACATGCCAAACATGCTCGCTAGCGGCTTTTTCTACCAAAGCCACGGCCCTAACGGCCCCGCATGCCATTGGCACATGCCAAACATGCTCCCTAGCGGCTTTTTCTACCAAAGCCACGTCCCTAATGGCCCCGCATGCCATTGGCACATGCCAAACATGCTCGCTAGCGGCTTTTTCTACCAAAGCCACGGCCCTAACGGCCACGCATGCCATTGGCACATGCCAACATGCTCGCTAGCTAGTTTCCCTATCAAAATCACGGCCCTACCGGCCACGCATGCCATTGGCACATGCCAACATGCTCGCTAGCTAGTTTCCCTATCAAGGTCACGGCCCTAACGACCACGCATGCCATTGGCACATGCCAACATGCTCGCTAGCTAGTTTCCCTATCAAAATCACGGCCCTAACGGCCACGCATGCCATTGGCACATGCCAACATGCTCGCTAGCTAGTTTCCCTATCAAGGTCACGGCCCTAATGGCCACGCATGCCATTGGCACATGCCAAACACACATCTTTGGTAGCCTAACTTGCAAACCGTGCAACCTACCACCAAGGCATTCAAGCACATGCCATTGGCACATGCCACGCACGCCACTAGCGGCTCTGGCATTGCCACTTGCACTCAAAGTGCAACCAACACTCGAGATATCAACACAAGGCTGGGGATGCTTTCCGGGGTTTTGGTTTGGCGGTCTGACTTGCGGCGTACATTACGCTCACATTAAGAAAGCGTGAAAATGAATAAAGCGGTCAAATAAAGAGGAAATAATGGTGAAAACGTTTTCACCCATTAACACCATACGGTTACCACCTCCTCCCATTATTTCACCCTTTACTCTCTTCCTTCATGAGGCAGAGTGCGTTTCAATCTCGACTTGTATAAATAGGTCTTACCTATTTCCACCGGACAACAAGTCTCGGTCGGAGAAAAATACTACACTCTCGGAAAGGCAACTTTGCAAGCTCTCCCAAAAGCTTTCATCTCTTGCAAGCTTCCTAGGCTTTCACTTTACGATACAAGTCGAGATACTACTCTCCTCAACACCTTTCTTTGCTTTCCTCCCCAAATCAACCCTTCTCCTCCACTTTGTGACCGAAGCAAGTCCTGGGAACGGCCATTTCTTGGTTTAGGGCCGGACTTATGCAGCATTGATCTCTCGAACCTATAAAGTGCTCACGTGCGGCACATTTGTTTAGGGTTTGAACAGTTTCTCACTCACCCACCGAATTTACCGAAATCGGCAGAAACGATTTTTACCCATAAACATCTGCAAACATAGTCTGGATGGTCCTTGTCCACAAAACCAGGTGGCTGTTGCATAAATACCTCTTCATGAAGGTCACCATGTAAGAAAGCATTGCTGACATCTAGCTGAGTAATCTTCCAGTTGAAGTGAACTGCTAATGCAAGAAGTAATCTGATTGTGGTAGGTTTTGCCACAGGACTAAATGTCTCATTGTAGTCCAGACCCTCTTGTTGGTGAAATCCCTTAGCCACAAGTCTGGATTTAAGCTTCTCAATAGTACCATCTGCTCTTTGTTTCACTCTGAACACCCATTTGCATCCAACAACATTCTGGTTGGGAGATGGAGCTTCTAGTGTCCAAGTACCAGCATCTTTAAGTGATGTGTGTTCAGTTACCAATGATTTTCTCCATTTTGGGTCTTTGTTGGCTTGAGTAAAGCAAGTAGGTGTGAGTGGTAAGTGTTTGTGAAGAATGGCAGGTGAGATAGGATGATTAGTGGCTAAGAACATTTTTTGATCATTAACAATAGGAGGAGATAAAGCAGGTGCAGGAATAGTAGTTGTAGGAGCACTGAGGGTGGGAAGTGAAGGTGAAGCAGTGGATATATCATGAGAGTTTTCAGAGTTAAAAGTGTCTTGAGTAAGATTACAGTAAGTGGGTGAGGAACTAGTGACAAGAGTAGAATAAGGAAAGATATGTTCATTGAAAACAACATGTCTAGAAATATAAACTCTCCCTGAAATTGGTTCTAGACATCTGAAACCTTTTTGCTTGTCACTATAACCAAGAAATACACAATGAAGGCTTCTTGGAGCTAGTTTGTTTGGTGTATATGGTTTTAACCAAGGAAAGCATGAGCACCCAAAGCACTTGAGATTTTCATAATTGGGCTTTTTGTGAAATAGTTTTTCAAAAGGAGATTGAAAAGTGATAGACTTTGTAGGTAATCTATTTATAATGAAATTAGCAGTGAGAAAGGCATCAACCCAAAAAGACTCAGGAAGATGTGCTTGAATTAGAAAAGTCCTGCCAATATCTAGCAGATGTCTATGTTTGGCTTCTGCAACTCCATTTTGTTCAGAAGTGTGGGGACATGTAATCTCATGCTTAATGCCATGAAGAGCAGTGAAACTAGCAAGTTCAGTGTTGATAAACTCCCCACCCCCATCAGACCTGATGGTGCTAATATTTAGAGATAAAAGATTTTCTATTTGAGCTTTAAAAGAGTAGAATACAGACTTAAAATCATATTTAGCATATAATGGAAAAAGCCAGCAGAATTTAGTGAAATCATCTATAATATTGACATAATATAAATAACCACTATTAGATAAAACTGGAGAGGGACCCCAAAGATCCATATGCAAGAGTTCTAAGGGTCTAGTAGTAATACTAGAGGAAAGAGTAAATGGTTGTTTACGGGATCTACCCAATTGACAAGTCTCACAAAATATAGGTTGTTTTATTACAAACGTAGTATCTAAAGAATTACACACTCTCTGAAGGGTTTGAAAAGAAGAATGTGCAAGTCGCTTGTGCCAGATATCTGAGGAGACAGACTTGATATGAAAAGCCTTATTGTCTTTAGGAGTAGTGGAGAAATGAATTGGATATAGTCCATTAAGCTGAGGGCCCTGCAGCAGAATCTTCCCACTGTGAAGATCCTGCACAGAATAACCAACAGATGAAAAGGTTATAGTGCATTGATTATCTGTGGTGAATCTATGAACAGACAGAAGCTTAGTGGAAGCACTAGGAACATGGAGGATATTCTGGAGGGAGAATTGCCCTGATCGAGTTTTAAAAACAGAGTTACCAATGGAGGAGATAGGCATACCTTCACCACTTGCATTTTGGATGTAGTCATAGCCATCATAAGACGTATAATCCTCAAAAGGTGCATTAGTTGGTGAGATATGTTGATTTGCACCACTGTCAGCAAACCATGGGTTTTCTCCAAAGATACTAGCAGCAGCTAGCATAGCATGTAGATTCTGTGGTGGCTGCCTCCCTTGATAAGCAAAGTTCAGACGATTTGTGCACTCATTTGCTTGATGGTCTTTGCCAAGACATATTTGACATGGAATGGTATCACCAGAGATAGTAGATGGTGGAGGTGCTGAAGTGAAAGCACCAGGAGGTCTCTGAAAGTAAGTGGGTGGAGGAGGTGCTGAATGAAAAGCACCAGTTGGTCTCTGAAAGTGAGATGTATAGCTACCAGAAGTATAGCCACCTCTAAGCTTTGAAGAATATGGTCTTTTGCCTCTATAATTAGGACTATGACCTCCTCTATGCATTGGTGATGGAAAACGGTTGTTATGACCAGAAAAGGGTGGTCTATATGGAGTGAAGAAAGCTTTATTTTCAGATTCAGCAGCAATAGACTTAGATCTAGCATTTAGTACAATTTCTTCACTTAACAACAAATTATGCAATTCAACACTGGTGACAGGTGGATTACGAATGCGAATGGAAGTTCCAAACGAATCATATGCAGAAGTTAGACCAGCCAGAGTTGTAACAACACATTCACTATCAGTAACAACTGAACCAGATGCGACTAATCGGTCATGATTTTTCTAATTGAGTTCAAATAAGTTGTGATAGAGTCATTACCAAGACGAAGTGGTGAAGTTTGGTTCTTAATTGAATGATGTGTGTAGCGAAGCACGAGAGAACCGAGCATCAATATTGCGCCAAAGTTCTTGTGCCAGGCGTAGCTCCAACCAGGATAAGGAACCACTTTGAATCGAGAAAAGGTGGAATTAAGAAGAAGTATAATAGTTGAATCTTCATCCCTGCCCGAGTTGATGTAGGTCGGGTTTACAACGTTGTTGGTTTCATTAGGTCTTGAAGTATATTTGACATAATGATGAGTAGTTCCATCCAAATAACTTGATAATTCGAAATTTGTTGAATAAAGCTAAAATTAAAGATCGCCAGGTGAGGTAGTTATCTTCAGTAACTTTCAATTGAATAATACCAATCAATTGATTTAAAGGAAGTTTTGAAAAAGAGGTTGAAGTAACCATTGTAAGATTTTAAAAGGTTTCTCAGATGTAGATTGAATCACTGAAAGTAAATCGAAGAAAAATGAACAAAGAATTTTGAAAGAAGATAAGTGATTCAATGAAAAAAAAATAATAGATGGATCTAAGAAATTAGGTTGGAAAAATCTCCATTGATGGAGTAGGTGAAAAACTTGGATCGAGTTTTGACTTCTGTTACCAAGGTAGAAGATGGTATTTGATTTAGAAAAGTTACAGACAAGCAGACAAGAGTGCCTGCATATAAAGCAGTTGCTCAACAGAAAGATACAGGACTGACCAATAGGCACACAACAGATGTCACACTGTGAAAGAGAGAAAACTAACCAATAAGGGCAGTCCTAGGTGTA
The DNA here is from genome assembly GCA_023531295.1 of Papaver armeniacum. Lineage (NCBI taxonomy): Eukaryota > Viridiplantae > Streptophyta > Magnoliopsida > Ranunculales > Papaveraceae > Papaver > Papaver armeniacum. Next base: position 248,467 of record JAJJWW010016210.1, read on the forward strand.
ATAGTACAGATAAGCAAATTAACCACTATTAAAATCCAGTCCTGCATACTATTTATCGCTATATGGTGAACCACTAGGTTGACGACCAACATATTTAGCAAGGTACATTGTCCCAGTTTCAACTTTGTCCTCAGCACAAAGTCCACGACCTTTTGAGAATACTGCTAGTTATTTTTGTTTCAAGTGAATTTTTTGTTGCTCGCTAATTTATCTCATGTGTGGAATTCGTAATGAAATTACCATTTTCTTAATGCATATGCCGCAGATTACTGAATGAAATTGTTTCAAAGCTCTGTAGAAACCACGAGCCCGATATTTGGTTAAAACTAACCACTTTTTCGTTTTCCATAAATTAAACAACACATTTATAATCATTTTAGAATCTGCTTAGAAGTGGCATTTGCAAATGCTGACGAAATTTGCACCCGACTTACATTATTAATGGGTATATAATTGAACGTAGTTCTAGACATTCTTTAACTTGGAGATAAAAAGAAAAAGGCCCCGAAGATTCACGACAATTCAATTAAAGATACCAAGACCTCATGACCATTCTATTGAATTTAGAGTACTGTACTGTGCGGAAATATAAGTCCAGCGTTCCATAACAAGGAGAGGTAGCTTTATCCTTTCTTTTTTGTTGTAATTATGCCTCCTCGGCATCCTCATATCAATTTTAAACCTCCTTTCAAAAAAAAAAAAAAAAACAAGGAGAGGATGGAGAACCTGCCATATGAGAATTCTCCTTGGTCTCTATACCGTGCGTTTTGGATTGTTATAAGTTGGAAGAAAATGGTGGATTAAATAAAAAAAGTACAGACGCAGTGAAGACACATTTAGACTAAGTCTTATGGGGTGCTAGTCTAGCACCTAGATTAGCAGTCAGAAATACCTCCTAAGTCTTATGGGAGTGCTAATCTAGCAGCTAGATTAGCAGATCCACGTCGACCTAATATTTGAACCATTCAGCGCCAGTATTTGAACCATTCGGCACCAGTATTTGAACCATTCGGCGCTTCAAATCTCAGCCGTCGGATCAAAAATAAACCCCTCAGCGCTGAACCATTCCGCGAAAAGGTAGTTTTTCAAGCTATTTGAATCATTGGCGTAACTATCTAGCATGCTACTTCACATGCTAGCAACTGCTAGGAGAGAGAACTAGTGTTAACTTTTTTGCTATGCTTTTTTTTGAATTGCAACACTTAAGTGCTAATCTAGCACCTCCAATCTAGCCCATAAGACTTAGTCTTAAGAGGGGTGCAAGTGCAAAGTCAGAAAATGGTTTGGCGTAGTAAAATCCTAGCCAGATCCTATAGGAATTACCAACTCTACAGAAGGGCAAAGGGTGATGGGTGATGCTTACATGGTCTTCTGTTGACTAAAGATATCCTCATGCACGGACCTCACCCATGTCAACAAAATACTAGTCGTAGGTGGGATGTGGTGGTGATAGTTGTACTTTGACACTACAAGAAAAACTGGATTAAGCAACCAGACAGTTTTGGTTGCAAAAGCCCATATTGAGTCGCTCTAACCCTTATAGCAACCAGTTTTGGTCTTCTGTTGACTAAAGATATCCTCATGCACGGACCTCACCCATGTCAACAAAATACTAGTCGTAGGTGGGATGTGGTGGTGATAGTTGTACTTTGACACTACAAGAAAAACTGGATTAAGCAACCAGGCAGTTTTGGTTGCAAAAGCCCATATTGAGTCGCTCTAACCCTTATAGCGACTTAATTTGGCTCTCGCTCTTGAGTTGCAAAAGGTGGGATCTCTATAGGTCTAGAGCAGCTAGGCACTCGCTCTAAATATGTTTCAACTACCATCAGCGATTAACTAATATGATTGCTTTAAATTTACTCCAAATATCCTAAAATGAGTCGCTCTAAATATGCTCCAACTACCATCAGCGGCTAAATAATATCACTGCTTTAAGTTTATTCCAATTATCCCTAATCGAGTCGCTCAAAATATGCTTCAACTGCACGCATTTGACTAAACAATATCATAGCTTTAACTTTATCTCAACCATCCTAGTGAGTAATATGTTAAGTTGATTAAGGCTTAGACCGACTTAAGCGACCAATGATCGGTTGCTCTAGTTATTCATCGAGAGGAATGTTCCGGTTGGTCAAAAGGTTCAGTAGGTTGGTCAAAAGCTTCAGGCAAGTTTTGACTCGGATGATTAAAAAATGAAATTTAAATTAATATAGAAAGCAAATATGAGAACCAAATTAAATGCGAATTAATTTATTTTATTAATCAATAAATGAATTTACAATATCATTTATTAATCAAAAAATTTACAATCTGCTTGACAAATATTAAATAAAATAAAATTTAGTTTCTTTGGAAAAAGAAATTAGAAGAGGAACAACATTGATACAACCACTTCAGCCTTGAGAAGATTAAAGTTCTTTGAAATATCACTGGACAAGCTTAAAAACACGGATCAATTCAATCTGTTCTTTTAGCTTTTAGCTCTGATTTTGAGATCAATAGAGTTCTCGTTCCAGATCTAATTCCTTCCTCCAAAAATTGGTCCTGCATATATACAAACAAGCAAATTCAAATTAGAACTATACATAATAAGGAAATCAAACTTAAGCAAAAACAGGATCAAGAACTAATCAACAAACCAATCAATAATACACGATACTTTGTACCTTTTTCAAATCTTAGATTAGTGGAGCAAACCTAATCAGATTTTTTCATTCCAAACAAAAGAAGTGCGAGACCCATTGGAAAAATCGAAGACTATGACAACCATAACAACATAAAGGAACCAATCAATAAAACCCAAAAATTTGGTACCTAATTTAAAGGTAAATTTCAAGCACTCTTTGTCTGTGAAGTAAATTTGATATGTTCATTACAACAAATCGATGAACACCACTATTACTACAATCATTTCAGACTACATACCCGCAAAACAAAAATTGATTAAGGCTCTTTGCCAATTTCAGATGAACAAACAAAACTAATTTCTGAAAATCATCAAACAACAAATAAAATCACTTGGATCTAAATAAATAAAAACCCCAAAATGAAAGAAAAATGAAGAACAATATGAATCAAACCCAAAAGGAAACTCACATGCAAAATGAAACCCACTACTCAAATCTTAATTGAAGGAAAACTAAGCTAATAATTCCACACACCAAAAAATCAAGATGAAAAAAAATGAAAGAAAAACATAAACTCAGTTGAATAACCATAAATCTCAACTCTTCAACAATCATTAGAGTTGAAATCAGTAAGGTTCACCATTTTAAAACAAATCCCTAACTGACTAAGGAAGAAAAAAACAATCTTCAATGAAGTAATATTCCAAACTCCTCAAATCATCATTAGAGTCAGAATCGGTTACAAGTTTAACCATCTAAACTAATTTAGCAGAAATTAAAGATATATCACATTAAAGCATCTTAATCAAAGTAAAAATGTCAACCAAAAATTGAGAAAATTGGACGGATAAAGAAGTTTAAAGAGCGATTCAAAGCTTAATCAGGTATTAGTGGTGTTTGTTCAAACTTCAAAGAGAGAGATGTGAAGGCTGTGGATTTTTTACTGTGAGATCTAGTTTAGAAGGAGAAGAGGAAATGGAGATAAGGTAGAGAAAGGAGGCGGAGAGAATGAGGTAAGGTTAGAGTATAAACAAAATGCTCCATCTCGAGAAATATCTAACGGTCCAGACTCCAGATTATTGCACGTATATTTTGCACGTGCACTTGAGTTCTACATTTTGGGAATGGGAAAAAATGTCTAGCCCATTTTATTAGATATGTAAAGCCAATATATTATTACTAGATTACATAAACAATTTTTATTTAAATTAGGAAAAATAATTCGGTATCTTTAGTTTGCAAAATTTAAAGTTTTTGAATAGTCAAAACTTCCAAATTTGTGAGTAATCCCTAAGTTAACGTTTTTACCATAAATAATCCCTAAGTTAATGTTTCATTAAAAAAAAAAGGAAAAAAAAGTTTTGTTAGGAAACAATTTTGCATTTTCCATGTTGCTTAACTATTTCTAGGATCTTCTTGTATATATTTTTTCTTTAATATAACATTCATTTTAAAAAAAAAAAAAAAAACTAAAAAAACGTAGAATATCTTATGTGAAAGATTTTCTCTAATAAACTTAACTAATGTGATAAATGATTATCCCAAAAAAATCTCCCAAAAATTACTTTCCATTTACTTCTCATTAAAAAGTGAAAATATTTTTCTTTTCTCATCCCAATTATCAAATTGAGTTTTTTAATTTCATGTTTTGAAAACTCACGATTATCGCCACCATTTTGTGATAATCGCAATTATGAGCCTACTGAAAATTCCAGCTTCACGATTTTGTGATAATCGTTTCAATGAAAAATATTATATGGTAAAAAATAAAAATTATGCAAAAATCGTTATTATCAAATTCAAATTTTAAGTTTTCACATTGTAATTTTCGCGTTTTACAAACACTTACATTTTGAAAAAATTGCAATTATCACCACTATTAAAAACTCTAATTTTTACAATTATGTGATAATCATAATTATCAACCTACTGAAAATTCCAATTTTCGCAACTTTGTGATAATATTAGTTTTCAAACGAATTTTCAATGCAAAAAAGTTATCAACTCTTTTGTTTAAAACTGAGAACTAAAATTTCATTCAATTTGGAATCAAATAATTTAAACCCTAACTTTAAAAAGAAAAAAAGAAACTGAAAAAGAATTTTTTCAATTTTAAAAAAAAAATAATAGAAAGATCCCATATTAAAAACCTACACCATAACAGCTTTCATGTTCTTGTGTTATTCCTTTTCTCTTAAAGCGTATGCATACCGGGTATCCGTATCGTCAGGAAGTCTCGAACTCATATCAAAAGGGTATGCATACTGATGGTAAACAATTGATTGTTTTCTTGGGAAATTTTCCAAAAGATCAATTTTAAAGAAAATAGTTTGTGAACAATAAATTGTTTTAACTAAGTTTGCTAAAGATCTATGAATATCCATAGCTCGAATATATTTCCAGAGTTTAAAAAAGACAAGCTTAATGTTGAAATTTATCTTAGAAGTGTAGTGGACAGTTATTTGGTGAATGAGATGAATGTATTCTATTTTCGGATGAATCCGTTTCATAATCGGATTTTCTAAAGAATGAGATGAATAAAGTCTATAGTAAGAGGAAATTTTCTTGGCAATATATGTATGCACCCAAAATGTCTCAATATCAATAATATTATGCAAACTAGAGATTTGATAATAATATTATAGTGTTAAAGTCATCGGGTGACGATACCAATGAGCTGAGTTCGAAACTCGCACAATCAGAAAGTTTTTTTACGTGTGAACCTCTAAAGATCAATCAAGGAATAATATCTAGGTTATATCTCTTTTTCTCACAATCATAAAGTTTACAAAGAGAAGTATGTGAACCTGATTTGCGTGTGAGAGTACTTGGGTGATTCTGGAAATCACAGAACTTTTTCGGTATGTGAACAGGTATTATCCGAGTTCCGGAGTTCACATAATTTTTTGTGTATGCGTATCGGTATGTATACAAACCGGTTCCGGTACCAACAATTCTTTTCTAGTATGCATATGGGTATGAGTACTGATCCAAGTTCACGAGTTCACATACTTTTTAAAGTGTGCATACTGGTATGCGTACAAAAAAGCTGTTGTCGACATATAACTACTTCGATACGTGTACTGAGTACATGTATTACGGCTTCAGACCTTAATAGTTTCCCCAGTTTGTAAGACTGGTATGTATACTGTCTTATATCCGAATTTATAGTAGTTCTGTATTTCTTTTCAAATCAATTCGAAACATTCCCAAATAACATCAATGACACATATCATTGTTCCAGACTATTTTCGAATGATAATCTTGAATCACGATTTAGATTACGAACAATAAATTGTCCTTCAAAGAAATTCCCCAAGTGTGAAAAAATGTTCATTAAGCTTAGTCATATATTTCAAGGACTAATTACAAGATAAACTTGACTCGAAATTCTTAATATGCTTATGATAGTTTAATTAGTTATGCGACAACGTCTCATAGATAGAAAGATGAATATAACTTGATAAATAGGTGGTTCAGTCTTCAGATTTGAACATCCCAGGTTAACTTGAAAACTAGTGGAACGAATTAGATGAAATTAGGCACATAAACAGTTAAATTGAGTTAAATTGGAGTGAGTTCATGGATAATTAGTCAAGATTAGCATGATTTAGCAATGTTGGTGGGGAAACTGAGTACTAGTAGAATGAATTAGATGGAATTAGGCGGATAATCAGCTAATACTGAATTAAATTGGAGTGAGTTCGTGGATAATTAGTCGATCAACATGATTTAGCAATGTTGGTGGGAAATGAGTACTAGTGGAGTGAGTTCATTGTTCTTGCGAAGATTTCGATTTATAATAGTCCACTCCCGCACAGGTTTCGAGCTCGGATCCACTTTTTTTTCTTGAAGTCGCCAGAAAAGAGTTTGGTTAAGGTTTCAGAGAATATTTCGATGGAATCTTACCTATGAATGGTTGGATTCGTCGTTCTTACGAAGTTTCGACTTCCGATGTAGTTCACTCCGGCGGAGTTTCAGGCTCAGAGCCGTTTTCTTTCTCGAAGTCGCCAGAAAAGGGTTTGTTTAAGGTTTCACAGAATATTTCGATGGAATCTTACCTATGAATGGTCGGATTTATCGTTCATACGAAGTTTCCTACTTATAGTAGTCCACTCCCGACCAGGTTTCGAGCTCGGATCCGTTTTCTTTCTCGAAGTCTCCATAAAAGGGTTTGTTTAAGGTTTCGGAGAAAATTCCGATGGAATCTAATCTGTAAATGGTCGGATTAATCGTTCTGTCGATTTTCCTACTTATATTAGTCCACTCCCGTCCAGGTTTATAGCTCGGAGCCACTTTCTCGAAGTCGCCAGAATAGGGTTTGTTTAAGGTTTCAGAGAATATTCCGATGGAATCTTACCTGTAAATGTCTCGATTTCGATGATGTAGCATGCTAAGTTTGAAGTTAGAACCCTCCCGGAGCTTCTTGGTTCATAATTTGTATGCTCTTATTCCACATTTGAAGTTCGAATCAACACTGAGCTTCATATTTATCGATTTCGATGATGTATCATGCTAAGTTTGAAGTCAGAACCCTCTCGGAGCTTCGAGGTTCATAGTTTGTATTATGTTCTACTATATTTGAAGCTCAAATCAACACCTGAGTTTCATATTTATCGATTTCGATGATGTATTATGTTAAGTCTGAAGTCATAACCCATCCATAATTTCGTGGTCTATCTCTAGTAATCTTATAACCTGAGTCTACCCGTGTGAACTAAAGCTACTTCATGACCTGTATGACTAGTCGAAATTACTCCATGACCTATGCGAGTAGTATAAATTCAAACCGGAAGCACAAAAATACAAAGAGAAAGCACAAAGAAAACAAACTTGCCTTGATCTGTCAATCAAATCGAATTTTCGTCGACTTCAATTAATTTCACTCGTCATCCGTTATCTTACTCAAAATTCCTCAACCCCACTCAAAATTTCCTAAATTTTATCGGTTTCTCCGGTATCCATCAATTTAAACCGAATGTCCGTTGACTTCATATTATGCTCTAGAAAAAGAAAAAAAAAAAACCATGAGTTTACATTGACCAACAAAAAAGTCAAAGCCTTTTGAAATCACTTCAGGATCCGTGTGGTTTTAATCTGGCCTATAGAAAGCCAAATTATCTAAATCCACCAATCGGTATATGTAAAAAGCCTAAAGCAGCTAGGAAATCGCTTTAGTTATCAAACAACTAACTGTAGCATCCGTTTCCTTCATCGCTTCAGAGCTCGACCGACCACCCTAGAACAACTAAAATAACATCGCTTCATGGCTAAACCGACCACCCTAGAACAAGTAAAACACACATCACTTCAAAGCTTGATCAACCACCCTAGAGCAACTATAATACTTAGCGGATAGATACATGGGAGAACTAGCCTGAAGTTGGTTGCTTACATTTCTGAAGTTGTTGTCGACATATATCTACTCTGATACGTGTACAGAGTACATGTATGTTGGCTTCAAACCTTAACAGTTTTTCCAGTTTGTAAAACTGGTATGTATACTGTAACAACTCTTCATTAAAGTCAAAAGTATGCATACAGGGTATGCATACCTCTGATTCTCAAATTCAGGCTCAAGGGATATGCGTATCGTTGTTAGCTCATGAAAGTCAGATCCAAGGGGTACGTATGCATACCTTCACATATTCCTGAATTCGAACCCAAGGGGTATGCATACCGTATCTTCCCATATTCTCGAAAGTAGACCAACTAAATGATCCTTGACAATATGTATATACAGTATATATCTCTGTAGTTACTTATATCACTACAAGACCAATGGCGTAATATTGCAGGAATTAACATGTAAGGTAGAATTAGCTGACCCCCTTATGAGATACATAATTCTCGATGCGATTTTACGAACTTAGCCGTCGTCAAAAGTCCACCATCAACAGTATGCATACCTCTGATTAGTTCACGAATTCTGGCTCAAGGGGTATGCGTATCACTCCCAGCTTGTGAAAGTCATATCCAATGGGTATGCGTACATTCCCCTATTCCCGAACTCAAACCCAAGGGGTATGCATTCCATACTTTCCCCTATTGACTCAATATTCACCGAACTTACTCATATTGACTCATTATTCCCCGGTGTCATTTGATTTCGCTCACCTTTCTCCGATTTTACTCGGAGTGACTCAATATTCACCAATGGATTTAGCTATCTGATGAACTGAAGAGGTAAAATATCAGAATTTATGGTTTCTCGGTGGAATTAGCTATCAAGTACACAAACTCAGGCTACTAGGTTGCTAGCTAGAGATAAAATGTCTTATGTTTTTGATTGGCCAGAGATACATAATTCTGGATGCGATTTTACGAACTTAACCGTCGTCAAAAATCTACCATAAACAGTACGCATACTTTGTATGCATACCTCTAATTAGTTCACGAATTCAAACTCAAGGGGTATGCGTATTATTCCCAGCTCGTGGGAAAGTCAAATCCAATGGGTATGCGTACCTTCCCATATTCCTGAACTCAAATCCATGTGGTATGCATACCGTACTTTCCCCTATTGACCCAGTATTCACCGAACTTTCCCCTATCGAGAAAGAAAGTGGCTCTGAGGTCGAAAAACCCTTTTATGGTGACTCCGAGAAAGAAAGTGGCTCCGAGATCGAAACCCGGTCAAGAGTGGACTACTATAAGTTGGAAACTTCGTAAGAACGATGAATCCAACCATTCACATGTAAGATTGCATCGGAACATTCTATGAAACCTTAAACAAACCCTTTTCTGGCGACTTCGAGAAAAAAAGTGGCTCTGAGGTCGAAACCTGGCCGGGAGTGGACTACTATAAGTTGGAAACTTCGTAAGAATGATGAATCCAACCATTTATAGGTAAGATTCCATCGGAACATTCTCTGAAACCTCAAACAAACCCTTTTCTAGCGACTTCGAGACAGAAAGTAGCCCTGAGGTCGAAACCTGACCGGGAGTGGACTACTATAAGTTGGAAACTTCGTAAGAACGATGACTCCAACCATTCATATGTAGGATTCTATCGGAATATTCTCCGAAAACCTTAAACAAACCACTTTTTAGCAACTTCGAGAAAGAAAGTGGTTCCGAGCTCGAAACCTGCCCGGGAGTGGACTACTATAAGTCGGAAACTTCGAACGAACGATGAATCCAACCATTCATAGGTAGATTCCATCGGAGGTCTAAAATTTATCCCGCTACTAAAATTTCACCTTGACTGAGCCGATTATAATTCTTCACTGAGGATGAGAAATAATGAGTAAATTGGATAAATTGGTCAAGTTCACTGAATTTTGACCAAAAGAAATTATTGGTATAAATTTAAATTTTCCATCGACTTTACTTAATTTCACTCATTATCCTCCATCTTACTCAATATTAGTCGGCGTCACTTTATTTTTATTGGATTTCATCCGTTCAGCAAATTACATCAATGTAAATAACCAAATGTCCATCGACCTTGGTCAATTTCATCCGTCATCTATGTATATAACCAAATGTCCATCGACCCTGGTCAATTTCATCCGTCATCTATGAGTCTTACACGAAATCGCTCGACCTCACTCAATTTCTCCTAAACTCCAATTTCTTCTAAACTCCATCGGTTTCTCTAGTATCCATCAGTTTAATCGGATGTCCATCAACCTCAATCTTACCCAATGTTGGTCGAATTCCATTTTTATCGGATTCTATCGACTTCTCCCGTTTCCGTCATGTTAACCCAATATCCGTCGATATTTATATCAATACCATATATCTAATAATACCGCTCAACCTCACTCGATTTCTCTTGGTTCCATGGGTTTATAAGGTTATTACCTATTAATTCAAACCGAATTTTCATCAACTTCACTTGTTTTTACTTGTTATCGGTTAATCTAACCTAATACCAGTCTACTCCACTGATTTCTCTCGGATTCCATCGATTTCTCCAGTTAATATCAATCATCTAAATTTTAATAAATTTTTATTGACCTGAATCTTACCCAAGGAGGCCATAGAAGTAAGGTTCCCGTTATCAAAAATTGGATCACCAAGCGAATTTGGTTCACGACTCGCCACCTAGTCCGATTCGTATGATACATTTTCGTCCAATAGAAAACCAGAGTGTGGCTCGCCACCTAGTCCAATCCGTATGACACATTTTTCGGCCAGTAAGAAACTAGACAGTTTCATCGTACGAATAGATTTGCAAATGCAAAAACGCACACGGATCAGTTCCTTATCCAACGGTGGTGGAGAATTGCTTCCCAAACATCTTTGGTGAAAAATTATGCGGGAATTTTGCGCGCTCTAGTTTAAATCTGCCGCCAAAAATAATTTTGGTTGAAATCTAAATTCTGATAAAAACTTTAAAATTATAACCTCAATTCAAAACCCTCAAACTCTCTCCACTTTCATTCTGAAATTCACATCTTCTTTGTCGGTATCAACTCGTCAAAAAAAAAAAAAGAATCTATTTCTTCCCTAACCTTCTTATAACTAAAGAGCAATCGATGATTTTCTTCAAAGTGGGTTTTTATTGTATTGTAATTATGGTTTAGATCTTCGAATTGAGTGATATTGTAATAGGGGAAATCTGAGATAGTTTAAGTGGGGTTTTGTAAATAGAGGTAAACCTTTGTTCTTGTGAAGGGTTTTTTCTGTCTGGGTTGTGCTAAATTTTAGTTACTGAAAAGAAAAATGTATGATTTCCACTTCAGGGAGAAGAAGCAAAACATTGAGAGAGTTTGATGGAGAAAGGTATCAGAAATTTTCCTTCTCTACCGACAGTTAAGTTTCTGACGTTCCATATCTTCTTAAGCATTTTACATATGCTTATAATCTGTTTGACAAATTTACGCTTAGAAATTTCTCTCAGTTTTGGTTAGTTTATTCTTGACGAGCTTGATTTTTGTTTTCAGATGGAGATTGGATCTTTAATGAGATTGTTTGAATTGGAGAATTTTAGTCACCACTACTGCATAATGTGAGCTCAAGCACTCTGTTCTTAACATAGATTTACAGTTAAAGGTGAGTTTCATAGTATGTTTAAAGAAATATGTTTTGGTTGATGTGTGTATGGGTATCTTTTGTTGTTTTCTCTGATGGCTAAATTAAGATGTAAATGAATTTCAATCTCAGGTGGTCAAGCTGTGTGAATTAGTATGCTATAGAGGCATTTAGTTAATGGATTTTGATCTATTTATGCTAGTTTTGATTCCAAGTAGCTTCTATGAGGTTTTGTATGGTTTGTACATGAATTTTTCTAAGTTTTTAGATTCTTGGTTTTCTAAAGTTTGGATTTATAATGGGGTTTTATTGAAATTACATTCATATTTATACTTATGATGCTGAGTATTTTGTAAGATTGATAAATTTGGTTGATTTATAGGTTCAATCACTATCAATTTGGGGCTTATTTTGTATGTCTGGAAACATTGTTTTCTTGATTCACCTGTGTTTGAGAATGGAACACATAATTCAGAAATGAAATCAGGGATTTGTGTTAGTGAGAATCAATATCATCGTGGTGATTGGCTAGAGAACGAGTACAATGGTAGGTAGAAAAAAAATTGCTTGGGAGGATGAGTTTTCTAAGTACTGTTGTAAATAAGTTCAAACCTCCTAAACTACTACTTGAGTTATATGCATACAGTAGTCAAGCGCAATGTCTTAAGGGATTCAGTGCTCAAGGATGATATGAAAGTTCCACATATATCACTTGGCAGTGAGAATAATTCCAGCGTGGCGCGGTAGGATGAATTTTCCACGATATGGTTGCGGATTCTCACTTTTCAGTGAGAATGATGCCAGTGTGGCGTGGTTGGATAAGTTCAAACCTCAAATTCACTCACTAATGGATAACAAACTTCACAAAACAAGGGTTTTCATTTAATTTCCATATATATCTAAACTGTTGTGATTTTCAGGTTTCGGATATGGCTTTGACGAAATCAGGTCAGGAACATGTCTCCGGAGGTAGCAATGTAAGGATTCTCATTTCTCATAGATTGATCTGGTTCATTTTATCATAGTCAGTACTTAACCCAATCATATTGCTCTTTAACTTCAACTGTTGGAGATGCCTGGACTTGTTAATAGGATTTCAATTTTTTTCTTGATTCCTTATAACTTACAGCAGTACTTCATCAGAATTGTCCTCTTTATCATTCCTCAAGTCAGAAAATTACTTGGGTTTTCAAAATGTATAATAAATAGTTGCAGGTTATTGGTCATAATAATGTCGAATACGTAGGTCTTTGCTTCATTGGTAGTCTGTGGAAAATGAAAATTAACTTTCAAGATTGTGCAAGTTACAAGAGATGAGAGCATACAAATGGCCTCCTTGGTGCCATTCAGTTTTCAAAATATATTCTTTTGTTACCCATGACGTTGCTTGGATTACCAACCAGTTGACATGGCTTGGTGAAGTGTCCAATGGGACAGGAGTAACTCACCATGATCTTTCAATCCTCATTGTGCGCATTGTTGTCTGGATTCTTTGCTCTAGCGTTTCTATGGAGTTTAAACAAAAGTTGATTGGCAAATTTTATTAACAAGTCCAGGGACAACACTTTTCTAGTAATTGTTTCTTGTTATTTACATGAAAAGGATTTAAGAAACTGCTAGAAAAGGAATCCTACAAGGACAATACTTTGACAATGCTACTGAATTTGACCTTCGGTAATTTGAGTTTCTTTGGTGTATGCGCCTTGGTTTCCTCTATTGTAGTTAAGGTCCTTTTTTTTTTTTTTTTTTACAGAGGAAGTACTCTTAGACAAAGCTTTAAGAAAGAAGTCTTGCATTTCTACTTGCACTTTTTGATGTATCGTTTAAGAGTTGTATTTGATTTTTGTGATGAGGGTGTCAACTGATGGGTTTATTATTTACATGTGTTCTTCAAGGACCGCAATTGCGGTAGTGCGGTGATGTTATGGATTCGATTATTCGCAAACTTCAGGCATTCTCATGGTTGATGATAGGGATTGCAATTGATATAATTGCCAGCAGTAGAGAAGGCAAGGATAAGGCAGTTATTGATTTAGTTATTCTGCATAACTTCACGCATTCTCAGGCTTGATATAATTGTCAGCAATTTAGAAGGCAAGGATAAGAGAGAAATTGGGTTTTACTTTTGAAACTGTTGAATCTGACTGAGTGTTAACAGTTTCAATCGACTTCGAGAGATGTGGGTTATTGGATTTGTAAAAGAGAAATGTTAATATAGTCGATTAATGTTCAATTTTTTCCCATTTGCATGTCCAAACATTTGATCATGTAAATCAAAGCATTAATTTGAATGAGTTTTCATGTTCCATCGTATAAATTTTATTAAGAGCATTAACACTAAGATTGCAAATGCCTACTTTAAAAACCAACTCGGTGGTGGGTGGAAGTTGGTCATTGAGAGAGGTTTAACCAACCCATTTGTTTTGGAGTTGTTACTAAACGGTGCCTCAAAGTAAATAGCTATACGAACACATTTTTGGTCGTTATGAATTACTTACAAAAGAGATCGAGCGATCAATCATATACGGTAGTGGCTTAAATTTAATGGCCATAAATTTATAGCAATCCAACTGACGTGTAGTTGCAAGTTCGATTGCTCGACCCCTAAAGCGACTAAAATTATGGGTTCTTGCTAGGATTTTGGTCGCTTAAGGTAGATTTTCTTGTAGTGTGATATGTCTACAAGTTCCAGGCAACCTCTATCAAGTGATCTCATTGAACATACTGGTGCAACTGCAGCATATATAGTAAAATCATTGCCAATACAAAGCTGATAGAGGAACTATTGGCTCCGACTAAGGTATAGGAACCCAAAACCAAGGAAGAAACTATTTCCAACTAGTTCTCTTTTATAAATGGTTTTAACTCCTTATCAAAATGGGAATTTGTTATCCCAAATTTCTCATAAGTAAAAAACAGAAATTGAACACAGATTTTAGGGGGAATAGACAATAAAAACTAATTTCACTAAATATGTAACCATTTTTTTTCGAAACAGCAAAATTCATTCCAAGAGTGCTGAGAAAGCACAAGAAAACTACAAAGTATAAGAGTTAACAATAGTTGAGCGACGGGATTACATGTTGTCTTTAAATTTTTCTCATCTACACATGAAGTCATCAAAAGTAAAGATTCTAAGCTCTTTATACATGGAAGCCCAGTTGTATAGAGTTGCTTTAATGTTAATGAGCAACTTATCATAAGTGATTGATTCAGTCCTAAACACCCTATTGTTCCTTTCAGCCCAAAGAACAGACCATATTGCAAATGGCAGGCAATACTTGATGAAGATCGACGGTTTCAAACTAAATTTGAGCTTCCAGTCGTTCAGAACTTGTATCACTGAATTGGGAGGAGACCATGTTGAATCAAGCAAACCTAAAAAATGCTGCCATAAATCAGCTGCAACCTTGCAACTAATAAAAAGATTGTTAGCTGACTCATCCTCGATGTTGTCATAAAACCTGCATCTACCATTCTCAATTTCCATTCCTCTTCTTTTCAGATTTTCTGTTGTAGGAAGATGATTAATCGCAGCTACCCATACTATAAGAGAAATTTTGGTGGGATTAGTTTTGTTCCATACATACTTGTGAGGGAAGGTAGTCGTATTACATGTTTCATCACCACTGTCATGAAAAGCCTTGTATGCTGCTGCAACAGAGAATTTGGTGTTGCTGGTGCTGCCGTTTTTCCACTCTCGCTTGTCTTCTTCACATCCTAATTCATTTGGCTCACCAATTAGATTCAAGAGTTGTGATATTTTTGCAATTTTGTCTTCTTTCAGCCTTCTTTTGAAACCCATATCCCATGCCTTATGGTTGACATCACTTGTATTCACCATTTCTTTGACAACATCACCTTTTTTCTTGGTTACTTTCCAGATTTTTGGAAACCTTTCTTTAAGTGCAAAATGCAACCATTAAGTATGTAACCATTAGACATTAGAAGATCTCAAAATGCAAACACACCTCACATAGCTTCTATCATCTTGATAGAAAATAAATTTAGAATGATAAATTTTGGCCAATATAACTTGTTGAAAGCGGAGAAAATCTGGTTAAAAATGAGTGACTCGTAGCGAATCAAACTCACAGTATTAACTCACAGTGACTGGTTATATACTTTACACCAAAATTTGTTTTTACAATAATAGAGATATGGAGATTTTAGTTTATAGATGGGATCGACCAAAATTGAAAAGCAGATTCAACAACAAAAACAAAACCAAAAAACAGAAACTAATATGTAGTAAATTGGTGCGCGAATTTTGAACTGCTGTTACCGGCTTGTTTGTATATCAACGCAAAAGACTGGAAAGCAAGTAAAGTCGAAGGGAAGACTTACTCAAGAAATGGGAATTTTTTCACATCTAGATTTTCTGATAAGGTATTCACACCGGTCACCATCTACCATTGTCAATTATTCTACTTTTCTGAGAGGAGAAATCCTTATGCTAATAGACGTTTGAGTTGTTGAATATGTTGAAATCGGCGGCCATGACTTTAGGGTTTATTTGAGTTGTGATGAGAAGAAAGATCTGTAAATTTAAGGTTTATTTTTATTTAGAGAGGATTGAAAAAAATTCCTCCTTATAAGGGCTTGGACGTCTGCCCGCTTAAAGTAGGGTTATCCACGATCTTTGATTTGTATTTACGATTTGACTTAACGGCCGATCTGTGTTTTATGGCTGCCCGTAAACAAACATCTGCCGTTTTCAATTGTTTGTTTCCTGCACGTACGGCTTGTTGGATGTTCTTTTAGAAATTTTGAATGTGTAAACGGTAATTTACTATTTACAATTGGTGTAAAAACAAAATGATGACGCATACAAAGATCCAGATTGTGTCTATACAAATTGTAACCTCCATTGTCGCCTAATGCTGCTAAGGTTAAATTGGGCTTAACAAAGACATTGTCTTCGCATTTTCACACTAATCATGTACAGATCTAGTGTAGATCTTGATCACAAAATTGGTTAAAAAGACCAAAATTAATAAATCCTGGGTGAAAAAGACATCTAGATTTTGATCATTTTAAATGGACAAAAATACAAAAATAGCCAGGATGTAAACAGTTTCACTTACCCATTTTCAAATACTTTTTCTTTTTTTAATTTAAATCAGGATGCATCCAGTTTCATCCTTGCTATTTTTTAAGTTTAAGTCGGGATGAATCCAGTTTCATCCTTGCTATTTTTATTTTTTTTGTCCATTTCACCCATATTAATTTTAACTCCTCCATTTGAACCAGGTTTTAAAAATATTTGGGCAAATAACCCATTTTTTGTTTATAAAATTATTCAAGAATATTATTATATGATACACCTGTTCATGCTTCGCTTGGTATTATCCCAATAACAATCACTTTGTGGAAGGAAAAAGAACTAAGTTAATATACTCTGCCCAACCGGAAATTGGAGATATCCTAGAGCGAAAATTAAGGTACTTCGTTAAGATTGAGCAATAAAAATCCTTGGAAGAATGGTTTTGGCTTTTCCTAAATGTTTGGCACCGTAAGTTTTTTTTAATAAACCTTAGTACTAGTTACCAGATATATGTAGCAACTTGTAAACTTATGTGAAGTTCTATATTAGCAAATAACTCATAAAAGTTGGACAATATATGCTTTAGACTGTTCCCACCAAATACACTGATTTCAAACCAATAGTATAGTTGAGCAATTAACGTTTACTAAAGTCCTTGGCCAATTTCCATTCAACAACGAGCAGGTCTATGGGCATACACGTACGTACATATACTTCACAAGCAATTGATTTATTAAATTCAAAATAAATTCCAAGACCGAAGCGCTATGATGTAACAAAAAGTAAGGTGTAATGAAAGTTACCGCTAAATGGTTCTTATGGGATAAAAAGTACACCCTCCCTTTGTCTTGTTATTTCAAAAATTTAAAAAGCTCATATGGGATGCACCCGCGATTGTGGTGCTTGATTAGGATGGGTTCAAGTTCTTGTTAATGAAGTTGGAAGAACTCATTCATATAAAATGGATTTTATTATGTCTCCTAATTAGATTTTTTTTTCTTACCAATTTTAGACACTTATATTGAAGATTTGCAACTGGGATAATTTTCTTGAGCATAGGTACGCAACCCATGTTGAGCTATGGCGTGGGACATTTACAAACCGTTAAATTTCCTGGCACCATTTTTGTAGGAGCAGAATCTCGCAACAACTATGTGCCAGCGAATGACGTAGCAGATGACATCAGCAAAATTCATGAGGAAAGTGTGCAGTAGCTTGCGAAATTATCAAGAGCCTGCGAGAAGGTGACAAGAGCTTGCGAGAATATGAGCTGTATGTGAGCTATCATCCACTATGTAAACACTATATAAAGAGGAGAGCAGGAGAGAGAAAAGAGAGGACACATTTAGTAAGAGAGAGATATTATTTTTAGAGAGAGATATTTTAAGGGAGAGACTTTATTTTTCTTTATCATCTTCTTCCCCAAATAATTAGATCTAGAACTCTACAAAATATCCATTAATGGAGATTGTAAATGTAATACTAATGTAACCTCAACAATCATAGTGAAGAACCATGGATGTAGATCACATTGATCGAACCATGTAAAAAATCTTGTGTGTCTATTTATATTTCTATGTTTATGGGTAAAAATCGTTTCCGCCGATTTTGGTAAATTCGATAGGTGAGTGAGAAACTGGTTTAAACCCTAAACAAATGTTCTGCACGTGAGCACTTTCTAGATTCGAGAGATCAATCTGTACAAGTCCGGCCTAAACCAAGAAATGGCCGTTCCAGACTTGCTTCGGTCACAAAGTGGAGAAGAAGGGTTGATTTGGGGAGGGAAGCAAAGAAAGGTGTTGAGACCAGAATAATTCTAGGAGAGTAGTGTATCGACTTGTATCAGAAAGTGAAAGCTTAGGAAGCTTGCAAGAGATGAAATCTTTTTGGAGAGCTTGCAAAGTTTCCTTTTCTGAGAGTGTTGTATTTTTTCTCCGACCGAGACTTGTTGTCCGGTGGAAATAGGTAAGACCTATTTATACAAGTCGAGATTCAAACGCCCTGGCCTCATGAAGGAAGAGAGTAAAGGGTGAAATAATGGGAGGAGGTGGTAACCGCACGGTGTTTATGGGTGAAAACGTTTTCACCATTATTTCCTCATTTATTTGACGATATATTCCTATTCACGCTTTCTTAATGTGAGCGTAGTGTACGCTGCATGCTGTGACCGCCAAATCAAAACCCTAGAAAGCATCCCCCAGTTTGTGTTGATGTCTCGAGTGTTGGTTGCACCTTGAGTGCAAGTGGCGCTGCTAGTGGCGCGTGTGGCATGTGCCAATGGCATGTGCGGAATGCCTTTGTTGCGGGTTTCACCTTGAGTGCAAGTGGCAATGCCAGAGCTGCTAGTGGCATGTCTGGCATGTGCCAATGGCATGTGCGGAATGCCTTGGTGGTAGGTTGCATGGTTTTGCAAGTTAGGCTACCAGCAAGAGTGTTGGCGTGTGCAAATGGCATGCTCGTCCATTAGGGCCACGACCTGGTAAGAAGAGCTACCAACGATGCGTGTTGGCATGTGCCAATGGCATTCTCGGTCATTAGGGACATGGCCTGGTTAGAAAAGCTACCAGTGATGCATGTTGGCATGTTCCAATGCCATGCGTGGCCAATTTGGGTCACGACCTGGTAGGAAAAACTACCAGCGATGCGTGTTGGCATGTGCCAATGGCATGCTCGGACATTAGGGCCATGGCATGGTGCTGATGGTGGTTTTTAAACAAAGGGTAAAATCATAAAACCCCAAATAACCTAATGTCACCAGTGACACATTTATTAGGACATTTAATGCATGTAGTCAGTAATTAATAGGGGGTATTTTTTCAAATTAGGGTTACAACGAACAAAACCCTAATTCCCCTCCGTGCCAATGGCAAATCATGCCAGCCACACCTAGCCCAAGCTAGCCGCACCTCTGTGCCAATGGCAAATCATGCCAGCCGTACCAAAACGCGCCGAAGCATGCCAACCATGCTAGCCGCACCTCCGTGCCAATGGAAAATCATGCCAGCCACACCTAGCCCAAGCTAGCCGCACCTCTATTCCAATGGCAAAGCATGCCAGCCATACCAAACGCGCCGAAGCATGCCAACCATGCTAACCACACCTCTATGCCAATGGCAAATCATGCCAGCCATACCAAACGCGCCGAAGCATGCCAACCATGCTAACCGCACCTCTATGCCAATGGCAAATCATGCCGACCATACCAAAACGCTACCGAAGCATGCCAACCATGCTAGCCGCACCTCTATGCCAATGGCAAATCATGCCAGCCGTACCAAAACGCGCCGAAGCATGACAACCATGCTAGCCGCACCTCCGTGCCAATGGCAAATCATGCCAGCCACACTTAGCCCGAGCTAACCGCGCCATGCCAAACACACTCTGCCTTGGCCCTAGCTACGCTGGTCACGCCACGCCAAGCCAAATACCCTTACAGCCGCGCCATGCCAAAGTAGCGCCCGCACCTAGGCTTGCAAACCATGAAACCTAGGCCAAATTGGCCACGCATGCCATTGGCACATGCCAACACGCTCGCTGGTAGCCTTTTCTACCAAGGCGCGACCCAAATTGGGCACGCATGCCATTATCACATGCCAACACGCTCGCTGGGAGCTTTTTCTACCAGGGCACGACCCAAATTGGCCACGCATGCCATTGGCACATGCCAACACGCTCGCGGGTAGCCTTTTCTACCAAGGCGCGACCCAAATTGGCCACGCATGCCATTGGCACATGCCAACACGCTCGCTGGTAGCTTTTTCTACCAAGGCGCGACCCAAATTGGCCACGCATGTCATTGGCACATGCCAACACGCGCGCCGGTAGCTTTTTCTACCGGGCGCGACCCAAATTGGCCACGCATGCCATTGGCACATGCCAACACGCTCGCTGGCAGCCTTTTCTACCAAGGCGCGACCCAAATTGGCCATGCATGCCATTGGCACATGCAACACGCTCGATGGTAGCTTTTTCTACCAAGGCGCGACCCAAATTGGCCACGCATGCCATTGGCACATGCCAACACGCTCGCTGGTAGCTTTTTCTACCAAGGCGCGACCCAAATTGGCCACGCATGCCATTGACACATGCCAACACGCTCGCTAGTAGCTTTTTCTACCAAGGCGCGACCCAAATTGGCCACGCATGCCATTGGCACATGCCAACACGCTCGCTGGTAGCCTTTTTCTACCAGGGCGCGACCCAAATTGGCCACGCATGCCATTAGGACATGCTAACACGCTCGCTGGTAGCTTTTCCTACTAGGGCGCGACCCAAATTGGCCACGCATGCCATTGGCACATGCCAACACGCTCGCTGGTAGCTTTTCTTACCAGGACACGGCCCTAATGGCCAAGCATGCCATTGGCACATGCCAACACGCATCGCTGGTAGCTTTTCTTACCAACCCACGGCCCTAATGGCCGAGCAAGCCATTGGCACATGCCAACACGCTCATTTGGTAGCTTTTCTAAACACGGGCCATGATTCAACTTGGCGACGCATGCCATTGGCACATGCAAAATACGCATGCTGGTAGCCCAACTTGCAATCCATGCAACCTAGGCCAACTTGGCCGTACGCGCCATTGGCATATGCCAAAACCCACGCTGGTAGCCTAACTTGCAAACCGTGCAACCTACCGCCAAGGCGTTCCGCACATGCCACACACGCCACTAGCAATTCTATGCATTGCCACTTATACTCAACGTGCAACCTACCACCAAGGCTTTCCGCACATGCCATCGGCACATGCCACACACGCCACTAGCAGCTATGGCATTGCCACTTGCACTCAAGATGCAACCCGCAACAAAGGCATTCCGCACATGCCACACGCGCCACTAGCAGCGCCACTTGCACTCAAGGTGCAACCAACAGTCGAGATATCAACACAAACTGGGGGATGCTTTCCAGGGTTTTGGTTTGGCGGTCACAGCTTGCAGCGTACACTACGCTCACGTTAAGAAAGCGTGAAAAGGAATAAAGCGGTCAAATAAATGAGGAAATAATGGTGAAAACGTTTTCACCCATAAACACCATGCGGTTACCACCTCCTCCCATTATTTCACCCTTTACTCTCTTCCTTCATGAGGCCAGGGTACGTTTCAATATCGACTTGTATAAATAGGTCTTACTTATTTCCACCAGACAACAAGTCTCGGTCAGGAGAAAAAATACAATACTCTCATAAAAGGCAACTTTGCAAGCTATCCAAAAGCTTTCATCTCTTGCAAGCTTCCTAAGCTTTCACTTTCTGATACAAGTCGAGACACTACTCTCCCATAATTATTCTGGCCTCAACACCTTTCTTGGCTTCCCTCCTCAAATCAACCCTTCTCCTCCACTTTATTAACGAAGCAAGTCTGGAACGGCCATTTCTTGGTTTAGGCCGGACTTGTACAGATTGATCTCTCGAATCTATAAAGTGCTCACGTGCAGCACATTTGTTTAGGGTTTAAGCCAGTTTCTCACTCACCTACCGAATTTACCGAAATCGGCGGACCGAGATCTCCTTGAGTTATTAAGGAATATCTTTGAACAATAAAAGATAAAATTATTAATCATGTTCAAAGTCTGTTGACATCTTTTCTTTGTAAGTCCTTTTTCATATTTTACAATCTTGGAATCGATTATACCACATTTTCAAATAAGTTTAGAATTGGTTCACCTGTATTCCAAGATAATTATATGATTGATCAATTATCAAATCACTAATCATGGGTTTACGGTTTTACCAGACCCAAGGATCGGTTCTACCTCAATATGGTTACTGGGATCGGTCACACCAATTACAAATATCGATCATACCATCTCAGGTGATTACTTCGAATCGGTTACACTAATAAAAGACATACCGATCTATAAATCAGGCACTATAATTACTTATACAAAGATACATAACAAGTTATGATCGGTTCTACTAACTCGCACATATTGGTAATCCAAAGATATGCAATGATTAACAATACCAATAAGCTTAGCGGTTTCCCTTTCGATTCATAAAACAATTTCAAGAATGTACTTCATTTAAAAAATGTAAACATTGTTTCCTAGGATGAAGCCGCTATCAAAATCTAAACCAACTTCGTATATTTGAGACCAAACAACTAAACCTAGTTCACTTAGTTTTTTTCAGTATCCCTGCGCTTCCGACATTCAATAAGTGTACGCACTGAAACAATTTATTTGGAACGTGTTCCAAACATTAAGGAACAACAAATCTGTTTGTAACGACTCTCTTGATTCTTTAGGATGAAGACATTTCAAGCCATAAGCAAACGCTATTCCGTTTAAAAAATAAAATCCTTTGCCTAGTGTGATAAATTTATCCAAAAAATACTGAAGTAGCCGAATTTAGATTTGCAATCAATCAATATAGATTCAAACAAGAAACTATAAGGTGATGCCGATCTTACACAACTAACCAATCGAATAAATCCGATTCTAGTTGGAATCCAGCTGATCAAGGTCACACCAAAAGATATAGAAACTAAATAAGAAATCTTTTTTGTCTATAAATCTTCTTTAATCTTCAATAAACACCTGCACAACACCACTTGAATCTCTTGTGATCAATCACGCACAAAATGGAGTCTGTTAACAATGGATTATCACAAGATGTCTTTTGAACTACAAATAGTTCTAAAGATCCCGTCGACACTTTGATCTAGTTTGAGTGAATCTGATATAAGAATAGAAGATTCTGAAGAATCAACAAACTAGGTGCAATCAAAGTTCAAAAATCGTCAGTCAATCAAATCAATCGAAAACTAAAATAAACTGCAATTATCTAATTTCCCACCAACAATACTCGTAGAGATTCTTGATCCCACAGAATTATTTAAACGAGCGGTCGCAAGAGATTTCGCCTAATTAGGGTACTTTCCTCTCCGGATAGACGGCTCCACCTGAAACAACAAAAAAATGAAGTTTGCTTGGCTCTTAGGATGGTTCACTGGAAATGAAAACTTGGTTATTTATTGACCAAGGATATTTGGACACCAAGGAATTTCCAAAACCGAAATATTTTCAAGATATGCAATAAATGCTCAAAATAAGTTTTCATAATTCCTAGAAATGCTTTGTCCAATATTTCCGAAATATCTCTAGAAAATCTCCAATTAGTAAATGCCCATTAACAATTTTTATTTTCTAGAGATATACATTTAATTGCTGGTAATTAAAGCATATAAAACTAACAACCTTAATTGAAAGATTCTTAATTTATTTCGGACCGAGATCTCCTTGAGTTATTAAGGAATATCTTTGAACAATGAAAGATAAAATTATTAATCATGTTCAAAGTCTGTTGACATCTTTTCTTTGTAAGTCCTTTTTCATATTTTACAATCTTGGAATCGATTATACCACATTTCCAAACAAGTTTAGAATTGGTTCACCTGTATTCCAAGACAATTATATGATTGATCAATAATCAAATCACTAATCACGGGTTTACGGTTGTAACAGACCCAAGGATCGGTTCTACCTCAATATGGTTACTGGGATCGGTCACACCAATTACAAATATCGATCATACCATCTCAGGTGATTACTTCGAATCGGTTACACTAATAAAAGACATACCGATCTATAAATCAGGCACTATAATTACTTATACAAAGATACATAACAAGTTATGATAGGTTCTACTAACTCGCACATATTGGTAATCCAAAGATATGCAATGATTAACAATACCAATAAGCTTAGCGGTTTCCCTTTCGATTCATAAAACAATTTCAAGAATGTACTTCATTTAAAAAATGTAAACATTGTTTCCTAGGATGAAATATTTAGCTTTACCCATATACATAATCAAAATAGCATTCATACGATTATGTCGATGTCATATATATACGAATTTCAAAAGATAAGCATTATACTTCGTATCCTAATTCCTTAACACTATGATCATGTGATCATATCTCACTACTAGAGTATATAATCATTTACTGACTTCGCATTATGTTTTCAATATAGCACAACTTGAAAATATGTTAGGAATGAAAAAGTTCAAGTCAAATATTATTAACCTCAATAGGAAGGAGGATGTTGTCGTTGTAGATCGTTACTTCTTCACATTCTTCAAGTCTTCGAGTAATACTTGTATGTCTCATAATCCTAGACATTCTAGTCTAACCTATACGAAGTTATCTCTACTAGATAATCAAGCGACTCTTAGATGAGTTTTGATTCACTGAGATATGACAACCAAACTTGACATACCAACGCTTGGTGGGTTCAAACGAGTTATTCTCTAGCAAAAACTAATCTAGATATCATCTTATCTTCAAATCTTAATTTAGGATTGAATGATATTGTGTTAGTGTTGATTAATTTTCGGATTGAGAACTCTTTTGGTATGGAAGAATTAAAGAATCCACACATTAGAATAGAAGTTAAGAACAAACGGTGAGTATATACTTCTCAAGTTTCCTTATTGTTGAACTTTTTAAATCTTCATCAATGGTGAACTTTTTCAAAGAAAGCTACTATACCACTACGAAGAAAAATGAAATTAGTGGTTATCTTTCTTTTTATAGTTTTTATTTATGTGCATATAAATCAGACAATGATATAAAAAAAAAAACTAACAACTTATAAAAGAAAAACTTCAGAACTTCCAACATTTTAGTAATAATAAAAACTAAATCATGATTCCAAATAAGAAACTCAACAAACATGCAAAAGCTAGAAAAACATAAATTATTCAAATACAATTACAGGACATATCAAATTTCTTACATTTTGAAATGTAAGAGTTATCACATGTGTCACATATGTTAAAAAAGTTATCATATAAATCACATTGATAAACAATAATTTTTAGGACACTTACATTGTGTTAGATATTTCTTATGTTACGCATACAAGATGTTTATTTAATACGAATACATACCCATGTTAACAGTTCAAATTTTCTCAATTTTATATAGATGAACAAAGAGAATATTGCTTGTGCGTGTATATATACATATGCATGGTCAATAAATTTTTTTGTAGTCCTTGTATTCTTAAGGCCCAGGCGGTCGACAATCCTTCCCTACTGTAGTTAATATGTGGTCCATCCTTTTGTTCAACTTGTAATGAAGAAAATCCAATTCGAAGTTGGACGACAGGAGTTGGTAGAAAACTGGTGCCTCTAAACATAACAAAAGAGTATTATTTTATATCTGGAAATGGATATTGTGAGGATGGAGTAAAAGTTTGGATTCATGTTCTAGAGCCTGTCATCCCACCTTCGACTAATTCAATTTTGGATGATTAAGGACTCCACTTATTCTAGCGTTAATTGCATTTCTCCTAAATTATACCATAAGGTACATTTCTCAAAGTTTTTTACGCATATCTTATTTGTTCTTTAATTTGTGTCTAAAAGCTATTCTTATTAAATCTAGGGATTTATATAAGTATGATATTTGTTTGATTTGTGGATCTCTTGACCGGTTTTGTTTAACTTGGAGTGTTTAATCAATTTGTTACTTCGGTCTTATGCAGTTAATGTTGATCGATTGAATTCTTAATTCACTGAAAATTGCTGAGGAAGGAAGTTTAACTTATGGAGATTCAACATTGAGTGGAGTTTTTTAAACTGCAGTCTGCTTCAGTCACCGGTTTTGGTCTGATGTTTGTTTCTTTTCTTGGTTTGCGGTCTTTATTTTTGGCCTGCACTTTCAGTTGTCCTGGTGTAGATTTTGAGTCTGTTTTTCTTTTCAAGTGGCAGTCTCATGCTGTTGAGAACTGCATTTGTTTTTTGGCCTGGTTGGGCCATGACACTGTCACTTTTTTTAGGTGTTGTCAAAGTCTTACCTGAGCTTTGTCTGCAATTAATCACAAGATTGAAGAAATAAGAGAAGGAGTTTCCCAATGGTCTTCCTGTCTCTACAACCAAGGTCAGACCAGCGAGTTACATTTTGGTTTAACCGGCATATCATGTTTTCCCCAATCATTCATAGAGGTGGCACCAATTGTCCTTGAAAACCCGACATTTCTGACGAGTGTTTGGACAAGCAGTAGAGCGAGCCAAATTCTCAAATAGAATGTTCAAGTGGATGTATACTATTACGTAGTATGACTTATGGTTTTGACCTAGATCATGGAAGTCAAATTCTAATCAACCAGACTATTTCTAAATCATGTTACTTGATGAAATTCATTTTGCTATTTTTTTTTTGTGACTAGTCATAACTCATAGGGTCTGGTATCCCTTTGGTTTATGGTTTACCAGTTTATGGAGCCAAAAAAATTGCTAGGATTGCCAATTGGAAGAAGCGTGAAATTGCCAAACAAAAAAAAAAAAAAAAATCAATCCTTGGGTAGTACATTAACATTCTAGATTTGAGTTTTGGAATGATCTTTGTTTGCATTAGTTGGCTAGTACATTCCATTAGAGCTTAAAAAAAAAAAAAAAAAAAAAAACCTGAGTACGTGAGTCACAATAGTTAAGAATGAGATTACATGTTGTCTTTAAAATTTTTTGAGTGCCTTTAAATTTATACATACCCTCTCTTGTATACTTTGCTGCATTATATGGTAATATTGAGGATCGCGGTGGCAGAGAAAATAACAATTGATTTTTGTTTTCAAATGAAAAAGTTATATTAAAAGAAAACGTGAGGTTGGTCTAGTCAACATAATACGAAAACAACAACTATTGTCTTATCCTTTGTTAGAAATTTAGAATTGATGAACAAGTTCGTGAATACTGTGATATCTATACATGTTGCTTAAACTTCAGGTTCTTACTTGCTACTAAAACTTGCAAGCAAAATGGGGAACACCTCTGTAATCCCTTTGTAAAATTTTGTATCTCATTGACCAGGAATCCAAGAATTGAGTTCAAGTCAAGTTTAAACCAAGTTTCCAAGAGAGCTAATAATCTAGCTCATGATTTATCAAGCATTATGTACACCAAATACTAGACAACTTCTCAACCCCCTATCTGCATTGCTTCTCTTCCAAGTACAGAGGAAGTTATTAGCAAGAAAATAAATGAAATGTCAGTGACTTAACAAGACCCTACCGATTGAGATCCTAATTGACACCCAAATCATAAAAGTATACAAGATGGTAAGTCAATCCCTTCTAAATGCTGGATGAAACCTTCAAGGAAGCACAATAACTTGACTAAAACATTAGACAACTTGTAATAATTTCAAGATTTCCAACATATATTTGGAAGTACTATAAGCATACTGCCAAGTGTTCCCACACTTTTACACTTGGGCCTTTTAAGGAAAATTCAGGGAATGGAAATGCTACATTTACTAGCAGAAAATATATGCAAGAATGACATCTTTTCAATTACATTAAGAAAGGGTCACAAGAATTCACAAACAAATATCAAAAGAGAATTGCCAATAATATTATTTAATTAGCTCCCACAAAACCGAAACTGCATTGTGCAGACATTAAAGTTTTCTATCAATATTCAATACAACAGAAATTTAAACCAGATTAATTGCTAACTGGTTGTATAAGATGCCCATGATTTTGAGAGCACCGGTTGTTTGGTCCACAAATGTCCAAATTTTTTATTTTAGTCCCCTTCATTTCTAAACTCTGGTTCCGCCATTGTCCTCACTTGAATAGTCTCATACATCTTCCCCTCCATTTCTCATCATTCTGAGAGAGGAATTCCAGATATAGTTTTAGGATTAATCAGATGGAGACGCTGAAAGGCACCCTTTAAATGGATAAGAGCTACAAGTTTTGCCATAATTTAGTTAAATTAGGTTACAATTTTGTCGCATATTTTTATCTGGTCTAAAATTATTATTGTATATTCAAGGCCCGACCGGCCCTGCCCGCCCTAGCCCAAATTACGTAATAGGCTTGGACATGCCATGGGTAGTTTATTTCGTAATATGGCCCTGCCCATTTAATTTGATGGGTAAGAGAAGTTCCTTCCCGCCCTATCCCGTCCCATTTAATAATTAGGCCGGGTAGCCCGGCCCGGCCCAATTTACACCCCTAGCCAAAACTAAAAACACTAGTCAGTAGGCTAGAAGCCTACAAGTCAACCCACGCACCTGATGTGCCTTGCTCCAAATTGTCCCGGATTTATATATACTCCGATGATACCTTACAAAAAGATCCTATGCTTTAAAAACTTCTATGTGTATCGGGCAATATCACAGCCGTTGGTAATGAATATTTTAGGTCAGAAATTACGATCTATTAAATACATGGAGCAGCCGTTAGATCAAGACATCAAACGATGATAACTAAACCTTAATCATGCTTCAAAAAAAAAAAAAAAAAACTTAACCTTAACCTAAAGGGGCAGATTCTAACACATATAAGAAGTATAGTTCTCTTCTACAGCCGTTAGTCAGTTAATAATCTTGGTTTGTGATAATGATCCTGAAAGTAATCAAGGATAGAGTGTTTTAAAATTTTATTTCAGTTAATTATTTTTAGTAAAATAAAAGCTCTAATTACATTAGATCATTCAGGTGATAGATAACTACTGAACCCAACCAATAACCAAGAAAACCAATATATCATCGTTTCATTATTTCTCAATCGATCCATGTGTTCACAGTTTTTTTCATCTAGCAGCCATATATATATATGGTAGAACCATTTCTCAGACAAATCAACCATCATATGATTCTACTTAGCTTGAAACCTCCGGCCGTCGTCACAACTTCCTTTCATAAGCATCAGTTTGGTTAACCGTTGGCACAAACTTTTTTAGCCAGTAGTGTTTTCCGGGCAGATAATATATTCCGAGTGTCTCTTCCGAATCTTTCCAATCTCCTCCGTCAAACTCATGAATGGCCACTATGCGCAGAACTAAACACTGGTAGTCATCCGGCAGCAAATCCAAAACCGACACACCTGATGTGCCCAATTAAAATGTTTTGGGGGCCTTTGGATTTTGGCGTACCAAATTGATTAAGATTCATATAACATCTTACAAAAAGATCCTACCCACTAAAATCTTCCATGTGTATCAAACACTTATAATAACCGTGCATAACACATAGTGTAGGTCAGGGTTTCCGGTCAGTGAAATATATAGATGAGCCGTTGGATGAAATATAAAAACTGAAATTAAGGGTAATGAGTAAACCCTAAATTAAAGGGGCAGCTTTTAACCCGTATATATAGAGAGTAGATCTAATATATGCCCACCTCTCTCGTCTAGAGAAAGAAGGGAAGAGAAGAAAAGAAATCAAAATCTAACCCTATACAAACAACAACTCTGTCATCTCATCCATGATTCTTTGTCAATGACAACCAAACAATATGATGTTTCTTCAAAAGAATCATCAACAACAAAATCCATTAGCATTATGATTTCTCCTCTCAAATATCACAAATCTGGTTATCCTATCCCCATTTTCAAATCTGGCTAATACCCAGAGCAGCAGAGGAGGAGATCCAACAAATAAAGCAAAGATATACAACAAGTTAGGGGAAACCGTAAAACTGTTGAAAAGCTGACAATTTCTTGTTTTGAATGTTACCTTCTGTTTCTTATTTTAACAATCTCGTCGTCTCGAAATGAAGTAAATGCATTCATGAAGATAATAACCATGTATTATGTATAATTAATGTTCAAATTAAATTTCTTAATTTGTATTCTATTGTGTTGTCTAAGTTTCAATATTTTGAGATTATCTAACCCATATCTTAGCTAGTTTCTCGGTTTGTTGCAATTTATGGCGAGAGTCAAGGGGTATGCTGTATGCC
Organism: Papaver armeniacum; assembly: GCA_023531295.1. Classification (NCBI taxonomy): domain Eukaryota; kingdom Viridiplantae; phylum Streptophyta; class Magnoliopsida; order Ranunculales; family Papaveraceae; genus Papaver; species Papaver armeniacum. The sequence goes on from JAJJWW010016210.1 coordinate 278,833, forward strand.
TCCAGGGTCAGTATAAAGCATAACCTTAGGTCCTTTTGAAATTGGTTTTGTACTGCAAGCAGTTCCCATCCAGTAAGTGCCAGAACAAACAAAATTAAGAACGCCCAATTGGGGGATATGGAAACTAATTGAGGGATATGAATTACTTCCCCCAACCAAAGGTGTCCGCTAAGGGGGTGTTTTTTGGGGGCGAAAATACTAAAACACCCTTTGATTAATTAAAAAATATTATGAAAAGACTGTTATACCCTCCCACAAAATAAAAAACTTTAAATCAAAACCAAACACAAAATCATTTATCCCCATTTGAGTACCGGCATACTCGTGTGTTAGTGTTAGGTTTTGATTTTTTTTTTTCTTCATCGTTCTTCATCGGTTCTTCATCGACGATTAATCGTTAAATCAAAAATTTCATCGTCGATTAACCTACCCGAATCAAAACCATGCCTCCACTAAAGAAACCGAACGCCCAATCGAAATCAAAATCGATTGCTCAACAAAAACAGGCAGAAAGACTTGCTAAGATTGCTCAAGAGCAAGAACACGAAGAACAAGAGTTATCGGACGATCAACTACTCAGAAAGATGCCTTCTGTGCGAAGGTAAGTCATTTAAAACTGATTAATTAGTGTTTCAATCGATTTGTAGCTATGGGTTTAGGTCAAAATCGCGAAACCCTAACTGAAATAGTTGAGTTTCAGTAATTCCGACATTCACTTTAGTATGAATACCACACCGGAAGTAAGTGCCGGCATTAGATCTAGGATGAAGACCACACCGTTAGTGCCTCCCGGCATTCAATTTAGTATGAATTGTGCGGCGACTTTACACCCTAGGAACTTTAGGATGTCAGGAACAAGATGTTGTATTAAGAATAGTGGTCACATTGTATATTTCACCCTTTTGGCACTTGATTCTGATATTGGTAATTTTTAAAAGGTTTTAAGTTTTCTGATTTGGCTGCGTTGTACCTTTTGATTCACAAACAATGTCTTTCATATTCTTTCTTTTAGGGTCAGAAACAATAATTTTAGAAACCCAAGATGATGCTCGTTTATTTTTCTTTTTTTTGTACCATGTCTAATTTGCAAGCTTATGAATGTATCGTATATTAAAGAAATTCGCAAAGCAAAGACAATATACGCATTAAAGAGGAGACCAGCCAAGAGATGGTATATGTGGAATTTGAGTAGCTATTTAAAGAGTGGGATAGTAGTTGGAGTCGCATGATATCTTAAGGTCGTGTTCATTTGGTTATGTGAGTTGTGAACATCAAACTGTCTCACTTTCCAAACTTGTGAAGTGCAAGCTACTAGTTCAAATCAATGTATTATAAGCTAGTGCCTTAAAACATACTACTTAGAACGTGCGTGCTTAAAAATGTCCTAGATTTTTGATGTTTTCGAAGGTATGTGGCCAATAAAAGAAGATAATTAAGCATGATAACAACATCCAAGTATCTGGATATTATGTCCTGCTATTATCGGTTAACAAACTCCGTGACCTAGTTTTTTAAGGTGATTTCAAGTGAACCTTAACATAGATTAAACAAAATCCAATATATTGCTTTAATTGTCTCTGCAGAACATCAACTGAAATAGGTATTATTTCATTGACTCTGCAGAACATCCACATCAACTGAAATTTACGAGTGTCGCTATAAACGGTTGTGGAGCAATGTTCCAAGGTTCTATCCAAATTTGTGTACAATGCTGACTGGGTTTAGCTTGAAAATTCAATTGTGGGAGTTAGTGGAACTTTTATTTGATTTCTGTATTTTATTTCATTCATTTCTTTAACATGATATATGAGGTATCCATTTGTTTGCTTAAGGCTTGCGCATAGGTAATGCTTTCTTTTTATTACCTTTCATCTAAGTTTGTCAACCAGATAATTGGTGCCTTGTCGAGTCTCTTGAGCTTAAGATTAAGTTGTTATGTAATGCGTATGTAGGTTTTTTTGTTGTTTTGTCTTCCCTTGGGAAAACTGGTTCCTCCTTTTCTGTTTCAGCTTGGATTTAAATCACTTTCGAGATGCACAAACTGCAAAACTACTGGATCAAGTCTCGTATATATATATCTAAGTGTCTTTTTCATTGAGATGATAAAGATACTGAATTCAATTGCATCAATTGACTTAGCATTAAGTCACGTCACGTATTCCGCCTCACAGAATCTTTTTAGCCACTTCATACTACCCTTAGTTCTTCAATCAATTGACGGACAAAAAGGCTGGAAAAAGATGGTGAAATGAAGAGGGTAATTCGATTGAGAGGAGATACCATCGCTGCTGAGTAATTTTGATGTGGTTGTGGCTGATTATCAAAATCAGATGCAATGATTTTGTGTCGGCCGTAGTTTGGAAGAGAGGGAGAGGGTGGAGGCAGTATGAAACTAAGAATTAGGGTAATGAGCCCTATCGCAAACCCTTAAATACTTGGGAAAATAGATAGACAAGTAAAGAGTTAATTACACCCTGATTACATCACCCGGATGGATGGATACACTTCGGGATACTTTATGGCGTGAATGCTCGGCGATGAAAGACTGGGACATCAAACAACTGCATACAACTTAGATGGGTATGCTGAGATGGGCACGCCGACATACAAGGCATGATCTTATCAGGAATGAATGTATACGCAAGAAGCTAGAGGTAGCACAAATCAAGGAGATGCTCACCCAGTATTGGTTGCGCCGGTTTGGGCACATATGACAAAGACCTCCTGATGCACCGGTTCGTGTAGGACGCATCTTGCACGCTGAGGGTAGGATGAAATGTAGAGGCCGATCAAAACTTACATGTAACGAGTCGGTTAAGTGTGACTTGACGAATCGGAATTTATCGGAGGAAGATGCGTTGGATAGAAAGAAGTGGAGAGCATTGATCCACATGAAAGACGTAGGATTTCTGTACTTAGATTGAGTTGGCCCCGTTTACTATAGCATGTTCACGTACGTGTCCATTCAGAATGATCTGTCTCGGGAGCTCGTGCTTCTCTTGTCTTTAGTGACATGAGTTGCTAGTTCTTTCCGAGAAACGGTTGGCTTGTTGATGGACAATACATATTGGTGTATGAGTGGTGTTTGGTTCTTGGGTGCTGGTTGTCTCCCCTTCCGGCAAGACGAACGACAAGCCCGATTACCTCTTAAATATTGTGCCATGTTCGTCTCCGGGAAAGATACGCTTGGTTCCTATGTCTTTCTATCGGGAAGGTATCGATTATTGCCCCTCAAAATTGTGAAAATGTGAAACCAACTTGGCATATATATTGTGAGGGGGGACTCCTTCCCATATATAGCTATGCAGGCAACAATATCGTGAAAGGGGACTCAACCTGTAGCCCTGCAGCCAGGGAAGGGATGCGGGTATACCCACCTTAATGGTCGCGATTGCATAACCCCATTGATGTGGTGACTACTCTATCATATGTATAGGAAAGACGACACAGAAACTTAGACATATTTTTATGAGATAGAATCTTCACGAGATAACATCTCTAGCCTTACCTCACTTGCTCGGGACTAAATGGCTTCGGTTATCGGATACATTTCAGGATACATCGAATAAATTTTGGTCATTTACGAAGTAGATTTTGCAAGGATGCTAGAATTGTTAATATACCAAAATTTTAGTAAATTTTCAGCACATAAATATTTGTGTTGAGAGAGAAATTGTAGGTCTATTGAAACCACAATCATAATTCATGTGGTAAATTTTGACATACAATAGCATTTTAATGGTGACATTGTTGCCCGTTAATTTTGGAGCATGGGGCGATTTCTAGATCTTCTAATAGAAAATTAAGGGTTGAGGAGAAGACCGTTCATCAATTGCTAATTTTTTTCTTGCATATATCTTCCAAAAATATTTGCAAAATTTCTTAAGATTATTCCAATATGTACACCCACAATACGAGAATTTGAATCCTCATCGAAAGAAGCAAAATTGTTTTTCTTTTGTACACTATCAGTTTTCAATTTCTGCATTTGTACACACCACCTTCTTATAAGAAGTACTCACAAAACTTTCCCATTCAAAAAAGTTTGTATGAGCTAGGTTGATTATCTGATTATCTCCATTGGATTAACCTGCACACTGAATACATATTTGTATTTGTGAAACAGTTGTTAATCCAAATATGAAAATGAGGACAAGTATTTTAGATCAACACTTATTCTATAATCTGCTCCATGAGTCTTTGACTCTAGCTAGCTCATGAAAATCAACAAGAGTATTAGACTTTTATGAAAGGGAGAATAAAAGGCGAAGAAATTGAAGATGGGAAAGTTTCTAAGCAATTGAATCAAGAGAAGAGAGCCCATGTTTGCCGCCACCAGCAAACCGCACCTGTGTTGTGACAGGACAACAACATTCACATGAACAATACGATGTCTTGAAATGTACTTCATAAAGAAATTCAGGAACTCATATAATTCACATGGTAAAAACTCTACCCAATCTATCTCTCAATTGTTAAGTCGATTGCTTCAAAAAATGATTCCAAGGAAGATATAATACAAAAATCATTCCAGAGACAAACTTTAGTTGATTACCCAGTAGATTTCGAATTACGAGATAAGAATTTTATACACATTGTTCATGTGATCATGTGGCAAATTTTGAAAGACAAATAGACCACAATGGAAGTGAATTTAAGGTCGCATTGGGAGATTTCGGCTCATGATACAACGTATTCCAGGTAAACGAAGTCATGAGACAATATTTTGTCTACGAGATGCAGGGGAGATTTATCTTTTTGTTTTTTTGTTTTGAGATTTAGTCATAAAATTGACAAGACTTGGCAAAATTTTGAGTTAGAAAATATAATTTTAGACCACGATGACAACTTTAAGGACTATGATGCAATTCTTAGGTTACAAGCCATTGCATAAAGTTTCACCAAACGCTCGCAAATAATTTCAGCATTATATGCCATTATACTTTTTGTATCTAGAAGACACACCCATCGCATAATGAACACAAGAAGTGCACGGCCTCCATAAAAAATTTCTTGCTTGAAACAAAATTCAGAAGTGTAGAGCACCACTGGCCCTGGAGATACAAAACCTCACAAATGGAAATAATACAAGATTTTAACAAACACCTTGAAAACCTCAGGTGTAGAACGTAACACAAAATTCATTATAGAAACAATAAACAAAAAGTAATACACTTTATTTTCTGCCCTTTTTTTGGTAAGAGAAATATTACAACAGAACTATGTAGGCTTTGTTCTTTAACAGAACCAGGATACCTCACAAAACCATTTACAAGACTGATAATATACATATATAGTCACCGACAACTATGCCATGTTGCTGCCATTGTAGATGATGTAATTTTCCAAGGCCGCAAGATGAAGGGACCATTATCAGATAGAAGTATTCCTGCTCAAGCAACTAGATTGTGCCATATACAACTTGGGATTGGGCCTTATTCTAAAGATCTTCTCCGTAATCCAGCTTTATTCTGTCATCTGTATGCTCATTCCGCTGCAGATCCTACAGTTTTTGATTGATTATAACATCATCATGTTCACCGAAAACAGTTTTCCTTGCTACATCAAGCTCGTAACTTTCCAAGTTCTATATCTTTGTTCCAGCTGCTATATCATCTTGATGGTGGCACAAAAATTTATCGAAATACCAATTGCTTGGAAAAGTCAAACCCTTGTGTAAAAACCATTTCTGCTGTCTTCCAATTCATTTGATCAATAAACTTCTGAACCATTACGTAACGCTAGTACTTATACCGCCGTGGTATAACATCTCCATTGCCGAAAAAGAGAGCGCTTGGGTATTCGCTATGAAATATATGGAATCATAGGGTACTACTAAATCATTTACATAAAAAAAAAAAAAAAAAAAAAAAAAAAACGATTTTTATGTAATTCCAAAAAAGGAAAAAAATGAAATGAAGAGGATAATCACTTAGGACATATCATTGTGCTGAGTAATTGACGGTCTTGTTGTTGATCATCGACATTAGATTCCATGATGATTTGTGGCGGCGGCGGCTTATAACAAATGAAGAGACGGAGGAGAGAGGCAGAAACAAAGAAGAGAAGAATCAAATTTAGGGTAGGAAACCCTAATGACGGTGGAGGTTTAAATAGTTAGGGTAAATAAACATAGAGAAGCGAAGTGATGAAGTTAATTACACCTTGGTTATATCACTTTGCTTAGTACATTTTTTTTTTTTTTTTGGTTTTTACACAGTCCGCAGGGTTTAAGGAAAACCCAGAACCTTACAAGCTAAACAAATAAAAAAAAAAAACAACTAACTACTTCCTATAGTAGGTCTTTGCGACTACTATCCTCAGCCACAATTTTCTTCAATTTGTTGTCAAAAACGGAAGGATCTGTTTCTACAAAGCTCCCACTAGGGTGAAAACTGGCAATATAATCAGCAGCCCTATTCGTCTCCCTATACACCTAAGAAAATCTAATGCTGTCAAAAATCTATCTAAGATGGACAATCCTTCTCCAAATATGAAGAACACTGCAAGCTGGGATGGCCTTGTTGTTAGAAAGAAGGTTAAACACCACCAAGGAGTCAGTGCTAATATGTAATCTTTTATGTCTTTTAAACTTAGCAAGCTTCAGACCCAACTCAACTCCTTGCAGTTGTTTATGGGTAAAAATTGTTTCCGCCGATTTTGGTAAATTCGGTAGGTGAGTGAGAAACTGGCCTTTAAACCCTACACAAATGTGTTGCACGTGAGCACTTCCTAGATTCGAGAGATCAATCTGTACAAGTCCGGCCTAAACCAAGAAATGGCCGTTCCAGACTTGCTTCGGTCACAAAGTGGAGGAGAAGGGTTGATTTGGGGAAGGAAGCAAAGAAAGGTGTTGAGACCAGAATAATTCTGGGAGAGTAGTGTCTCGACTTGTATCAGAAAGTGAAAGCTTCGGAAGCTTGCAAGAGATGAAAGCTTTTTGGAGAGCTTGCAAAGTTGCCTTTTCTAAGAGTGTTGTATTTTTTCTCCTGACCGAGACTTGTTCTCTGGTGGAAATAGGTAAGACCTATTTATACAAGTCGAGATTGAAACGTACGCTGGCCTCATGAAGGAAGAGAGTAAAGGGTGAAATAATGGGAGGAGGTGGTAACCGCAAGGTTTTTATGGGTGAAAACGTTTTCACCATTATTTCCTCATTTATTTGAACTCTTTATTCCTATTCACTCTTTCTTAATGTGAGCGCAGTGTACGCTGCATGCTGTGACCGCCAAACCAAGACCCTGGAAAGCATCCCCCAGTTTGTGTTGATATCTCGAGTGTTGGTTGCCCCTTGAGTGCAAGTGGCGCTGCTAGGGGCGCGTGTGGCGTGTGCCAATGGCATGTGCGGAATGCCTTTGTTGCGGGTTGCACCTCGAGCGCAAGTGGCAATGCCAGAGCTGCTAGTGGCGTGTGTGGCATGTGCCAATGGCATGTGTGGAATGCCTTGGTGGAAGGTTGCACGTTGAGTGTAAGTGGCAATGCATAGAGCTGCTAGTGGCGTGTGTGGCATGTGCCAATGGCATGTAGGGAATGCCTTGGCGGTAGGTTGCATGGTTTGCAAGTTAGGCTACCAGCGTGGGTTTTGGCATGTGCCAATGGCGCGTACGGCCAAGTTGGCCTAGGTTGCACGGCTTGCAAGTTGGGCTACCAGCGTGCATGTTTGGCATGCGTGGCCAATTGGATCACGGCCTGGTAATAAAAGCTACCAGCGATGCGTGTTGGCATGTTCCAATGGCATCCGTGGCCATTAGGACCACGGCTTGGTGAGAAAAGATACCAGCGATCCTGTTGGCATGTGCCAATGGCATGCTCGTCCATTAGGGCCACGGCCTGGTAAGAAAAGCTACCAGCGATGCGTGTTGGCATGTGCCAATGGCATGCTCGGCCATTAGGGCCACGTCTTGGTGAGAAAAGCTACCAGCGATGCGTGTTGGCATGTGCCAATGGCATGCTCGGCCATTAGGGCCACGGTTTGGTAAGAAAAGCTACCGACGAGCATGTTGGCATGTACCAATGGCATGCTCGGCCATTAGGGCCACATCCTGGTGAGAAAAGCTACCAGCGAGCATGTTGGCATGTGCCAATGGCATGCTCGGCCATTAGGGCCACGTCTTGGTGAAAAAAGCTACCGGCGAGCATGTTGGCATGTGCTAATGGCATGCTCGGCCATTAGGGCCACGGTTTGGTAAGAAAAGCTACCAGCGAGCGTGTTGGCATGTGCCAATGGCATGCTCGGCCATTAGGGCCACGTCCTGGTGAGAAAAGCTACCGGCCGAGCATGTTGGCATGTGCCAATGGCATGCTCGGCCATTAGGGCCACGTCTTGGTGAGAAAAGCTACCAGCGAGCATGTTGGCATGTGCTAATGGCATGCTCGGCCATTAGGGCCACGTCCTGGTGAGAAAATCTACCGCCGAGCATGTTGGCATGTGCTAATGGAATGCTCGGCCATTAGGGCCACGGTTTGGTAAGAAAAGCTACCAGCGATGCGTGTTGGCATGTGCCAATGACATGCGTGGCCAATTTGACCTAGGTTACACGGTTTGCAAGCCTAGGCGCGGCTAGGGCCAAGGTAAGGGTGTTTGGCTTGGCATGGCGTGACCAGCGTAGCTAGGGCAAAGGCAGAGTGCGTTTGGCATGGCGCGGCTAGCTTGGGCTAGGTGTGGCTGGCATGATTTGCCATTGGCACGGAGGTGCGGCTACCATGGTTGGCATGCTTTGGCGCGTTTGGTGTGACTAGCATAGCTAGGGCCAAGGTAGAGTGCGTTTGGCATGGTGCGGCTAGCTTGGGCTAGGTATGGCTGGCATGATTTGCCATTGGCACGGAGGTGCGGCTAGTATGGTTGGCATGCTTTGGCGCGTTTGGTGTGGCTGGCATGATTTGCCATTGGCACAGAGGTGCGGCTAGGGCCAAGGCAGAGTGTATTTGGCATGGCGCGGCTAGCTTGGGCTAGGTGTGGCTGACATGATTTGCCATTGGCACAGAGGTGCGTGATGTGATTTTTATGTTGTTGTAGAAAGTGGTAAGAAAGATGTCGTTCCTCTCAGACTTGTGAAGGTTTTTTTAGACTCAAATTCAAAATAAAAATAGAAAACTCACTAAAAATTATAGCAAACTCTGAAAAAGATGTTATGAATATTAAAAGAAACACTGAGGCTAAGATTCCACTATTTTCCAAGTTCAAAGTGATTTAATCCAATATTTATATTCATGCAATTTTCTCATTCAAGTTGATTCTAAACTATTGCAACAAGTAGATTCTCAAAATAACAAGTGTAAATCCGAAGCATAGAACATCAAAAACCTAAGTCCAAGCATGCTCTATCAAAAGAAATCACAATTGCTTAACAAGAATCATTCAAACAATTTTCAATCGAGGCAAATAATCATATAATAATTGCAAATAAATAAATAAAATAAAATATACCACTTTTTGTTGGAAAATTAGCTTCCTCTATCGCCTCAGCAATGGGGTTTAGCTCCTCATATTAACCATGATCTCAAAATATTATTTTATGGTTCAAAAGTTGATTAAAAGGATGAGAAACAATAAAACAGACTGCTTGCAACGCTGTAATGGCGTTACAAAGAAGCTGTTACAAGGGACTGTTACAAAAACTATCTTATGCACTGTAGAGTTGTCGCTGAATCTAAGACTCCAAAAAACGACTGTTCCTGATGGCCTTTGTTCTTCGTGTTCTTGGTTATGCACCAGCAGAAACAATTTCCTGCAACTCGATCTGTTCGGCTCTGTGGTGTTCTAAAGTTATCTGAAACTGCTCCAATGACTTCGTAACCCCTCTATGACTTATCCCTACTCCTTTTATATCCCACAGGTCAATTGAAACCCTAAGAATATCTTCGATATTGTTTCTTCTCCTCACGGCCAAGTCACGGCTTTTTTTCTATCTCTTCTCTCCTGTACGCGTCATCTGGGTTGATCTGACGTACCAGAATCTTTCAAGGATATTTTAGAATCGAGCAGCAACCATTCTTCCCTTATCTGTACGTAAATACCGTGTTTAGAACCAAGAAAATTCCGATAATAGTTCCCTGTTTTATCCGCACTTCGTGACTTCCTCTTCCGGCTTATCCAGCCCCAACTCGGCCGATCCAATCACACATACCATCCCCGTTAGGATATATCAGTTCCAGCCCAACAAGTTCGGCAATTGAATCGCTCTAAAACTCGCCGAGAAATCCCACACAAAATGCGCTTCGCCATTTGCCATTTTTTCCCGCCAATTTTGATTTGTTGAATGTTGAAGATGAGGCGCCCCCTATCCAGAGTAGGGGTGCCTTTAGCAGCTGCTTTGGGGTGTCCTGAGGGTGCCCCTTAGTAATTTGGGTACCCCTTATCCGTAATGAGGGTCCGAATAGTAGATGTCCTCCGGGCACAACTTTTCGAGCCGATTTTTCCAAAAATGTTTATTGGCCAAAAATACCTGCACACGCATAAAACACCATAATAAGTACAAAAATGAGCACTATCAATATAAAGAATCGAGACAAATTAGACACAAAAATGTGTCTATCAGTGCGGCTAGCATGGTTGGCATGCTTTGGCGCGTTTGGTGTGGCTGGCATGATTTGCCATTGGCACAGAGGTTCGGCTAGGTGTGGCTGGCATGATTTTCCATTGGCACGGAGTGGAATTAGGGTTTTGTTCTTTGTAACCCTAATTTGAAAAAATACCCCCTATTAATTACTGACTACATGCATTAAATGTTCTAATAAATGTGTCACCGGTGACATTAGGTTATTTGGGGTTTTACGATTTTACCCTTTGTTTAAAAACCACCATCAACAACAGTTCATGAGCCTCAATAGTAGCAGGCACAGATCCCCAACAAGCAACTGAAAGAGCAGTGCCAAAATGGTCTCTGATTATGGCACCATACTCTCGAGAGTCATCCTTTCTAGATCCATCAATATTTATCATGACTTCATCCTCCGAAGGAAAGAGCCAAGTGCAAGTTATCACATGAGGAACTTTAAAAGAGAATTCAAACCCCCAACCAGCCACCAATCTTCTCAACTGAGAACTATCCAACTCATGAATCTTTGAAGAGACACACTTCAATCTGATATCATTAATGATCATAAGGCTAATTCCATCTGCACTTATGCTTTGGTTAGAGAAGAACCTTCTATTTCTTTCTTTCCAAATATGATAGACAAAACTGTCCAAGCACAGTTTCTTCAGGGTGGCTATAGCACCATCACCTTTGAACTCAGATAAACACCATTGAAGCTCTGCATCCCATGTGTTACAAGGGTTCCTTAAACAGCCTAATTTGATCAGAAGACCCTGCCAAATAGAATTTGAATACTCAAAAATAGATGATCCTCATCCTCAGCACCATTGTCACACAATGAACAAGCATCACTAACAGTAAGACCCCACTTCTTCAATTTTGTTCTAGTTTTAAGCCTTCTCAAGCAGGCCACCCAGAAAATAAAGGAATGTCTTGGAATCCTGTGTTTGAACCAAGTAATTTTATACCAATGGAAATCCTCTCTAGGCCCATTCAAAGCATTATAAGTCATTTTCATAGAGAAATCCCTTGTAACACTAGCTTTCTAAATGATTACATCCTCATCTCTAGTATCAAATTCCACTACCTGAAAGAGAGAGGAGGTAGGGCAATTATCACTATGATAGCACAAAGGAAAATTCCACTTTCCATCCTCCATAAAACTATCCAGGTTCATCTGTGGATTAGGACAAATATTCTTGCAACATTCCTCAGGAACCCAATCACAAAGTCTCCTATTTGGATGCCAAAAACCAAAAATACAGCTAGTATTCTCTCCATTACCAAGACAAACTTCCATGAATTGCTGAACATACCTTCTGCAGTCAAGAATTCTTCTCCAACTCCAAGAACAATCCTTAGGCATTTGCAGGGACCAAAAATCTCTTCCTTTAATCAAATGTGCATGGATCCATTGAGTCCAAATGGTAACCTTCCCAGAGGATGTCCCAGATGTGCCTTAAGTTGGCAGTAACATTTGTAATCTCCAAGTCATGTGTTGCAAGTCCTGTGTTGGCAGTAACATTCATTATGAGACTAATTTCAATTTGAACGTCAGTTCCCCCTAATGTATTAGGGCATATCATTAGACTTGTTAGCATGAGTATGACCTAGGTGGCTGAACTGATTAAAGGAGAATTCTGCCAAGATATGTGATGATAAATACAATGAACAAATAACAATAAATTGATGGTAGTTTGAACTGACAGCAAAAATCTAAAGTTTTTATATAAGGGGTAGAGATCTGCCCTTTAGTTCCTAGGGTTCAATTATAACCGTTTGTTTCAGTTTTGTTATTTGATCCAAAGATTGTAATCTTTTTTAAGACCGCTATGATATATATATATATGCTTGCTGATACACATGAATTTTAGGGTGTAATTTCTCTTGATTTCTAGAGTGTGTTAATAATTACGGTCAGGGTTTGGACTCTTTACATCCGTTAGATCAAATAATAAAAATGGAATAAACGGTGATAACTTGATCCAAAACTAGATGGGCAAAATCTCTAACCTTTTATAAAGTAGTAGTATTGTTTCCTACTAGGGCAACCCAAACACTGCCTCCATCCCTTGTGAAGAGATAGAAACCCTAGAAACACATCTCAAAATCATGGAGAAGCAAGTGGTGGTGGTGGTTCATAGCAACAGCAGCATCCCCAACAAGAACAATAAACATTATGATATCTCCTCTCAAAATCTTAATTTTTGTCATCTTCAATGAAGGAATAATTGTCTTCGGTTTTTCTTTCGTCTAACTGTAGAGATTATCAATATTCACGTCCTGCAATACTGCTTCTCTTTCCTCCTCTTCTCAAATCTGATAAAAGAAAACCCAAACCCTAAAAGAGCCGCCGCTCAGATTAGCTCCTTCGGAAGCAGATCTGAGTAGCAGAAATCATAGCTGATCCCATCTACGCTTCTCATCATCTTTTCTATAATTTTTTTCTCTGGAAATATCTTTTAGGATTTAATCTAATTTTGATTTTAGTTTGGTTCTAAGATCGGAGCTTTTACTGTCTGAACTTTCAAGTTTGATTCTCGGTTGTTTTTAGACTTGCTTATCTCTTTTTCATTATATCGATCTATTGTCTTCGATCTGTTTACTTTGTGTTTTTTCGTTCCTTGATGTGGTTTAGTTTTGTTGGAAATATTGATTCCAAAAGAGCACAAGTTTCAGATTAACAAGATTGATATCACCTTTAGCAGCAGTAGTTAGTTTTTTATTTTGCTTTAGATTTTAACTTAACTGGTTTTCTACTTTTGAATCTCGGATTTCAGTTGTTATTAGTTTTATTTATCAATATCTCAGTTGGGTTTCTATTTTTCTTTAGATTCTCCCGATCGTCTTTAATTTTTTAGTTTTAGCTCAGTTTATTGTTTTTCTCTAGGGTTTTTTTCCTCTGTTGTAATTTAAATTCTATAAGGGTTTTGTGGAACAAAGTGGTGATTTCTAACTGTGAGTTCCATCAAGTTCTCCATCAGCACCAAAGTTCTCAAGCAGGACCCATGACTATGATTCATATTTTCTCTCCAACAGACGCAAAGACACCAGATACAAGATTCACAAAGACACAGACAGATACAGAAGACACCATCACCAAAAAATACTACAAGACCGAGACAGATGAAGACCCATACCGATTCCGTCACATGAAAACCGAGTTAATTCATACAGGTTACCTTTGTTGTTATTAAATTGTATTTTCTTTATTTTTTTAATTTTTTTTTATCAACAAAATTTTGTAAAGATCCATGTATGATTTGATTGTTTTATGTTTGTAGTGAAATCCTAATTTTTTTGAGATCTTCCCTAATAGAGGGAATTTGTTGTTAGAGGCAGGTGAATGCAATTTTTCTGATGAAAAAGGACAAAAGGATTGGTGATTGATTTTAACTTCATAAATGCTATTTGGGTTTTACAGCTTTGGCATGGATTTGTCTTTGCTGTTGAAAAAGGTTCCTAGAAATCAAATCATATGGTTAATGTGCTTTCATAACTTAAATTATGTTGGCATAACCTAAATCATATTGTTTTTTCATTAATCATATTGCGTAATATTTTTTTTTTCCTTAAAAGTCTGACGCTACCATTGTCTCAACTTCTTATTAACTAATCTAAACTTATATACCAGTGAAATCACTTTTGTGAGTATCACCAAACTGAGAGCCATAACTTAAGTACCACATTGATACAACTTTGGCTGTATATCTACTGCCTGAGGGGTCTTTTGTTCTTTTTCATCTCATCATTATTCTTGAGCGAAGTATCATCAAGTGCCAACGCTTGAAATTAATTGTTGTGTTGAGTACTTGCATAGTTGCGCATCTGGTTAAAATTAAAAGATTCTGGGCCAAATAATCTACCTCTCTCAGTTGTTAACTGATTGCTTCAAGTTACATTTCAGGTTCTCAATATTAGAATATCAGTCTCTAATTATGCCTACTTTTTGTTTTGTTAGCTACAATACATGCTTCTCGTAATCATGGTTACCAACTCAACTTGTGAACATTAGTTGCTCTAGGTATGCAGACTTTGACTAGTATCTTCTTCATGCTTAGGATACCTAAGATTCAACTTGTGAACGTTAGTTGCTCTAGGTATGCAGACTTTGACTAGTATCTTCTTCATGGAAACACTAGTTACTTAATACTAGTAGCGATATCATAGCAATCTTAAAGAAGAAATTGTGGACACTTTGTTTGATTTTGGCATGGTATGATAAACATAACTCATATTCATACTCAGAAAAAATAATATGGACCCCAAATTCGATTGTTAGAATGTCTAAGACCTAAAACATATGAATGAAATATGTAGGATTTTTTAAAATATGAAAGTACTAAGGGGATTTTAATAAAGTGCCACACTAACAATTTCATGTTTAAGAAAGTGCCACTGTTTTTTTCAAAATTTATAAAATGCCATTCATTTGACTTTTCCATCCCGTTTTTTTAAGAAAATGGCTAACGGCACGTTACAATTATTTTATGCTGGTAAAAGACAATTAAAACCATGCATAGTCTTGCTAGGACCAAATTAGTGAGTTAATCTATAGTCTTGCTAGGACCGAATCAGTGAGTCAGTCCCAACCAAATAAGGACTGAACTGTTGTCCTTCTTCTTCCCAAATCAAAACTCAATATATTACTCAATGTTAGCAAGGTCGATGATAAGGATACACAAGATTAACGACAATAGCTCCTCTTGTCGACTGTTTTCACGGCGACAAAAACAACTTTGAACTGAGTTATCGAGCTTAAACTCCATCCAAACCCGAAACGAGTTCGTACCCGGCCGTGTCCTTATCTTAATCAACTGCTGAAAACCCATCTTAGCCATTTCTGAATCAGCCACCGAACCATAGCAGCAACAGATATCTTCGTTGCCCAGTCTTGACCCATATTTCCACCATGCTTAGGGGAATCCTCAAATTGACAATTACAAACCATAATTGATTGATTGAAATTCAAATAAACATCAATAAGATGAATTACCATGAACCCATAACCTCGAGTGGAGAAGATTTACTATAGTTTCAAAATTTTCGCTTAGGTTTCTAATCAAAACCCTAATTTCTTCAAACCTTAATACATACCTATAATCTCAATTGGTTAGTATCTAGAAGAAGGTAATCTTAAAAACAATTAAATGATTAGCAGGCGACAAGTAAATGACCACACTTTGAAGCTGATGACGATGAAAAAGAAGGCACTGTTAGAAACCACGAAAGGAATTTTTGGTTTCCATTTCATCAGAAGAAAAATAAGTTAAGGGAGGGATAGGGAAGTAATTAGGCCTTCAAAATCGATTTTCTTCTCACGAGAAATGGACTATGTCAACAAGAAAATACCAAACATGTAGGCCCAGACGGAAATGATAACAGTGGTGGCATTTTATAAATTTTGAAAAAAACAGTGGCACTTTGATAGTGTGGCACTTTATTAAATCCCCAAGTAGTAAAAATACCACCAGAAAAGTGACTTGACCATTTCCAAACCATATATATCAATGATATTATAAATACAAACATGTATGTATCACATGTTACGATCAGAATTTCCCTAATCCATCCGCAATTGTTCAAAAAAATTTGCTTCAAGAACTCGTTCTAAGAAAAATTGATGAAAGATTTTGGCAGCGTTTTTCATCTACAAAATAATCCGTAATTTACTAGTTGCTTATTATTCATCTGCTACATCCAACTTACAATATACAATGACATCCAGAATTCGCAGTTATATTTTAAACTTGTAGATCCGTCTTTCTCTGAGGAGTATACTCAAAAAATTAATAATCATCTAAGCATCGTCAACACTCATTTGCTAGCACATAAACAACAGCAAGTCAAAAGTTCTATCAGATTCTTAGACAGCCATATGTATCTGAAACTCACCACTAGTGACAAAATTTGATTATTATCATTTGTCAAGTTGGTTGTTTTTATTTTTTCTTGTTCGTTCAATATGCTTTTTCTTTATCGAACAGAAGATAATAGTTGGGAATTGAAGACATAAGAAGCGGAGTATCAGATAAGTTGCAACAATATATTGAAACAAACAGTCTTCTTTCAGTACAACAAGTAGTCTTTAGAGTTTAAACTCATGAACCTAACTACGGAGACCTACAAATAATGTTCTGTTAAACATCGAAGACAGTACATTTAATGGGTTGTCCAACCAAGGGTCTGCAAGGGAGGGTCAAAAGGAACAAAAAAATTAAACTTACACCAAAGAAAACATGAGGCGGGGTAAATAGGCAAGCAGTAAAAATATAGTCTAATAAAGAAATTAAACTGACAGCCAAAAGGAAAAAGACGAGCTCCATTATGCAGCCAAGTTCAAAAACTGATACATTGCTTTCTTCTTTGTTCCTTCTTCTTAAGGAGTACACTTCCCCTTTTGAGAAAACCAATTACCTTGATTCTGATCTATATTGAAAAAAGTTTGACGATAAGTATCATTTGTCATGCAGATTTACAGCTGATATCATTGCCGTGGATCATGAAAATCACTCATCTTTTGCTCTACTTGGACTCTACCGAGTTGTCTATGGAATTGATGTCTTTGACCCCAAGTTGAACATTGGCTCATCTGGAGCTGATATGGACATAAGCTTAAAACTTGAACGTCGTGAAACTCACTGTCATCTTACAAAGAAAGGCTCATGACATTGTCGGGGGTTTATGGATTCTGGAAGTACGCCTTAAACATTGAACATCGTGAAACTCACTGTCATCTTACGAAGTTTTGTGCTCTCAAGAATTGCACATTGGTAACTAACAACTCTACTTTTACTTCTCAAACAGTCTGTTAGAATGATATAAGACTACTTTTATCCCACACCTCATAGCCAATTTGAGGACACTGTCCTCAAAAAGTAAATTTTTTCCCTTCAGACTCCTGTCAAACTCTAGGGTTGCCTAGAATTGCACAGATTTTTTTTTCTTACGCCCCGTGTTCTATATAGTATTACCTTTTTTTTTCTTCTAACCTGACCTCTGGCATTCTCTAGTTTTTGCCGGCATTGGGAGTAACTCAGGCATCTGACAAGTAAAGCAAAAGAAAGATGTCTTTAAGAATTAAGTTTCATTGGTTTAGAGTTTAGATGGCAACTTCTACATGAATTTACTAGTTTAGATAGAATCTATACCTTGGGGGTTGCTGTAATTCTTTGTACTACAAGAACACTAAGAGAAATCCAAACAGAATGTTGCTGGGTTCTGGCCACTTTAATGTAGAAGGAAATGCTCTCCTTGCAGCATTGTAGTGGTTACAAAATGGAACACAATTTTTGTTTGCCAAGTGATCTTAAAATTTTTGTTTGTCAGTTTTCATGTCTATTTACTGTTGCCAATGAGATAAACTGGCAATGAGTTATTTTGCTAGTTTGTCAAGTTTATGTACACCGTACAATTAGGAAATTAAAAAAAAAGGTTCATGTTTCTGTTTAATTTGAGTGTTTGGATATATCAAAATGTGAATTTTAGCCAACTTATTCATTTGAGGTGGGCAATGGCATTGACATATCCACCAACTTCAGATTCACTTTTTTTGATTTCTCAAACTCATTTGGAGACTTGTAAGTTCTAGTTTTCAAAACTGAGGCAGTTCTGTATCACAGATCCATTTGTCAAAACAATGAGTCATGACTCTATCGTGCCCTTATCCACATGATAAATGGTAAATATAAATCCATATTTAGCCCTAATTCCCTAACCCTACCTATAAAAAGAAAAGGATTGAGAGAGAGAGTTCCTTTTGAAACACAAATCTTGAGACAGAGAGTTATGATCCAAAATTCACAGATATGCAGAGTATGAAATCGATGAGTAGATAGATCAAAACAGTTATTGATTGCTGCAAATACTGAAACAAAATCAACTAACACAACGATATGGAAGGTGTTGGAAGAAAAATCAGTAATGAATCAAAGGTGTTTGGGTTGTTGCTGAAGACTCAGAAGACCAGAAAGAAGAAAAGGAAGAAAAAAAATGATGTATGCACTGATCTGTATAATTGGTATGAACGAACTCGGAAAAGTTAACCGTATTGCAAGTATCGTAATTGGGCCGACCGAGCGAAGCGAGGGAGGACCTTTATATGGCCACTTTTTTGTAAATTGTAAGTCACCAATTGACACAAAAAGATTGAATTTTGGTGTCCCAAACCATTTTCAATCAACAATGAAAGGACTAAAGAGCCCCTCTATGCTTCTATTTCTCACTAAAATTGGCGTAAATATAACAAAACACGATGGGTAATCACGTAAATTTGGTGTGCAGAAAAAAAAGACACGGAGGTTGGTAATGTAGTACTTGTTGAGGGGCAGTTTAGTAAAGTCCAAGGTAAAGTGACCTAAACGTAGAAGATTCGAATCTCGGCAACCTCCTTCTTCTTTTTTTCCTTCTTTTCTTTTTCCCCTTCTTCTTTCTTCTTCAAACCGAAAGAGGAGATCGAGATGAAGAAATAAAATTAAGCAGAGAAGTTAGGGTTTGCGTCGAAATTGAAGAATCCTAATCTAAGTTTCCGATTCTAGCTCATAGAAACAAAGGTGTTGGTATGAACCATTGAGTTGGTCAATTTCAGTTGGGATTTGAGAATAATCGAAAAGGGGATTTTGGGTGTTCTTGTTTTGAGATTGAAGGTATGATTTATTTCTTCCTGATCCGATCTATTGAACGTTCATCATATGTTCTTAAATGATTTAATCACTTAGGGTTTCCTTAGGATTTTATTTTCAACACTTCTTGAAACTGAAACATGATAGGGAAAGAATTCTTATTTGGAATTGAGATTAGGTATACTGTAATCTTACAAACCACCATGGATTTTAGATTTTATAATTGGGTGCTAATTTCCTTGTGAAAAATAAAGTAAATTTTTATTTAGTGCCTAATTTTTGCATACAACATGTGATATCGGATAATTAGACTCTATTGCTTCTGACTTCGGTTTTGATTTGCGTCAATTGTAGGTAAGAAATTCTAACATGTGTGAATATTTTTGTAGTCAAAAACCCAAGCTGCATTTTCAAAATCATAAAAATTCAAACACTTCAAAGTGAAAATACGAGGAGATTATCTATATAGCTTTGTTGACGCGTACACTACTTATGCAATTACCCTGGTGGCATTTCATAAATCTATACTTAGAATGCTAATGTTGGGCAGGTAACTGGAAGGTCCATCACCAGTGTGAAGTTTGTCTCTGTTGGCTGGGCAAAGAATGGCTTCCCTTCATTGAGGAGCTCATCTTTCCGTGTCTCTTGTGTGGTATTTGCCTACCACTTTCTGCTCTTCATCTCCCTTATTATTCTCTTTTTACGCACGTTCTTTTAACTTAACTACCAAAGGTCAGTTACCGGAGTAATATTTGTGCACTGGAGAATTTTTGTACTAAACGTTACTACAACTGCATGAATTGACAGGCGAAATCCGAGACAGTACAAAAGGTTTGCGAGATTGTGAGAAAGCAACTGGTGTTGTCTCCCGAGACTGAGCTCACCCCTGAATCCAAGTTTTCTGCCCTTGGTGCCGATTCTCTTGACACGGTATGCTACATGGTTTAGTTGTCGTCTTGAAAACAAAATATGAGAAAGTGAATTGGCAATACAAATCACTTGTGTTTTAAGATGGCGCAGGATCAAATATGATGTTGACAATGCGGATTGTGAATATTTGCAGGTAGAAATAGTGATGGGACTAGAGGAGGAGTTCGATATCAGTGTTGAAGAAGATAACTCACAGAACATTACAACTGTTCAGGAAGCCGCTGACTTGATAGAAAGCATTATTCAGAAGAAGGGCAAAGCATAGAGAGATAGGGAGACTGTCTATTAGAAGTAGAGAGATAAGACTGAGGTTTCGAACGGGTAAGATGCATATTTATGTGCATGTTCTTGGTGTGTCGTTTTGATAATTTATAGTACAGGAGTTGGTACCTTACTGATGTTACTTTACTGATGGTTAGCTGATAACAGGAGTTGGTACCTAGTGTTCTCTTGTCTTTCGATGAGCAAATACTGGCATGGAGGGGCAAAGAATGGAGATCTATGTATCCTGAAGCTCCACCTTTTGACTCAGTCAGTAATCACTCCAGTGATAGTGTTTCCATAAATTCAGGTAATTTGGAGATGAGTAAGGCATTAATTTTTATTTAATTTATCTTATTCTCGAGTTCCGGAATGAACAATTGTCAATGGCCTTTTGTGGGAGATGAACTAATCTGAGAATCTACCGTAAAGACAACCTTCCAGTTGGTACTAGAATGGATAACAAACAATAAATGACTTAAGGTTTAGTTTGATATATCTTATGATGACTCAAGGGAAAATTTGAGTAAAATAGCCATTCAATGACACTTGGGTCTGATTATAGCCATTTTTATCGAACTAAGCTAGGATGGCTTCTTGAGGATTATAGCTCTATGAACAACAATGGCTATAATATTATACAATGTCCCTGTTGGATTTTTGCAATTTGAGATATGTCCGACTTGTCTAACAGTTTGTAATGTTTTGTATAGGTCAGTTTCAGTTGAATCGTTCTGTTTTGTATAGGAGCAATTTTGCACCTTACGGACAGCACCTTGAAGGTGGTAAAGCTACTGGAAGGTTTTCCAACGGTAGAATCGCAACTGATTTTATATCTGAAGCTTTCGGAAATAAACCGTTGGTGCTTGTGTATTTGGATAGTACGGTGTGGAGGATTTTGCTACCGGTGTCACGTTCGCTTCAGCTGGAACTGGTTTTGATAATAAAACAGCTGCTGTGACTGTATGTAGTACTCGGTGATCACTAGATGTTTACATAAATCTACATATGTAGATGAATCTTAGGTAGTACTATTTTACTATTTGAGCAAAGTGGCTATTCTAACCCTCAACAGAACCATCTACTATTCTTCTAGGCATTCAAAAGATCTTTAAATATACTGACATATTTCTTTCTAATTTGAGCCTTAGTGAAAAATATAAGCTTTTATATGCTAGTTTTACATTGAATGCTGTGTTTTTCAACAGTCAGTGATACCTCTGTGTAAAGAAGTAAAGTACTTCAAGGATTACAAAACCGGATGAGCAACACTTCTCGGGAGAAAGGCGACGACAGAGATTATAAGGGATGCTGTGTACATTATAAGTATACAGGAACAAACGATTTCGCAGTAAACTACTTCGCATTACCGGATAGATCACTGCATTTCACCCTGGAAGAGTATGAGAATTTTCTGATTGGAATTGCAAGTATTATTGTGGAACTTTGCCGATTATCCGATGGCAATGGAGGATGGATTGCCTGTGTAGTTCATGGGAATTTGCTGAGTAGTTTCATGGCATTTATTTGTTGCATTAGTAGTTGGACCCGTGACTGTAGGAGGGGTGCATCTTTAGCCAGAAATCCTTTATCGCCATCTCATGAATCTTTCTTTTCTTTTCTGTCTCTGTTTTGTGCTGCCTGTAAAAACAATAGGTCCCGGTCTCAGCCTCTTTTGAGATTTGATTTCTTTTTGTTATATTCTCTGTTCCTACTTTTTTTTTTTTTTTTTGAACGGGACGTTTCTTTTAACTTTCAAGTGATCAAATTTTATGTACAAGGTCCTGCTTCAATAGTGAGAGCCACTGGATCATTTTTATCAAAACACCAACACTAGAGACTAGACTATGTGCATACTTGGTAAACAATGGTCGAAGTTACGTGCAACACAACCATGTAATAGCCGAAAGACAGTGAACCAATTCAGGTAACCAAAGGCAAATTAAGGAGAGATTTTAATAGAAGAAGATGAAGATTCAAAGTCCATAATCTTCTTTTGTACTAGAAAAACCTGATGCAACCTTGATCGAAACATCAATTTAAATGGATTGTAACTTAAGCTTAATGACTTGATCGGATTGATTAAGAGCATCGGAGAAACAGAATTTTGCTTTCGAGTAAAAAAGAGAAGATGATAATGGTAGGTGGGTCTTGTTCACCAATATTAATAAGGTGTATGATAATTTGAGAGGGTTGCATTTAACATTTGTGAGGGTTGCATTTAGTCACTGCCTTTCAGAAAAAGTGATACTTTCACGTTGCGTTTCAGGAAAAGTGATACTTTTGCTCCGTTTCGGGAAAAGTGTGATACTTTCGCTCAGTTTCAGAAAAAGTAGTGCTTTCACCTCCGTTCCGAAAAAGTGATAGTTTCGTCCCGCTTCAGAAAAAGTGATACTTTCGCTCCGGTTCAGAAAAACGGAGGGAAAGTATTACTTTTTCCGGAACAGGGGAAAATTATCACTTTTCCGGAGCGGGCGAAAGTATTACTTTTTCTGAAACGGGAATAAAATATAATTTTTTCTGAAACGGGATGAAAGTATCATTTTTTATGAAACAAAGCGAAAATATCATTTTTTCTGAAACGGGACGAAAGTATCACTTTTCTGAAACGAGGTGAAAATATCACTTTTTCTGAAACGGAGCGAATATATCACTTTTTCTGAAACGGGACGAAAATAGTTGTAGACAAACTCATTTTCAGATTCTTCTTCGGTCGGCCCTCCCACCGTGGCAACGGTTGTACTAGTTAGTATTATGGGTAGAGGCTGTTGTTGGGCGATTTGGAGATGAAATCGATGAATTTTAGCAGCCATTGATTCATGTGGTATATATGTTTTGAATTGTAACGGTTCACTATTTATTTATTGTTTGTGTTCAGGTTTATAGCTAAAAAGTTTATAACTGTGTTTCAGTTCAAATCTCCCTTTCGGTGAATCCATCATTCGGTGTGTCTGATCCAATGGACCGATAAATGAAATGGTTTAAGGTATATGTGTAATTTCAATTGCCACTTAACTTCAATCCAGGGTTTTGATGGTATACTTACTCATAGCATATTTCCTATGTGTAAAAGTTGCAAATTTCATGAATGTTTCGGTCTATGATGATTCATGATTTAGTTTATAATAAGTGCCATTAAGGGAAAGAAAGCAATGCAAATTGGGATCAGGGCCATGTCCAAATGTTCAGCTTAGTTTGTGGATTCTTTTCTTCAAATTATTTTATGATCCTATGATGTACTTAGATTAGTGTCTATGCGCAGCTACATTGTCGCAGGTATTAGCTATTTTAAGAGAACCTTCTCCAACGCCAAATTTTCTTCTTCTAGGCAATCTATTTCAATTTTATTGAGTTTGGTTTGTCGGACGATTTTGCAAATCAATAATTTCGTTACGTAACCTTTGCGTAGCAATTCTCTGTTGATATCATATAAACTAGATAACTGCTGCAGCAGTGGGGCCGACGCCAATACACTACGCAAGAGAGTTTTTTTTCTCCTAATTGCAGATTTGAATATTTGAAGCTATTAAAAATAACGTTTAAGGATTTTTTTTAATTTGGAGTGAGAAAAACATCGCGGAAATAATTTATATCTCGCAGGTTATGCCGAGTGAGAAAAAGAGAATACGGGTACCCATACAAAACAAACTCACCACCTTGCTAATTGCCGGGTCATAAGGGGACGAACCCCTCTCTCATTTCCAACTCGCGGTCATTGACTTAGTGTATTACTCCCACAACCCCGTGACTTGTGTGGTAAACAAGCATTTTTAATACGGGCAACGGGTGAGTAAGACTGTGTTGGAAGCCCCGCCTAACACATGTTTGACATTTGTACGTCCATTTTGTTAGATTCCCTGAAGCACCAGGCTAATCTTTTGTTTCATATTCAGTTCCTAACTCATCTTTATTTTCTCTGCCAGCTGCTTCACTTTTCTCTCTGTGTCTCTATTTCTCTCACCAATATATGAAGAACATCATACACCCACTGATTATGCTTAATAAAAAACACCCATTGATTTGATTGAAGAGTTAAACTTAAGAGCTTCAAGTTATTAGTTGACCAAACTTATCTAATTCGATTGATTGGATGAAGGATCTAAAAAATTGGGTAGTAGTAATTGGTGCGTTCATGGAACATCATCAATGGTTCGTCATCACACTCATGCACTAATGGTACATACTTGATTAGCTGTAGTTGATGGAGATTTAAGAGTTCAGTATGATTTAAGAAGAGAGAAGGGGTGGGACTCGGTTGATACACTGAGTCGGTTACCGAGCTCAATAAAGTGGACTGAAACGTTGGGCGCGCGTTAAGTTGGGTGGAAATTTATTCTGGGCTAATGGATCAGGTACGGGTTTACCTGAACCGTTACTTCATCTTCTACGCCCGCAATTAACCCGTGTTCGACCCGAAAGTTTTGTACATGCCTCTGTTTTTTCCCAGATTTTAAATTCTATAAATTGATGGTGTTTTGAAGGTATAGGTAAATAAAATTAGTTAATTGGGTTCTAATTAAATTCGTTTATGTTAATAATTTGAAACAAATTCATTATAATTAGGTAGATTTGACGGATTTAAAAAAAAAAAAAAAATCACCATCATTTTTCATTTTTGAATTCGATCGAATTCTCAGTTGTTAAAGATTCTTTTCAATCATTGTATTGAAATTGATAACTATCATAATAGTGAAGTTTGAATTCGGTTGCAAATTTAAGAAAAGCACATCAAAATTTGTCAAATTTGGCCGAAATCGAAAAAAAAAAATTGATATAAAATTGAGGACCATGAAAGTGTGACGGAAAAAATCCAATGGAGTCACCCTATAGAAGGCCTCCTAAAGTCGGCCAATAAGTGATTTTATGTTAAGTTAAGCTGGCTCATCCTTCTATACTTGATAACTGGTCTTCAACTTTTGTTCTGTACACCAAAAGTATATCTGTTTTGGTCTTAAACTTTTATTGAATTCAATGGAATTTGAATTGGTGTTATATACTGTAAGTGTCAATCAATTCTAGCTAGGTAGCTATTAGGTTATCTGAAACATCCACTTCGCACAATATGACTCGAATGGATTCTAGTATTTAGGATATAATTTCCACATATTAGACTAGACAAATAGTGTATGATTCCAGGCCATAAGCATTGAAAAGTTTTGTGTTTTTATTCTTATCTACATATGTTGACCATTTTTGCTTTTGTGCCTGTTTACACACTTATATAAAAACTGGCAAATTCATCTGTTTTCGGAATCCTGTATTCTAACGCACACTCCGTTTGCTTCATTTGGATATAGATATCACATGTTTACAACAAATTGGACAAGAAGTTGTTCAAGAGTTGACTCCTAATACAATTGAAGAGACAAGGGTAACGGGGCAGGTTGATTCTGAATATACCAACAAAACTGTGCAACATTCCCAATTGATACAGCAGAAGGGATGACGGATTGTGTTCAACGCCGATTCCCGTGAGAAGTTTTTCGCCAAACCCGAAGATTGAAAAGGTAGACTACTACTGAGGATTACATATAGTGGAGGATGTAGTTGATTCAGAAACTGAACAACTTCCAGGCAACAATCTCCCCCAAACCACAATGCTTCAGGACAAGACAACTGTCAACCATCTCCATTTGCAGAACACCAAGAAAATCTGTCGCCAGAGGCGTGAAATTTTCATGGCCAGTTCAACCACGAAGATTCAGCGACTACTTAAACAAGGCCTCATGGTAACCCCACTTCACATTTATTTTATCTTCTGCTGCATTGTAGCTGTTCCATTGGAAACAAATTTGAGTTACTTCGTAGAGATAATGTTATGTAGGTGTGTGGTGAAAGTGGTCATGCCATGTTTATGTTGTACCATATGTGAAAAAACATGCAACAAATAACCTATGAGAAAACTTGTAATAATGAGAGATCCCAACCCAGAATCTAAGGTTCTCTGAAACATCCTCTCGGCATATGACTTGAATATATTTTAATAATATTTATGGTATAATTTCCGCACACTAAACTAGACAATAGAGTGTCCAAACCATAAGCACTGAAAAGTTCTGTTCTGCATATTTTGATCCATCTACGTGTTGATGCCTGTTTACACTCTTATAAAAATCTGGCAAATTCAAATTTTTCCAGAATCCTGTATTTTAAGTTTCTAACGCATACTTCATCTGCTGAAATTGCAGTTCATCCACCAGTGCAACAGCTTGGTATTCTACGCCGCGTAGGATGTGGAGTTGTTCAAAAAATAGTATTCTAAGGTAAATGCCACAAATGGGTAATAATAAGCTCTTTGTACAAAGCAGTAGCATCTCTAATATGGAACATGTGTTTAGATGCCACTCCGACAAACAAGTATGAGGGATTTATTAGATTTCCTCTTCCGATTCTTTGATTTCTAATAAATTTACCTCCCACAGTTGATACCTTGCACATGGAGGATCT
Organism: Papaver armeniacum; assembly: GCA_023531295.1. NCBI lineage: Eukaryota > Viridiplantae > Streptophyta > Magnoliopsida > Ranunculales > Papaveraceae > Papaver > Papaver armeniacum. The sequence goes on from JAJJWW010016210.1 coordinate 305,630, forward strand.
ATGATATAAACTGTATTCAATGCATTTACTGTTCTTTATTGCTTCAATCCATCCCATGAGCATTCTATTCATATTTCTCTTCATACTTTTCTCCATCAGGCTACGCTGACAGTATACTTCGGAGGCTCTTGAAGAAACTCCACCAGTATGCAAACCTGTTCTTGTGTGCATAATTTGACACACGTCGAGGGATAACAGAAGCAAACCCTTTTGATTGTTTCTATCAGGGGCGAATGGTTAACGAACAGCGAAAAGTTTTCTGCTCTTTGATACGCAAGGAAAAGCTCCCCCTGCAGCATTGGCAGTGTTTACAAAATGTCACATTTTTTCTTATGTTTGCAGGTTATTGAAAAAATTATGGTTGATGTTGTGAAACACTTGCAAGTTATGTTTCATGTATACATTTTATGAAATTACAGTTGCTAGCAAGCTAAATTGGCAGTGAGCTACTTCTGTAGTAGGAACTCTGTGTGTCAAGTTTTTTATACGAAACAAGTTGGAAAAGAATGGTTGGATATTTTGATTAATAACCTGTTAATCGACACTCTTAACTTCAAAATCCATAGTTTTTAATTACTCAAAAACAACTCATTTCTTGATACAATTTTGAGACATAGGTTCTAGCAGTTTTCTAAATTGAGCAACTTTCTCTGCATCACATTTCATTTCCCTCTTATCAAGTATAATGGGTCATCACCCATCCGGCCCAAATCCATTGGGTACATGGTAAGTATCAAATACTAAAACAAGATTGAGTGATTGAGTGAGAGAGTTGATGATTCAAAATTCATAGATGCAGACAGTAAGAAATGAGTAGACGGATCTGATTATTGGTGGATCAAATACTAAAACAAGATCATCAAACATAATGTCTATCAAAGATATGGAGGTGTTAGGAAGGAAGAGTTCAGAAAATCGAAGTTGTTGTTAAAGAATCAGGTGATACCGAAGAGAAAGAAGAAAAGGAAGAAAAATAAAATGGTCTATTTGTTGATCTTAATAGTCTGTATGAGCGGAATCGGAAAGTTTAACAATCTTAGAGGAAGAGCTGCTGTGGTAGTATTGATGCCTGGTATAATGTTTGGTGGTATATGTGCACTCAATTCCAGCTAGTATATGTTTTTTTAGATCCCTTGAGAATCCCTTGAGATTTTGTTGTGTTGATCTGGTGGTCAGTAACCTTACTTTAATGAATGGTGCTGTTATCTTTTTTTAGGAAGCATCAATTTTATGATCCCATCAGGTGTTGTTAAAACAACATCAGCTGTTAGCTTGAGAAGATAAGGAATGGTTGTGAGCCAAACATAAGGTGACATACTCAGCAGAGCCTGCAATTCTTTATTTCTTTAAATGGGCTAGCATGTGATTTTAATTAACCATAGAATTATTGGATAAGTTATCAAAACCAACTCTTTAAATTATGTTTGCTTGTTTTGTGTGCCATATGATTTACTTGTGTGACTTATGCACTGAATGACAAGCTTATTGCTATATCTGTTCGCACTAGATGAAAGTCACGGTAAAGCTACCTTGTCTACTGCCTAGGGAATATTTAGGAACAAGAAAGCTAAATGGAAAAGACATCATTATACACCCCAGGATGTGGATCGGAAGGATGTTCTAAAATTTTGGACTACTAAAGATCATCGGGTACATTCACAACTCTTTCATGTTCTCCCACTAATTTCTTCTTTACATTGTCTAATTGATTCTGTATCCATAAGGTTCTTTCGGATTTAGGCATCAATAATTTTTGTTTACCGTGTGTATTTATATTCTTAAGTGCCATGTTAGCTACTTGTATATGTTGAGCAATTGTCAACGTAATGACATTGATGCTCCTGTTTGACAATATATGGGGGGTGAAATTTTGATGTTTCAATTGCTCTGGTTTTGGTATGCATTATGTCACGCCTTTGATCGTTTGGTTACTTGGTTTGAATTGCTAGGTACGTTCTCTGTGATCCTATGAAAAATATGTTGTAGATATATAACCTTGGCCGAATAATATATGCCAGTTTAAACACAGAGGCAATTTATGGGTTTGGTTTCTAGAATATAATTAAATTTAAATAATGGTGCCTCAACCTAGTGAGGTGTTGTTCTCCATAGGAATGCTCCTACATTTCTTCCAGGTTGTGTCCGGTAGGAATAACAAGCCGGTAGGAAGAACAAGCCATATGATTCGCTTGTGTGATTTATGCACTGAACGACAAGTTCATTGTTTTATCTATTTCAGGATTTTTGGTACTAGACGACCGTTATTGCCTGTGGAAAACAGTTTTTGATTTCTCAAACTCATTTTGAGACCTGTACAGTCCTAGTTTTCAAAACTAAGGTATCACAGATCCATTTGTCACCTTGTCAAAACAGTGAGTCATGACTCTATCCTGCCTTTATCCACATGATAAATGGTAAATATAATTCCATATTTAGCCCTAACTATAATTTTTAAATTTATAGTTACTTAATTTAGGATCCTTGAACTTCATGATTATCACACAATAATATAATAGAGTTTATGGAAAATACCTTGTAGCGCTAATCCATCATTCGTAGTTGATTAACCAGTGGTAGCCGTAATACCTTATGGAGGTCTTGGTTTCTCTCTCTTGACCTTAACCGTAATGAGTTGTTTCCTTGGATACAATAGTGATGGTTATTGTTTTCCTTTCATAGGTAGAGAGAGGACCAAGTTCCTAGGGTTTTAATGTATGGACTTTAGATCTCGACCGTCCATCAAGGAAGAGATAATAATAGGAATCTAACTCCTTAACTAAACCTAATATACGTTTAGCAACATCTAGATTAGCCCAAAGTTATCACATGGGCCCAATGAGATAATTCCATGTTATGGAAAATATCTTACACTAACACCCTAACCCTACCTATAAAAAAAAAAGGATCGAGAGAGAGAGTTCCTTTTGAAAAACAAATCTTGAGAGTTGAGAGATGATCCAAAATTCACAGATATGCAGAGTATGAAATTGATGAGTAGATAGATCAAAACAGTTATTGATTGGTGCAAATACTGAAACCAAATCAACTAACATAACGATATGGAAGGTGTTAAAAGAAAAATTAATAATAAATCAAAGCTGTTTGGGTTGCTGCTGAAGACGCGGAAAACCAGAAAAGGAAGAAAAAAAATGATGTATGCATTGATCTGTATAATTGGTATGAGCGGAATCGGAAAAGTTAACCGTGTTGCTAGAAAAGGTAGATGTATTAGGGGCAGACGTTGTATTAGGGGAAGACGTTGTTGTTGAGCGATTTGTAGATTCATTTGATGAAGTTTAACCGCCATGATTCATGTGGAATGTGAATTTTGAACTGTGTTTATGTGTTACGGTTCACTATTTATTTACTGTTTATGTGTTTGGGTTTATAGCTAACAAGTTCAGTAAACCCGCACAATTGTGCGGGCTAGATTTATTAATATGATTTACCCACTCGATTGCATTCTCCTGCCCAGGCTAGCTCATTAACTGACATAAAAGAAGAAGTGATCAATGAAATGCATCCTTAATGACCAAGAACTTTGTTAACTTCATGCCTAAATCATAATTGTGGCTGGTTAGTTGTGCCTACTTACAAAATGCATATGCAACACTACATTAGTTGCAAATGATTTGCTAAAAATTTCACTATAAAGTAAGAGTTTCAACTGCATACAAAAAGGAATGGCACCTTACATTACATTACAAAAAATTTCTCATAAATCAAGCATTGCTGATATATGAGATTCTCATGGCACCTTATATTACATTAAAAAGATGATGTGTTAGTTATGATTAAACCGTCAGTGTCAATTCATGCAACAAACACCACATTCTCACATTCCAACTGTTCAACTATACCCATCTCTCTAGAATTTAAAAGATTATCAAAAAGATTCAAGCTCATAACTTTAGACCACAATTTCTCACTGTAATAAACTTATAAGTCCATGATCTTCTGGTAGTTAGGCTTCTCATGAATATTAACGAAATGCCATCCCAACTTTGACTTTCATTCCATTAGCAAATAATGATCTTATTCGGGTGAGAAACAAAACTGAAATAAACAACACAAAAATGCACTTAGTAGTAGTTTCATCTTACCTTTCACACGTGCCTTAACGTATGTTCGGGTAATATACTTGTATGAACCTTAATGTTTGTTTCCACTGATTTATATCGTTCCCAATGAACAACCTAAAAGAATTGTGCCATAAAATATTACTCTTTGCTGATGACACTCTATTTTTTCCTACTCGGATTCAGCACAACAAATCCATTACATTAGAGCCTCGCTAATCTGTTTCCATCTGATCTCGGTCTTAAGTATTAATGTGGACAAGAGTTCTGCTATTGTAATTGGGTTAACTCAATGCCAATAGACTGTAGCTTCGAGTTTGGGGTGTACTATTGCAGAGTTTCCTATTTCTTACCTTGGAATGCCAGCGGGGGCTCAATATAGAAGCAAAATAATTTGGGTTCCTATAATAGAAAACGCAGAGTCAATATTCCAAGGGTGGAAGGGCAGGTGGTTATCTTATGTTGGAAGATTAATACTCATCCAAAGTGTTCTTAGTGCGCTTGCAATCTACATGATGTCTGTTTTTTCGATTCCAAAATCCGTTGCTAAACATCTGAATGGCATTATGAGAAACTTTCTATGGAGGGGAACTTCAGAGGAAAAGAAATATCCATTAGAGGACTGAAAGAAAGTGTGCAGAGACAAAGATAAAGGAGGACTTGGCATTCGGGACTTAATAACTCTTAACGACTCGCTTTTATGTAAGTGGCTGTGGAGATATTCCATGGAACAAGAAGCGAAGTGGAGAGTGCTAATCAAAGAGAAGTATGGTGCTGCTTTTTTTGGATGAGATACCAAAATTCCAAAATTTCCGTATGGGAGTAGCATATGGCGGGGGGTCTGCAATAGGATGGCAAAGTTCAAGGAAGGGATTATCTACAAAGTGGGCAAAGGAAACAAAACTTTGTTTTGGCAAGACCATTAGATGGGTGATGAGACCTTACAAGTCACTTATCTAAATCTTTTACGAGTTTCCAGGAAAAAACATCACACTGTGAGACAGTTTTGCTCTTTAGATGGGAACGTTCAAGTTAATTGGAATCTGGATTTGAGGAGGAGGTTGACTGATATTGAAATTACGGAAGCATCAAACCTGACTAATCAGCTTCAACTTTACAACCCCACAATGTAAGATGACACTAGGAACTGGAAATGGACAAAGGACGGCATCTTCACGGTAAGTTTATATTATTCGGCTCTACACAATCTTGAAGCTTCTTTTGTTTTCCCTAGGAATGTTGTGTGGAATAATAACGTACCAAGAAAAGTGTGTTTTGTTACATGGCTGGTACATCATAATTCCATATTAACATAAGACAATTTAGCTAAAAGAGGAAGAATATTAGTTAATCATTGTTGTATGTGTAAAGACGAGTCTGAAACCATCAACCATTTGCTTATTCACTGCAAGGTTGCGGCTGAGATATGTAATACTTTTTTGTTAGTTTTGGGATCTATTTGGGTTCAATATTGAGATATAAAGGATCTCTACAAGGGGTTTAACAGGAAAATATTTTCTGATAATGGCAACTACATGTCGGAAGTTTTACCATACGCAGTTTGTTGGACCTTGTGGAAAGAACGAACATTTAGGATGTTTGCGAAGAGGCAAGCGAGAAGGATGTCCATAGTATTATTTTAGACATAAAAGCTATCATTTTGTACTGGTCTTGTTCTTCTCACGATCTCAAGAATGTAAGGTTAGAAGAACTAGTCTTCAAATGGGAAGAAACAGTTAGGAAATAGTTTCGTTTGAACTGTTTTAAAGTAGTTTTTGTCATGTAATTCTTTCATTCTTTATGCCTATATGTAAAATTATATCGTTGTAAAATTTGATCAACAAATTTGTTGATCAAAAAAAAAAAGCGTATGTCATGTGTTACATAACAGTATGAATAGATATGTCTTCCCGTTTGAGTTTGGTTTAAACAGTTGCTTCATTTTGTCAACAGTTGTGACTTGAGAATTTTCATGAAAAGATATGTGCATCCATTCTAAGGTCGCGACTCTTCACTAAAGCCAACATATATTAACACGCTCGTCTAATTTATTCCCATCTTGATTGCCACTTCGCTACTAATTTTCTTTTCTTAAGCATAATGCGTATGAGTACAATTGGAAACACAAAATATGACTCGCAAACAACAGGGAAAATATAGATTTATGATTTATCAGAAATCCTAAATTCAAATTTCATTGGAGAAGAATGATAAGATGCTGAGAAAGAAAGTTCATGAATTCCAAGGCTATACCGACGCTTTAGAGAAACAACAAGAATTGGCTTCATTGGAGCAGAATGATAACATGCTAAGACAAAGTAGCAGAAGAAAACAAGGAGAAACGGTTTATTGAGAAGAAACTCGGTGAGGTAGAAATGGTGAATGTCAAAAGAAAGAAGATGTCAACAAAACCGTTTCTATGTTTTAGACTTAGATTGAACTATCAATCCTTGCAAATTGAAAATATCGATTCTATCTTAATTTGGAGCAACTGGGATACTACCAACTGTGTACTTATTGGTGAAATATAGGATAGCTCAAGGTAATTCAAATCTGCATATTTGTTTTTTCATTCCCATTAACGTATAAATCGAATCTAAACTCCTGAATTCATTTGCGGTTTTCATGTTCAAATTTTGTGTTGGTTTACTCATGAGGTCAAGACTTCAGTGGAAGATCTGTATAAGCCTATAAGGCACTAAGGATCCATGATCATCGCAACTATGATCAGTGAAATGATTTCACCGAATTGATCAAGGTCTTGGAATGAGACCATTTACTTAGTTCTCAGTATTGATTATGTACAATTTGTATTCGTCGACTTTCTTGTGTAGTGATGCTGCTAAGTTTGGGTGTTACTGAGCTTCTGAGTTGAGTGTCTTGAAATGGCTTTATAAGATCTTGTGCCTTCTTGGCACTCTGTTATCAATCTTAATCTTCTTCAAAAAAAAAAAAAAAAAAAATGGCTTTATAAGCTCTGAGTGAAGATCTTTATTGTCACAACTGGTTTTGACCGAGTGATCACAAATTTGTTCAAGTCATTGCATTTTTCTTTTTCAGCATCTTTGTGTTGTGATTATTTGGGTTGAACTAGTTTGGTCAGGAATTTCGAATTAATTGGTCAATGATATTCATTAAATTAACATGTTGAGAGCAAGGAGTCAAAATAGCTAGGATTTGAATTCTGAAGAATCTGTATCGGAACGAAATGGTGTAAACTCATGTTTTGTGGTGCAGAGTGTCTTTGTGGAAGCATACACAAAAGCTGTGGGGAGGGGTGGAAATGGTTGGTGCGAGATAATTCCTACTCCTGGTCTTCCCATGGAATTCAGATTATAAAAGATCATTTTACCCTTCAAATGAAATATCTCATTGGAATAATTTTGAGATGATTCCCTCCAAGGTAGTTCAGATATGTCCATGTTTTCATTCGGATTTCAATCAAAACTGCTGCATTTGAATTTGTTCCCCCGGGTTTAATTAGGAAACGGTCCATACATGAGTTTTTTATTAGATTGCTGGTTGTCATGCTTAAAATTTTAGTGGTTCTTTGCTTATTAGATCATTGCAAATGTGAGAATTGAATGGAGGCGAGATGCCTTCATTGCGATTATGATTTTTCCTCAAGAAAAGCAAAGGTTCCCTTCGACAGGGTGTGACTATTTTGGATTAACTTGATTGGTCTGTTCACTTCATAAATTATCCCTAGTAAATCACTTTGGATCAACCGTGGCAAGGCTTAAGGATGCTAGTGAAGGATGAGTCAGATGTAAGGCTATCAGAGTGTCTTGGAACGGGTTTATAATTTTCTCTGCACATCAAATTTGAGCAAATACCTTTATTGTGCATCCGCATTAACCAGATCAATGTTTATAAATTTGTGTCGAAGTCTTGAGCCATTTGAGCTCCATGTTGCAGTAATTTCACATATTTTCTTCCATGGTAGAATTACCAAAATCATCTTTAAATTCACTTTATCAAAATTTAAAGTCAGATTTATCAAAATTATCAGAATTTAAAATCATCTTTATCAGAATCACTAAGTACAATTTTCAGATAGCTATTTCCTCATAAGCATAGACATATTCCTTTGGGAACATTTTGATTTACAATATAGACACACTCCATTAGATTCATTCTGTTGTTACAATTTATTTTAGTAGTAGGATTAAAATGAAATCTTTTTTTTCCTCCTGACATTCAGTGAGGTTCGTCTCAACTGGTCTTGTCTTCCTACTTGATCAATCTCAGCAGTTCCACCTAAATTCATAAATCAACTTCAGGCAGCCTTGCTGTATTGAAGCCTGTAAAATTCATCGCAAATGAGGTTAACTTAAGATTCAAAACTAAATGTTGTAAAAAGGAAAAGAATTCTGTACAAAGAGATAACATACCTCAGAAACAACTTGGAATCAGAATATCCACATATTCTCTCTTGAAATCCATAGCCAAGACATATATGAGAGGAGAAATCATTGTGCCACATATTGTATAGTCTCCGTGATCTCCACCATGCCCATAGAAATCCATAACTCAATTCAAAACAACCCATCTGTGATCAGATCTTTGAAAATTTAGATTTTCTTTCTTTCTTGTGAGAGTTTGCCGCCGCCCTCACTTTCACTCTCCCACTTTTCTTTCTGAAACATCAATTGTAGTTCTAGGGTTGTTCTAATTTATTACAACACAAAATTATGATTTACCAAAATGTCCTTCGGATCTAACCTTTCCGTGGGCATAATGGCTCGGGCGTTGGACTATGACCGGTTGGTCAAGCCACCTAGCAAATATGTGCCATATGCAATTTGACCATGGCCAGAAATGTGCATTTCCCTCAGGAAATCAACATTGGATAGCACTTCCACTTGAATTCTTCAACGGGATGACTTCCTCCAAAATAAATCTAGCTAATGAATCGTATTACTCGTACAACTAGTAATTACCTAATAATTATACATAAGATAGTTGTACCAAGTACGAATGAAGAATAATATTACCTGTCGAGCTAGAACCAGTAGTAATAAAATAAGAGGCATGCAAGAGTTTGGATTTTGGAAATTTCGACTTACTCTTTTTGACCTCCGTCCGGCAACCCAAATCTAGCTAATGAATATTTTTACTGTCCAAATCAGTGACAAAAAGCATTCCCTAAGCAGGTGAACTCTTTATGAGCCTACCACAATGACACTTTAGCAGCCTCATGTTTAAGCCTACAGCACTTTGTAAAAAATCACCACCTCGGCCCACTCTAGTTTTCGACACTTCGATAAATTATATTTTTACAATAAGCAAACAAATGGATCATTATAACACATCTGACCCTCTCCATTAGCAGTAGGCATCTGATCTCCATGTCCTCCTCTTTGTTGTGCTTTGAGAGAGACTTCAATGTTCTACTATATTGTGTTCAGGAAGTCGCACTGAAATGATCTAGACATGGAATCCCAAGCTCAATGATAGATATCTTGAATGAGAGGATAAAACTTGGCATGGTCCTTAAGGGCCGAAGAAGATCTAATGGAGCAGTTCCCACAAACATCTTCTAGGTCCAATTTACAATCCTGGCAACATCCTCATATAATCAGTAAGCTTTCATCCTATTTGATTTTGTACCGGAGAGCAAGCCGAACCACTTCCTTAAACTCTTTAGCTGGTGGTCACGTTCATGAGTAACACTTTAACAAGCAACTACTGGACCCTCCCAACATAAAATTTCCCCTACTGGGTTTAATCTGGAGTCTAGATGTCCAGATTCAATACCCACAAAGATATTGTTATCCATCATATTCACCAAAATAAGATCAAGATGAGAGGAAGTTGAAATTACATATATAGTCTAATACTAAGTGGAGCAAAACACTCAAAAACAAGAGATGGGACAAAGAACAATCTTAGCTCATCCAAATTCAAGAATTCTCATCTCCATTTTGAAGAGAATTCAAAAAGGAAGATAATGCAAAAAGAATGAGGTCATTCTGAATTCAGACGAAGAAGTTACGGGCAAAACAAAGTTTACCGAATATCGACGTCTACAGGCTAGTATGCAAACCAGTTTGGAAACGAATTTCCGTGACCTGGAGCAGTATGCAAACGTGTTTGCATACTAAAATCCCTGGATGTTGATTTTAAAAGATGGTATGCATACATGGTATGTGTACAATGAAGTCCAAACATCCCGAACTACTATTTTCAAACCTAAACAATTAAGAACCTTACACACAAATCAAGTTAGGTAGAAATGAATGAAAAGCAAGGTACATGGAACATTATAAGTACTCTAAGCAAATGATAAAAACATAAATCTTGCTCAAGTTTATAGAGCATACATTTTAGAAGAATCCAATTGAATTCGAAAGCCTTACCAAAGATGATAGACTTAACTTTTGAGAAAGTATGGGACAATCATAGTTCACGGACTCAACCAAACATATCCCATAACAAGTTGAAATATATATAAAACCATAAAGATTAATACTTCAAAATCATCTTCCAAATAAACTTTAGAATTTAAATAAATAAATCTAAAAATATTGCAAGATGAAAATCGTTGGAAATAGCTATGTGTACTCAAAATAATGGCTATTCCAAACCCTAGTTATCCTTCTTAAAACACAATAATAAATTCTCATAAGAAGTTTCCTAGACATCAAGACAAAGCCGTAATGAACATACAAGATGTTTTGTCCTTAGAGGGTAGAATCAACATTTTTCGCACAGATTTACACCAAGAATATCTACCAAAGGCGTAAAAAAATATTATCTTAACAAAGAAGAACGTACAAAGTCATTAATGACAATTCACCGTAGTTCACATAAGATGATTGTGGACATTCAAGAATCCCATAGCAATGCGTACTACTTTCCATTCTTGGACTTCCTTCTTTGTGATTCACCAACGACATTCTTTTAAAAGCAAAAAATGATCTTAGAAGAGTATTACTCCAAGAATCCAAGTGCCCAAGTCCAAGATAAGTGGAACAAGTGCGAAGAAACGGAGCAAAACACTCAAAAACAAGAGATAGGACAAAGACCAATATTAACTCATCCAAATTCAAGAATTCTCATCTCCATTTTGAATATAATTGAAATAGGAAGAGAATGCAAAAATAATGAGGCCATTCTGAATTCGGAAGAAGAAGTTACGGGCAAAACAAAGTTTACCGAATATCGACGTTTGCAGGCTAGTATGCAAACCAGTTTGCAAACGAATTTCCGTGACCTGGACCAGTATGCAAACGGGTTTGCAAACTAAAATCCATGGATTTTGATTTGAAAAGATGGTATGCATACCTGTTATGTGTACCATGAAGTCCAAACATTCCGAACTACTATTTTCAAACCTAAACAATTAAGAACCTGTTTGAGGGTGAAAACTGTTTTTGCTGATTTCGGTAATTTCGCGTGAGTGAGTAAGAAACTGAATCTAAACCCTAAAAATATACTGCAAGGGAGTACTTTAGATTCGAGAGATCAATCTGTACAAGTCCGGCATAAACCAAGAAATGGTCGTTCCACACTTGCCTCAGTCAAAAAGTGAAGGAGAAGGGTTGGTTTTAGGGAGGGAAGCGAAGAAAGTGTTGAGACCAGAATAGTTGATTCAGGAAGAGTAGTTGTTTGACTTGTATAAGAAAGTGAAAGCTAACAGATGGGAAAGCTAGCAAGTGGTTTCAGAGTGTTGTATGCTCCTGAGCAAAAACTTGTTGTTCGGTGGAAATAGGTAATGCCTATTTATACAAGTCGAAGTGAAACGTACTCTGGTCTCATTAAGAAATGGAAAACGGGTGAGTAAATGGGAGGAGGTGGTAACCGGTAATGCCCGGAATTGATGTTCCACAAAAAAAAGTATTTCACCATTACTCCCTGTGTTTACTGACCGCCTCATTCTTATGACACTTTCTTATAACGGGCGTAGTTTACGCCACACGCTGTAAACCGCCAAACCAATACCCAATGAGCATCCCCTTGTTTGTGACATGCGTTGATGTCTCGAGTGTTTTCATGGAAAACATGTAGCATGTTGCTGCTGTTTGGCAAGTTGATCTTGGGAGACTTGCCGGCTCGGTGGTGACCCTTGACGGTCGAGATTTTGCATCTTGAGAGGAGCGATAGCCGTTGATCATTGCACCCTTTGCTTGGTAGCCAATGGCATGAAAGCATGGCTGATACGGCTTTAACGTGGCCAAGCTAGGATTTCGGCGTTGGTCCAAAGGTGTCCATGCGTTAGCTGGCAACCTTGGACGGCTGAGATTTGCACCTCAGATGGAAGGGTGGTCGTTGATTGTTGCAACCCTTTGTTTGCCAGCCAGCGACATGGTTTAAGGCTGGCATGGTTTGGCATAGTTTAGGCGTGGCCAAAATTAGGGTTTTAGTATAAACCGTGATGTTTGGCCTTGGGCCGGATGTTGCCATGCGTTAGGTGGAAAACTTGAACGGTTGAGATCTGCATCTCAGATGGAAGGCGGTAGTTGATTATTGCAACCCTTCGTTTGGTAGCCAGCGGCAGAAAGCATGGCGGCATGGCATTGTCGTGGAGTGGAGCCACCGCGGTGTGTGGCTTGGAAGGGAAGCGCTTGCGGCTTTGTCTAAATTAGGGTTTGGTATGCTGAAATCCTAATTAGTGCCCTTTACTAGAATTGATGTAGAAGGGCCCTGTGGGAAATTTTTTGTAGAGCCTTTTACAATGTTGAATATTTTGTAACAAAAAAAAACAAAAAAAAAATAAATAATTTTTATTTAATTTGTAAGATTATCGACGATACCAAATAAAAATTTACGACTAAATAATGGTGTTAATGCATATTTTATATAGATAAAATGAGAGTATTAAATAAGAACTTTTTTTCTGGATGTCAATAAGAATACGCAAGGATAACACAAAATTTATATAGATAAAATGAGAGTATTAAATAAGAAATTTTTTTCTGGATATCAATAAGAATACGCAAGGATAACACAAAAGATAGGAAAGCTTACTCTTGGGAGGTAATGGTATTGGTTAATACGGCCAAATTTAAATTTAAATCAACAACGAATTGATTGCTCAGTTGATGGATTGTTTAAGTATTGCCCCCATAATTTGTGTGTTCGAGCTCGGCCCACGATAAAGATTTTTTTTTGTTTCTTAGTGTATGAATTTTGGGGCTGAAAAAAAGGCCCTTGGCGAGCTGGACCTGTGCGGTCGCACACCTTGCACACCCTCAAGCCCGGCTCTGTGGGATTTAACACAGTACTTACAAGTAACCCAATAATCCCTGCCAACAGAAAGGGAAATATGCATTGGAATGTCCTTATATTGCAAATTACTTGACAAAGAAAAAAAAAAAACTAGATGGTTTATAGCCTAGTGCACTGCCTTGTTCTATGGGTTAATTAGCATGACTTGTAGACACATAATATCCTTATGTTCTTCTGTATCCGTGTGTGAATTTATAACAATCCCTTTAACGGGTTTAAAATGACTTGATCTAAGTTGCACTTTCAAGCAAAACCTGTGGTACAACAAAACCTGTGGTACAACAAAACATGGTTTTTTCAATGAAAAATATCGTCGAAATATTTTGATTTGCGTCACAAATATATTGTTGTGACGATTTTTTTTGCTGTCGGTCAATATGTTATAAAAAGAGGTGTTGCAAATAACCCGATCGACGCTAAAAGCGTCACTTATGCCGAGGGTTTTTTTGTAGCATACTTTTCTATCACAAAATTAATTTATGCGTCAGAAAAGTCTATTTTCCATTTATTAATATTTTTTTTTTAATTTTTAAATTTTAACTTTAGATACTAATTTTATTTTTGTCATAAAAATTAAACTTTTATTATTTATTAATTTCTTTAATTAATATGACATTTTGTTTTTATGATAATGCATTACGGAGAATTCTGGAAAATTTACAATTTGTTGTTCTTAATAGAGAAATCTTCAATAAAAAATTTCTGAATAATCAATAGTTATCAAAGGTCAAGAGCAGACACTGTATGCTGAACATGGATCGGAAAATGGTGATATAATTTCCATTTAACAAAAAATACAATTTAAAAATACAAACAAAGCAATTGACTTTGTACTTTTTTTTATCTGAATTGACTTTGTACTTAGTACATTCCCATCGGGAAAAAGAAATTGTACAAGGAATACCAAATACATACAAACGTTGTTGAACTAAATATTTATACATTCTAAATCTGGTCATTTCTTCATAATTAAAGCGTATTAGCTTTGGACAACCAAATTTTTGATCTCATCCTCACAGTTGTTGTTGCACAATCAGACTCAAAAAACTTGTCTCTTCTCTCCAAAGAGGATTAGTAGTTTTTGAATTAGTAATTGGGGGATATGAAAACTAATTGGGGGATATGACTAAATGACAAAATAGCGATCCAAATATCCTAGCTGGGTTACCCCTTATATAATTAAATTATTAATTCCTAATCTAACCCTCCTAATCGAATTAGTTATTAATCCCGATTAGTAAAATGTTAATGATTTGGGGGATATAATTTGTGTATTTATGTTTATATGAATTTGTGTGGGTTAGTTGAGAGGGAAAAAAAAAATTGAGTAGAATTTTTTTTTTTTTAAAATGGAAGATGATTGTGATGAGAGACTTGCAAAATTTGAATCTTTAGCTCAATTACAACAACAATCATATCTTCAATCTTCGATTAATGATAACAACTCACAATTGTTGTATGATGAACCAACACTTTTGAATCATTATTTTCTTGACCATGAAATTTTTTGTGAAGAACCAACTCAAGAAAGTAAACATGTTCAGCATACAAGCAACCCCAACACACAAGTAATGCTTCAAAGAGGTCGAAGATTTGATTATTTTTTTTTTAAACCGCCATTTCTGTCTGAAAAAACCTTAGTACCGGCATGCACGTTGTATGAATACCACGCCGGTATCATTTAACCGGCATTGTATTCATAGATATTTGTATGCCGGGACTAAATATCCCCCAGTATTCAAGAACATACCGGCGTGGTATTCAAACCAAGATTGAATGCCGGTACACATTTATACTTTTTACCTACCAGCGAATATTCTAAGGAATATTCAAACCGGCAGTGTGAGTACATGACACAGAATGCAGGTTTAAGATACCGGCATAGAAACTTAAATGTCGAGGATGCCGGTTTTACATGAATAACATACAGAAGCTAATGATATTTTGAACTTGAATACCGGCATTTGTTTCTTTCAACTTAGTATGCCGGAACCTAGTATCGGTATATTGAGTCAATTACCATTTATGCCGGTTCTTAATACCGGCAGTTCACTTTACTTATCGACAATGCCGGTTTTGAACTAATCCAATTTTCTTTTCATTCATTCCTTAGAATGTTACCTACAACGATCAACCAAACTCCAAACCGCTCCATCGGGATACGTCGAGTACTTATAAAATGTCGCGGGTATGTTACCAAACAATACTTTCACCTAGTTTTTACAATTTTATGTTGGGATTTGCTTGTAATCTCCATAATGTTGTCCTTATGTAGGGAATAAAATATGAAAAGGAAGAAATTGCTTGGGCAAAAGCGTGACTCTTAATAACATGTGTGTCTTAGTGAGGAATTCCCAACGTTCAAATGTTCGTTTTGAGATGGTTTGAGAGAAGTGGAAAATACAATGAGAAAAATAGCCACAAGAGAAAGGGTTATGTATATGAAAAGAAGACTAAGAGGGTATACAAGACAGTTACGTGGAAGGATGACTGCCCCTTTAAGCTTGTATGCTATCTAAAAGGTTCAAAAGTAGAAGAAAAAGAATGGGAATGTAAGGTGTGGTTTGGCCGTCACAACCACCCCGATCCGAATGATTTTGAAGATCAATTCGAGGATGTAAAGATGATGACCAAAGCATGTATCAAACCACGAGTGATTCTCAGAACCTTAAAGGAAAAGGATAAGACCAACGTTTCTTCACTCAAGACAATTTATAGCTAAAGACAAGCAACCATTAAAAGCTAAAACCCGATCAATTTGGGAAGGGACGCCAAATGTACCAACATTAAGCAACCAAGGAAAACAAGGTGAGGATTAGAACCTACAACAATAGTCGATGTATCCGCGGTTCAAAGGAAAAGGGAAGGCCCTAAGGTACCAACATTAAGCAACCAATGACAACAAGTTGAGCATTCGAACCTACACCAATAGTTGATGTATCCGAGGTTCAATGGAAAAGGGGAAGGCCGCCAAATGTACCAACATTAAGCAACCAAGGGCAACAAGTTGAGCATTAGAACCTACACCAATAGTTGATGTATCCGAGGTTCAAAGGAAAAGGGAAGGCCGCGAAGGTACCAACATTAAGCAACCAAGGCAACAAGGTGAGCATTCGAACCTACACCAACAATCGATGTATCTAAGGTTCAAATGAAAAGGCGTAGGGTAGGCCAAGGAAGTATAATCTCCCGTCACATACCGAAGACATTTAGAATGTAGAGATTAGAGGATGGTTTGGATATAATTAAGCTAAAAGTTGGTAATATGACGATGTATAAGGATTCGCAAACGGGTAGGACTTATAGACACTACCATACTGTTGATGGTGGTTTTTAAACAAGGGGTAAAATTGTAAAACCCCATGACCTAGAATTACCCGCAACACATTAACTAAGAGCATTTAACTCAGGTGTAAATAATTAATAGGGGTATTTTTTCAAAAATACCAAATTAGGGTTTTTCAAAACAGAACCCTAATTCCAAAACCAAGTCGCACACTGCGCACTATGGCAGCAATGCCAAAGCAAGCCGCACACTGCGCACCATGGCACCAATGCCAAACCAAGACGCGCTGCTGCGCACCATGGCGGCAATGCCAAACCAAGCACTGCTGCACCATGGCAACAATGCCAAACCAAGCCGCACACTAGCGCACCATGGCAACAATGCAAACCAAGCCGCATCTGCGCACCATGGCAACAATGCCAAATTAAGTCGTTATGCCATTGGCACACGCCAAATATAGCGCCCTAGGCTTGCAAGACTCGCAACTAGGTCAACATGGCCGTACGTGCCATTGGCACATGCCAACACGTCTGTAAGCCATATTTCAAGCCGCTATGCCATTAGCACACGCCAAATATAGCGCCCTAGGCTTGCAAGACTTGCAACTAGGTCAACATGGCCGCACGTGCCATTGGCACATGCCAAGACGTCTGTAAGCCATATTTCCAAGCCGCTATGCTATTGGCACATGCCAAATATAGCGCCCTAGGCTTGCAAGACTTGCAACTAGGTCAACATGGCCGTACGTGCCATTGGCACATGCCAACACGTACCGCAAGCCATATTTCAAGCCGCTATGCCATTGGCACACGCCAAATATAGCGCCCTAGGCTTGCAAGACTTGCAACTAGGTCAACATGGCCATACGTGCCATTGGCACATGCCAACACGTACCAGCAAGCCATATTTCAAGCCGCTATGCCATTGGCACACGCCAAATATAGCGCCCTAGGCTTGCAAGATTTGCAACTAGGTCAACATGGCCGTACGTGCCATTGGCACATGCCAACACATACCACAAGCCATATTTCAAGCCGCTATGCCATTGGCACACGCCAAATATAGCGCCCTAGGCTTGCGAGACTTGCAACTAGGTCAACATGGCCGTACGTGCCATTGGCACATGCCAACAAGTACCCGCAAGCCATATTTCCAAGCCGCTATGCCATTGGCACACGCCAAATATAGCGCCCTAGGCTTGCGAGACTTGCAACTAGGTTAACATGGCCGTACGTGCCATTGGCACATGCCAACACGTACCGCAAGCCATATTTCCAAGCCGCTATGCCATTGGCACACGCCAAATATAGCGCCCTAGGCTTGCAAGACTTGCAACTAAGACCAACATGGCCGTACGTGCCATTGGCACATGCCAACACGTAACCGCAAGCCATATTCCCAAGTCGCTATGCCATTGGCGCATGCGAGATATAGCGCCCTAGGCTTACGAACCATACAACCTAGGCCAAGTCGGCCATGCATGCCATTGGCACATGCCAACATGCTCGCTGATAGCTTTTCCTACCAAAGCCACGGCCCTAACGGCCGTGCACGCCAATGGCACATGCCAAAACACATTTGGTAGCTTAACTTGCAAACCGTGCAACCTACCACCAAGGCATTCCGCACATGCCATTGGCACATGCCAAACACACACGCGGTAGCTTAACTTGCAAACCGTGCAACCTACCACCAAGGCATTCCGCACATGCCATTGGCACATGCCAAACACACACGCTGGTAGCCTAACTTGCAAACCGTGCAACCTACCACCAAGGCATTTACGCACATGCCATTGGCACATGCCACACACGCCACTAGCGGCTCGGCATTGCCACTTACACTCAAGGTGCAACCAACGAGATATCAACACTGGCGGGGATGCTTTCCGTGGTTTTGGTTTGGCGGTCACGGCAGGCCGTACACTACGCTCACATTAAGCGTGAAAAGGAATAAAGCGGTCAAATAAATGAGGAAATAATGGTGAAAACGTTTTCACCCATTAACACCATGCGGTTACCACCTCCCATTATTTCACCCTTTACTCTCTTCCTTCATGAGGCTGGTACATTTCAATCTCGACTTGTATAAATAGGTCTTCCTATTTCCATGGACAACAAGTCTCGGTCGGGAGAAAAATACTACACTCGGGAAAAGGCAACTTTGCAAGCTCTCCAAAAGCTTTCATCTCTTGCAAGCTTCCGAAGCTTCCACTTTACGATACAAGTCGAGATACTACTCTCCCAACTATTCTCGGTCTCAACACCTTTCTTGGCTTCCTCTCCAAATCAATCCTTCTCCTCCACTTTGTGACCGAAGCAAGTCCGGAACGGCCATTTCTTGGTTTAGGCCGGACTTTATGCATTGATCTCTCGAATCTATAAAGTGCTCACGTGCAACACATTTGTTTAGGGTTTGAATCAGTTTCTCACTCACCTACCGAATTTACCGAAATCGGCGAAACGATTTTCACCCATAAACAATTGGCGACCACGGTGGGAGGATCGATCTATCGGCTCAATACCAACTCCAACTCGATTTCGTTTTTCCGAACGTCAAATCCTAACATGGTGGAACTCGGATCCGGAGCCGCCGCCGAGAACACCCATTGTAGATCCATCCCCCGATGTTGGCATCTCTCCCTATAACGTTGTTACTTCAACGCTGACAACATCAACATCGAATGCACTCCCTTAAGTCTAACACCGCCTATCACCGGGGCCGGGATAGACGCGCCTCCTCTAGCGTCTTTGCACAACCCTCTAATCACGGCAACGAGAATATCTCTTCGGGTGTCACGCCCCAAGTCACCGAGCTAGGGCCGCCGCCACGACCCCGAATGCTTCTTCCAGTATGGCGCCTCCGACAACTAAGGCTCCAATTACCTCGCCGACGGGACGAGAGACCGGAGGGACCAGAGGAAGTCGTCCTTACATCACCATCGCCGATTTGATGGAACGATAGAAGACGCTCGCCGGAGCCTGGGACAGATATGGTTTCAACACGAAGGAGGTGCTCACCTTTCTCAAAACCCGACGTAGCGACTACCCCATGAGTCGCATCCTCGCAGACGCCTAGAAGCATCTCCAACAACCCCCGACGCACCTCGGCAGGCACGCCTCCACGGATGAAGAAACTCGCACTAGAATCCCGTTGGAGAGAAATCAACCACCCAACTTCGTCACAAGAGAAGATTTGGAACAACTCCTACGCGACCGAATCAAGCATGATGAGTTGGATTACATCATCACCAACCCCCTTACCCATCCGAAATACAGAGAATCCCTCTCCCAAGGGGGTACTCTTCTCCTCAATTTACCCTGTACGATGGTACAGGGAATGCACGCGAACATGTTTCTCGTTTCTGGAATCCTTGGGTGAACATGAATATAATCACGTTCTTCGTTTAAGGGAATTTTCAAAATCACTTACCTTAGGAAGGGCGTATACATGGTACAACAAAGATCCCACCGAACAACATTCCCAACCTGGAAGTAGCATGGTCACCGTTTTGAAGTACTTCTTCGTGTCCGAACAAGTTACCTTTTCGGACACTCGGGGGAGAATGTACTAGTGGGATAACGAACATCCGAATGATTTCGTCAAAAGGTTCGGTTCAAGCACTCTCGTCACGACCCAAACGTGATCGAGCAACAATTGGTAAACACATGCATCAATGGTATGGTCCCACGATCTCCGCGCCCTTCTAGAAAACTTGCGTTTCAAACGTTCTCAGAACACCATGAGGCCGCCGGGACGATCTGCAACAACAACTTTTTGACATTCTTTGGAAAGGACTAGGCCAACTCGAATCGAAGACGCGCGTGAAACTCGTGGAGTAGACGCCTCATCAGCAAACAATTTAATGCGGCTCATCCTCCGTGAACATAGTGAACGAAAGAGGAAAAAGGAAGGCCGCAACTACTGAGCCACCACCAAACGTGAAGCGCCGCATAACGGAACCCTCACGACGGAAGATCGTCGCTAAAACTCTCGTGCAGCATCGCGAGATCGAAGGAAATACCCTTGGTTTCCCATTCCCCATCGAGGAGGTGATTGACCTCCCGGAAGCTTGGGTTCAAGATGATGTCATCGGACTGCCACCGCTCGTACGTCCGTTTGAAGCCGAGATGGCGAACCCCAAATACCGCTCGTTATCGCAGTTCATTCACCACCCGACTAGCGATTGTAACGCAGACTAAAGCATATTTTCAAAGAAAGGATAGAAGCGGGAGAACTCCAACTAGGAGACGAAAGAGTGCATCGAGACCCACTCCCATAAGAAATTGCGGGTCCTCGGGGAATTCCGTGAGACGAGACCTGTGCAATCCATGATGCAACATATATGCAAAATTCTCTATCTTTCCAAGGTGCGGCCGACAAGATATTTTCGTAGCTCTCAATCGTGTTGTGTCCGGCAAACGGCTTTTTCTCTCCTCGGCACCCACACCAGGGCCCAAGCTCTCCAAAGGCAGGCGGAACCAAAAGGAGGCGGGGACCGCTAACCACGTCCCGTTTAAGAGGTAACAAATTTGACGACACGCTCATCGACACGACCTCCTACCACAACATCATTATTTTCAAGACACTAAAGGTGACAGGATTTACAAAACAAGACGCTACCTATTCCCCGTCCGTAATTAAGAACTTGGGAGGAGAAGCTTTGGAACGCGCATGGCTACATCAACTTAGAGATCGAGATGGGAGACGCTATAATGCATAGCAAGTTCCACATTGTCAAAGAACTAGATCATGAAATGATTTTGGGACGCTTATGGGTGCTCGACAACAAAGCGAAACGGACGTACACCTCGCCGACATCCACGCCCGAAG